>CAWUFW010004727.1:930000-1477970 GCA_963921515.1 Calotriton arnoldi | reverse complement strand
TGCCTACCACCACTACCACCCTCACCCAGGGGGGCTGGATGCCTACCACCACTACCACCCTCACCCAGGGGGGCTGGATGCCTACCACTACTACCACCCTCACCCAGGGGGGCTGGATGCCTACCACTACTACCACCCCCACTCATAGGATGGACAATGCATGACACAACCAGCACACCACAACCTAGGGAATGCAAGAAGAAGACATCCCTCCAACACCATGACAAGCGTGTGTAGACTGTGTCAAATGCCTACAACACCGAACATGACTTTGAACATACAATGTGACCCCCTAGCACATTTGCCACACATATATGTGTGTGGCACCCACAATGCAAGCAGGCCATGACCATTGTGGCAATGGGGTCCAAACCCCCATCATCACAGTGACCAAAATTTAAGTGTGGGGTCCATAGCTGAAGCACACTTTGAACAATGTGGCAATGGGGTCCAAACCCCCATCATCACAGTGACCAAAAGGTAAGTGTTGACAAAGAAAGAGGTGCAACTGCCAAACTGCATGGATGATTCCTGGTCACAGAACAACAAACACATCAGTGGCAAAGTAGTGTATGTGTCCCATTGCAACATAAATTGGGGGAGCCAAATCCTGCAGTGCAAATAAGACATAACTTTGGCCATGTGCAGACAAACAACACCCAAGGGGGCAGACACCGTCAACAATCATCAATGACACAATGACAGAAGTGACCATCAGAATGCAGACCCACATATTTGCACCAATGGGCACACACATGCAGATACCCTGTGGAGACTGCAGATGTGAGGTGAACAGATACCATACCATGGCAGCAATGGGACACACAAACCATGATCATTGTGCTGACCGATGACCTAGGAGTCCCAGGGACAGCAGGGGAAACCCACCAAACTACATACAGCCAATGGCAAACCCAAGATATGCCAATGCAGTGGTGCAGATGCACAAACACAAACAGGCAGACCCACACTGCACATCATACACAACAGGTGAGGGGGGTGCCAGTGTCCCCAGGCAACCACACAACACATGAGGAGACCTGAATACCAATCATACAGATGTGCATACAGTGCCACACAAAGGTAACTCATGGATCCAAATCCCCTATGTGGGCAAGCAGGCATTGTCAGATGAGAGGAGCACAAATCACACATGTCACACAGGCACGTAGGGACAGCAACTGACACAGCAAGACACAGACACACCACAGCACCACCCCCAGGGCCCCCACAATGTGGTGACCCTGGGCTGCATTACAATCCCACTGTGATGACAAAGCTAAATGTGGTTCACACTGTGAACCACAGTCATGTGTCCTGAGCAACTAACTACCATCACACCTACACAAGCACAAATCAATCAGCATGGCCAGTAAGCCAAGGCCAACATGGAGGCAGGGGCCTAGCCGGGCAACAACTCTCATCTGCACACACTCAACACCACACCCCTCGACCTCCAACAATGTGCAGCAGTGAAGCACACATGCACTGGTGACATTGCACATGCACCCATGACTATTCCAGGGTGGTGGGTGGGAACCAAGGTGCAGAAACACATCACACATGGACACTCAACAAGACTCCTGACTGTCTGACACACTGCACACTACGCCGTACATGGACATGACGGCAATACCACACCAACCAATGGGATCACAGCCACAGTCACACACCAATTAAGAAGCCAAGGTCACCCACAAAGAACACACATAGACAACAACCAACATTGCAGCCCGGACCCTGAGGAGTGCCAGCAGTCACACACACAACGTGTCACAATCACTGAGAGATAACACAAACTGGAAATCACATGACAGGGGCAAACAACAAGTGCCAAGGGGAAACCTGACTGTGACCCATCTGCGTCTGCACACAAACTCAGCCCTGACAGCAAGCACACCTATGGGTGACACCCTGATGACCAGTAATGTGCCATGCACCCACATCACAGAGAACCCAGGGAGAAGACTTTGGGGGAACATAGCTCAACTCAGCTAGCATCACAAACAGGTACAACACTAGGGATCACAGCATGCACAGCTAAACGGAAGTGAACACACAGACATGCACATACAACACACACCTTGGGCGCAGGCAATGTCACAGGAGTACACACTGCCATGAGGGGACTCCACTCCTGTGTGAGGAAAGCTGTGCCATATGTTGCCTCAGTAGGGCCCCACCATGTCAGCTGAGCACTTGGTCACACAATCAACAATTAGCACCAAATGAGGGCTCCCGTCACATCAGCCTGGTCATGGAAGTGCCAACGGAATCATCAGCACAGATCCAACACACTTGTATAGCAATGTTGCACTGACAACACACATGAGTCCTTCCCCATTGATGCCCAAACCTGCATGTCCAGTGGAGATGGCCACACAGTCAGGGAAGTAGACGAATTGAACAATGGCAGGCACAACAGATGTGCAGGGGTGGAAGCCACAGATGTGAAATTGCCAATCTAAGTAGGAAATCCCATTGCCAAATACTGAACACATGACACCCTCAGATGCTGCTATGGATGACATGGATACACCACAGGATAGGACACATTACCCCTGGACCACATGGGTTCCTGCACAGTAACACTTCATTATCATGAGACCAAATATCACCATCACTGCAGCAAGGGCATGGTTAGCATCATCAACATCATGTACATCAGAAGCAAAAGCACTAGAGAACAGAAAGTTGCTTTATTCAGCATATGTGGCATTAAAAGTAGAAGTCCGGTAGAACATAAACAAAGGCCAATGGCCAGTCCATCAACAAAGTCACAAGTGGGTGACAGTGGCAGATGCCACCCTACACATGCCTGCACAAAACCAGGGACAATCCACTAGGAGGGGCAACCGGGGGTAGGCCAGGCACCGCAGGGACAGGATCAGGGCTCACCAGGAGGAAGCAGGGAAGGGGTGGTGGGTGCTGGAGAGCCACTGACAACTGCAGTGGAGGTGTCTGACATGGTGTGTGCCGGCACAACTGGGGGCATGGCTCAGATGTTGTGGGTGCCGGCACGACTGCAGTGGACCCTGCAGATGGAGTGGACAGGTCCGCCACTGCAGTGCCCAAGTCAGACAGGGTGGTAGTGGACTCCACTGCAGTGCCTACCACCAGGGGAGGAGAATGGGGAACAGGCAAGGTGGGCTGGACAGAGGGGAGGACACCCTCACCACATCAGTGGCACAGACAAGCGCAGCGGGGGTGTGGTTCCGGGAGAGCAAGTGGCAGGGGAGAAGGCCGGAGCCTCTTGGGGATGGTATATCTGTGGGTGGGGGAACCTGGGGCAGGGTGTGGTGGGGCACCTGTGGAGTGGGGGCCTGAGGGATGGAGGAAGGAGACCTGGTGCTTGAGCTGCAGGGCGGCGGCGGGGTCTTGCTCTTAGCACTCCGGGGGGACTTGCGGGTGGGGTCCTCAGTCTGTCTGCGCCTGGGGGAGGGTGTCCGGGGGCGAGGGGCACTCTGCTCCATGTGGGGGGGCTTCCTCTTCCCCCTGGATGCTGGGGCAGCTGGATCGGAGGGGAAGAGGCCGAGGTCACTGAGGAAGAGGCGCTGGATCTTTGGGGTTGCAGGTGAGGCAAGGGAGGGTGCTTTGGAGGGAGAGGCAACTGAGGACTGCGCAGTGCCCGTGGATGCGTGTGTGTGTACCAGGGCCCCATCCCCTGTGAGTCTGGTTTCAATCCCCTGACTGTGCGTGCATGTGCGTTTAGTTTGTGGCGTGTGTGTCTGTGTAATGGACGTGTGTGTGCTGGTGTGTGCCTGTGCCGGTGTGTGTGTGCTTGGGACGGGTAAGGTGCTGGGGAGTGTGGATGGAGCAGAGGCAGGAGGGGTGAGGGACTGTCTGAGGAGGGACACTGCTGCCGTCAGGGAGGAGTCCATGGACCTGTTGCCCCTCTGTAGGTCAGACATGCCCGATGAGATGCCCTCCATGAACGACACCAGCTGAGTCAACAGTGCGGTGTGCGCATGGAGGACACTCAGCATGGCTGTCTGCCCTACATGGAGCTGGTGAAGTAGGTACACAGACTCCTCACTCAGGGCAGCAGGGGACACAGGGGCAGGGAGTGCGGTGCCTGGCCCAAAGGAGACACGCTCCCGAACATGGGAGCCTCCACGGACCTGGGGAATGGGAGCCGATGGGAGGGCGGTGGTGGTGCTGGTGGTGGCGGGGACAGCAACACTAGCTGGGGTGTGGTGGCTGCTGACACCCGCCTCCACAAGGGAGTCATCCTCCGAGTTGCTCTGGTCCTCAGCTGAGGTGGATGGTGCTGAGGACTCCTCGGTGTGGCTCCCCTCGCCCTCCATGCCACTGGGTCCCTCCGACCACTCCTCGGCTGCTGACCCAGTCTGGCTCTCTGGCTCCTCCTGGTCCGTGGAGCTGTCCCCTTCCGTGGCCGTGGATGTATCTGCAAACAATGGGGAAACAGACAGACATCAGTCACCTGCACCAAACGCACACACCACTGTGAGCACAGCACATTACAGAGCAAGCCCTGGCATCATTAGTTGTACATTGCTAAAAGTGCCCTAACTGAACAGGAGAAGCCAATTGTCAGTCTGATGCCAAGCATGGCACTCACATCCCACATGGCCTTGCACCCATCTGTCTGGTGTCTGTTGGATTGCAACACCCCAGTGTGGACACATGCACCAAGTACACAGTAGTTGGACAGTGCAGAGGACACGGTGTGGCATGTGGACATGCACACATCACAGCTCTTGCCACTGAGTCAGTACAGGTTTCCGGATGAAAGGGATGCCCAGAGTCAAATAGGAAATGCATGTGATGCATACCAGCGACAGACACCATGATGCACCCATGTCCTGATAGCCATCGCCACAATGGTGTGCATGTAGCACATGTCACTCCCCTGCAGGACCACCAATAAGTTGACACATGCCATGGCAGAGGCATGACTGCTAAGTCATACATCACTGTCTCAGTGATGTATGACTTGGCAGCCAGACAACAACACTATGCACTGTGTCACAATAGTAGGTCATGGGGAATGAAAGTCCTGGAGCTGCACAAGTGCACATGTACATCCCCCACACAACACATCATCTTAACCCTCATCTGTCCAGGTCATACCTATTGGACATATGGGAGACCTGTGACACTACCCTCTGAACCTGAGCCCCTCACAATTTGCTGTGAATGGGGAACAGCTGCCTGAACTTCACATTCGCATACCCCAGTCTGCACGCGCAGCTGATCAAACACCTATGTGACACACAAGTATCGTCTCCTATGGTCACATCTCCAGGGGCATGCTGAGCCCCTACCAAGAAACACCCCAGCAGTCCTGGCAACTAATCCACAGCACACTGACACAGAGGCAGACACCTGAGGGGTCAAATCACTGTGCACAATGTGTCAGCTGATACACGGGAGTGGGAGTACAGAGTGCATTGCATGGCCTGGAGTAGGCATGACTGTCCTGCTCCACATGAATGAGGGATGTGCCCTGGACAGTGGATAGCTGGCTATGTATGTGTGACACACGTAATCTGCACACTCCTGGGGCCCAAACATTGTTCCCACCCGCTGCATGGGCGTGTGCCACATACCCCAGGCACATGTGGTGGCTCAGCTCAGCAAGTGGACCGCATATCAAAGCAACACGCAGATCACATGTCCAAACACAGGCGTTGTGTGAACAATGGACCCACCCATGATGCCCACAACAGAGTTAGGGAAACAGATGCTGTCCCCCACCTTTAGTGAAGCAAACTGCAAGGACACAGTCCCAAGTGACACAATTCCCTGAATGTAAGGGCCACACCTGGGTATCAGATGAGCAGTGGGCAGTGCACAATAGAGGGACATGGCTCCTGGACAACATGACTGCTGCACTGTGGCAGTTGAACCAGGCCAGAGGAGGGCACAAAGCATGTAATACAGAGTTCACAGTGCAGTCTTTGACTCACCCCCTCCTTGCTGCTGTCTGGCCTTCAGCTGCCCATCCAGGTCTGGAAACACCACCGCCAGGATCTGGAGCATGTGGGGGTCAGGGTCCGTGTTCCGCCCCTCCTGCGAGGAGGCGACAGCTTCAGCTGGACCCGTGCAATCCTCCGGGTCCAGCCCCGAAGGTCCTGCCACCTCTTCTGGCAGTTGCGGATCCGGCGCTTGTAGACCCCCACGGACCGGACGGCCCGGACGATGTCCTTCCAGATCTCCTGCTTCCGATGGGCATTAACCTGTCAGGATGACAAAGTGAAAAGGCCATTACCACACATGCAACATATCCGTGCATGACACAGTTGTATATACATGTCTCAATCACAGGGGCACATGATGTACACAGGCAGTGCAAAGCTGCCCATGGACAGTTTGCCAGACGTCACTACATGGTATCATTGCATGGGAAGTAAAACCATGTTCAAATGCACTGTCACTGCACCATACCTGTCCAGTGCAAGTCACTACACACTATGGGGGGTGACAGCTACTCAGTGAGCCTGCTAGCCAGTGGCGTGCAGACTTTCAGCCTTGCTAGTCACACAAAATGCACATTCAGAAAGGCAGTGCACAGAACACTCACCTGCTCCCCTGGTGTCCCATAAAGCTTGCTGTACTGTGGAAGTAGGCTGTCCAGCAGGGCCTGGTTCTCTTCAAGGCTGAAGGCTGGGGCTCTCTCCACAGTACGTGCCATTGCAGGGTCCAGAGGGGCAGAGACAGCAGCAGTGCAGTGGCAGATGTCGTCCTGGAGCATGTAGTGCAGGCAAGTGAGCTCTCAGGGGAACAGCCAGCAATATATATGTGCTGGAGAGGCAGATACTGTCCCTTGTGTCCAAAGTGATAGGTCCAAGTCGTTTGCATCTTCTGAATCTGGCCAATCCATGGAATAGCAGCACCAAAACACGCCCACAGCATCCTTCAAATCTTCAACTTCATGACATACATGATTTTGCAACATTGTTGTGGGTGACCAACTGATTTTCCAGCAACCGACTCGTTCGAAATTCGAAAACGCGTCCGTTGCCAGGCAAGCCCATTGTCAATGGGTGCGCACCGATCGGTCCATTGCGGTACAATGCGTACAGGGGTACAACGCGTACCCGCACACATTGAATGCAATGGGCCGGCCGGAGGCACCGATCGGTCCATTGCAGTACAACGCGCACAGGGGTACAACGCGTACCCGCACACATTGAATGCAATGGGCCGGCCGGAGGCACCGATCGGTCCATTGCAGTTCAACGCGTACAGGGGTACAACGCGTACAGGGGTACAACGCGTACCCGCACACATTGAATGCAATGGGCCGGCCGGGGGCACCCATCGGTGCATTGCAGTACAACGCATCACTGTACATGTGACTGGCATATGTCAGCATGCCTGTCTCAGATGGACATATGCCAGCCACAGATAGCTCCCAGGGAGTGAGGGGCACACCTACATCACGACAGCCTGTCCAAACTTTATCATAAGGCATGTAAGGCTGCATTTCCTATTGTGTGTATGTTGGTGTACATGTTGTCCTGTGGGTGTCACCTGTGGGCAGCCACCCCCAGGCTGTGCACGTGTTCATGGGGACAGGATCCTGGGTGTTACGTGTACATGACCACTGTGATGTGCAACTGTTCATATCTGTGCATGTGCCATGGTCACATTTCACGGTGGTGTATGTGTATGTCATGTCACATACCCCGTGAGTCCCATGTGGGATGGTATGTTTGAGCCAGGGTGTTCCAGTGGCACAATAGTGATGGTCCTCCACAGTCTTTGTGCATGTAGTGTTTACAATGTCTCTGATTTCATGTGCACAATGGGAGACAGTCTCCACATCCACGTTGTGTGTGCGTGGACTTTGATGTTGTGCGTGTGTGTGTCACAGACGTCCATGTCTGTCCTGCCGTGGCAAGTGGGGCCACTACCTGTGGGGGTCATGGTTGTTTTGCTGTGGTGTATACATGATACTCCATGTAATGCCAGTGTCCATGTGGCATTACAGGGTCCCTGGGAATGTACCTGTCGTTGAGCTGTGGTGCCTGAGGCACATCTGTCCTCACATGTCACTGTGGGGGGTTATTGTGACACGGCAGCAGGAGATGGGAACTGTGACACGGCCTCATGATATCCAATGGGCCAACCTGGGACTAATTGATGCCACCTGTTGGACCGTGTTGACAGATGTTGGCCATGTATGTACCATACATGTCCTTCCGGAACTGCACACTTCATGTAGTTGTGCCTCATAATGATGTATGTTGGGATCTTGAGTGTGTTCAATGCCGCATATGTGGGGTGACTGACAATCTTGCTTACTTCTCCTCTGCACTGCAGGGCTCCTGCTGTCCATCGACCATTCCCAGACCTGGCAACGATGGTGGAACGGGACAGCATCCGACGGTACCGCTTCACCAGGCAGCTGATTGAGGATTTGGCAGTGCAGTTGTCCCCACATTTGCAGCCTGGCCGGCCGTATCCTACAGCGCTGACCCCCAAGGTGAAGGTGATGGCAGCCCTACACTTCTTTGCCACCGGTACCTTCCAACATACTGTGGCGACTGCTGGTGGGATGTCACAGACCATGTTGAGCCGTGTGCTCCGCGATGTTTTGGCAGCAATGTTGCTCTTCCTGAACCGGTACATCTATTTCCCTAGACTGCGACGACTCACTGACGTGAAGAGTGACTTTTATGCCCTGGGGAGGATGCCGCATGTCATTGGCTCCATTGATGGGACACATGTGGCTTTGGTACCACCACAGGCCCAGGAGCAGGCCTACAGGAACCGCAAGCACTACCACTCGGTCAATGCACTGGTGGTGTGTCTTGCAGACATGACCATCACACACGTGTGTGCCCGTTTCCCTGGTTCAGCACACGATGCCTTTGTGATGAGGAGTAGTCGCATCCCCAGGATGATGGCACAGATGCAGAACCAGCGTGCCTGGCTTGTCGGTGTGTACTGACTTTGTGCCATTGTGTGTGATCTGATCTGTAGTATTCCACCCACTTTTCCAAGTCAGCTAATGTGCACTTGTCTGTCCGTAGGTGACTCGGGATACCCCAACATGCCGTGGTTGCTGACACCCCTCAGGAACCCTGTGACACCAGCCCAGATGCGCTACAATGAGGCACATGGTCGGACCAGGAGAGTGATTGAGCGGACATTTGGTCTCCTGAAGAGCTGCTTCCGCTGCCTGGACAAGACCGGAGGGTCCCTCCCATATGCCCCTGCGAAAGTGTGCAAGATTATCATCATCTGCTGCATGCTCCACAACCTGGCAGTGCGGAAGGAGTTGCCTCTCATCCAGGATGACAATGACCAACATCCGCCACCTGTGGAGGATCCTGGCCTGGACCACGATGCCAGTGACGATGATGATGATGATGATGATGGTGATGTCCGCACACAGCTCATCACCAACTTCTATAGCTGAATGTGAGTATCCTGAGGTGTCATGTCAATGATGTGAGTTGGCATGATGTGTGGGTGGTGCTCTGGTGCTGTTGGAGTGTGTCCATGGGCTACTTGACTGGATGTGTGTTGCGATGTGTGCTAACAGGTGGGCTGTACTCCCCAACAGTGTTGACATGCTAACTTGGTTCTGGGTGGGTATCTTGTAACATGTATTGTGCATGAGTTTTGCTGTTCTGTCCTGTACTCCATTGCTTTTGACTGTGTGTCATTTCTGTCCTTCACAGGGTACTTTCAGATTCGTTTGGTCAACTGTGTCCACCGACGACGTGATTGCAGATCCAGGCTGGTAGCTGTTGTGTCCCTACAGGTGATGTGCGCCACACCCATGGACTTCCTTCCGTCTACAGTTGTTGACTGTGTGCCCGCTGCCAGGTGGGATTACCTTGCATCTGTAGTGGTTACGACATGTTGCAACTGTGTAATAAACCTGTGCTTCACTTTGTGATGTGCGTTGTCTGTGGTCACACATTTGACTGCCATTTGCTTACTGCACCTGTGGGCTACTTGACTACAACTGGGAATGGGTGTGGTGTCTGTGCATTGCACCATCTTCCCTGGCAACATCAGTGTAGGCAATGAGTCAGATGGCCTAGGTGTATATGTGTTGTGTAGCCCTGGTGGTGTGTCTCCCTCATGTGTGTCACGTTGCCTGTACTTACATGCCTGTGTTGTCCTTGCTGTTGCAGTTCGCATACACAGTGTAATTTTGCAGTTCATCATCCCCATAACAGCACCCACGTTGGAATCACGACAGAGGCAAGTATGGTGTATTAGTGCGTTTATTGTGATACATTTGTGTTAATAGTGCATAGGATGGGTAGTGCTGTACATAAATCTTGCAATCCGAAGTTCCTAGGTGAATTGAAAGTCCTGGTAGACAGGATCCCCAGTATCGGGGCCACAGTTGTCTGACACATTGGTCCAACTTGTACTCCCCATGCAATGTGTGGGAGTAGTGTTGCCGTCAACAGGGTGAACAGTCTGTGCACAAAGGCGAACATCCAGAACAGGTTCAGGCTTCCTGGGAGTTGCGCTTGGCCATCGG
Source organism: Calotriton arnoldi (assembly GCA_963921515.1). Taxonomy (NCBI): domain Eukaryota; kingdom Metazoa; phylum Chordata; class Amphibia; order Caudata; family Salamandridae; genus Calotriton; species Calotriton arnoldi. The sequence continues at coordinate 1,467,490 of CAWUFW010004727.1, read as the reverse complement.
CCTCTCACTTTTCCCTCCTCGGACGACCCCTCTTCTTGGAGGGGCCCCTCAAGTACAGGCTGCTGCGGTGCAGGGGACTCTCCGCCAGAGTCCTCCTCCCTCCCTGTGGCAGTTGCAGTTTGTTCGGCACCAGATGTTGTTGGCACACAGGGAGGTGTGGACTGGTTGCTGTTCATCTGGCGGAGGCATTGTAAAATGTCCCTGTGCACCGCCGTCATCTCATGCAGTGCATCCCACTTGGACTCCACGCGGGACATGTGTGAGTCCACGCGGGACATGTGTGAGTCCACGCGGGACATGTGTGAGTCCACGTGGGACATGTGGGAGTCCAAGCGGGCATGATGGGCAGCCTGCTGCTGTTTCATGTCTCTGAGGAGCCCCACTACCTGGCTGAGCTCTCTGGTGCTGGACTGGTACGCATCAGCTATGCGTACCAGTTGTGGGTCATCATGCACACCAGCAACGTCTGCAAGCAGCGACCTCTGTCTCCCACCCCTCCCACCACCCCTGCTGACATGTGCAATGTGTGCAGTGGCACGCACAGATAACCCTGGTCCACCTTGGGGGTTGGTGGTGGTGGTGGTGTCCATGGTCCCAGGTTGGTCCAGGGTCCCTGTGCTGGTGTTGCTCCTTGTTCTGTCCATGTCAGCAGGGATGGTATTCGTGGTGACAGTCGTTGGAGGGGTGGGTGCAGGGGGTGCAGCTGGTGGTCCTGCTGGTGCTGCATGTTGACTTGCACCGGATGTGCCAGGTTGGTCTTCATCGTCCGAGGAGGACAGAGGCTGTACGACGCCAGTGAGCTCCGCATCCTCTTGAGCCTGGGACTGGGACTCCTCAGCGTCTGCTGCTGTGTCCCCATCATCACCTGTTTTTGGGAGACACAAACAATGTATGTTATGTTTCTGCAGGCATCAATGGTTGACACACATGACAGTTGTGACTGTGCCTCTGGGTGCGGGCCTGTACATTGCATTGTCCTAAGTCGTCACAGTCAGGGGTTGATATTGGTGTGGCACATTGTCCTGCATTATTTGGGCATTTCTACGTATTTTCTGGGGTGTGAACATGGTCTGCATTGGTTGTGTTTGGTTGACAGCCGGCCCTCCTTCCCACCCACCCAGCCAGTCAGTTATCCCACCATGGAACGTGCTTGCGTTGCAGGGAGTGTAAGTTGTCTCTCAGGATGTCACTCAGTGGTGTCCTGCTGTTTGTTGGTGCACATTTGCCAGTAGGGCCTTGTGCTCCCCACAGCAGTAGCCAGTGTCAGACATCTTGTGAGTCCTTCTCCACTCCCTGTGATGTGAGCATGGTTCAGGGTGGTGTTGATGGGACAGTTGTGGGGGTGAGCTATGTCTGTGACTACGACTCCCATCATGCTATTGCCTCCACCCCACTTCCCAGCATTCCCATACTTACTTGCTTTTGTGGGGAGTTCAGTGTGTGTGGGTGTGAGAGCAATGGCAAGATGGCTGACAGTGGTGTCCTGCTGTTGGTTGGTGTGCAGTACCCAGCATGCCCTTGTGCTCCCCACGACACAGCAACAGTGTCAGACATCTTTGATGGGCCTTTCCACTCTCTGTGGGATGTGCATGCGTGAGTGTGAGCTTGCTGGGCCATGTGGTGGGGGATGTAGAGCTGTGACTACGACTCCCCTCATGCTATTGCCTCCTCCCCCTTCCCAGCATGCCCATGCTTCCTTCCTTTTGACTCTGCTTCCCTGTGGGGTGGGCTGGCTGTGCTGACAGGATGGCTGGGAGTGTTGTCCTGGCAGTTGTTTGGCTAGAGGTCCCAAGAGTGGCCCTGTGCTTCACACAACATAACCCAGGGTGGTGGTTCTTTGTGGGATCTTGTGTTAGGATGGGGGGCATTGCATTCTACCAGGTGGGTTCTGTGGAGTTTGTGTTGGGGGGTGTGTGAGGGGAGGTGCTTGTGACTATGGTCAGTGCTGCAAGTCCCCCTTCCCACCCAGCTAGCCAGATATCCCACCATGGAACGTGCTTGCATTGCAGGGAGTGTAAGTTGTCTCTCAGGATGTCAGTCAGTGGTGTCCTGCGGTTTGTTGGTGCACAGTTGCCAGCAGGGCCTTGTGCTCCCCACAGCAGTAGCCAGTGTCAGCCATCTTGTGAGTCCTTCTCCACTTCCTGTGATGTGAGCATGGTTCAGGGTGGTGTTGATGGGACAGTTGTGGGGGTGACCAATATCAGTGACTACGACTCCCATCATGCTATTGCCTCCACCCCCTTCCCAGCATGCCCATGCTTCCTTCCTTTGACTCTGCTTCCCTGTGGGGTGGGCTGGCTGTGCTGACAGGATGGCTGGGAGTGTTGTCCTGGCAGTTGTTTGGCTAAAAGTCCCAAGAGTGTCCCTGTGCTTCACACAACATAACCCAGGGTGGTGGTTCTTTGTGGGATCTTGTGTTAGGATGGGGGGCATTGCATTCTACCAGGTGGGTTCTGTGGAGTTTGTGTTGGGGGGTGTGTGAGGGGAGGTGCTTGTGACTATGGTCAGTGCTGCAAGTCCCCCTTCCCACCCAGCTAGCCAGATATCCCACCATGGAACGTGCTTGCATTGCAGGGAGTGTAAGTTGTCTCTCAGGATGTCAGTCAGTGGTGTCCTGCTGTTTGTTGGTGCACAGTTGCCAGCAGGGCCTTGTGCTCCCCACAGCAGTAGCCAGTGTCAGCCATCTTGTGAGTCCTTCTCCACTTCCTGTGATGTGAGCATGGTTCAGGGTGGTGTTGATGGGACAGTTGTGGGGGTGACCAATATCAGTGACTACGACTCCCATCATGCTATTGCCTCCACCCCCTTCCCAGCATGCCCATGCTTCCTTCCTTTTGACTCTGCTTCCCTGTGGGGTGGGCTGGCTGTGCTGACAGGATGGCTGGGAGTGTTGTCCTGGCAGTTGTTTGGCTAAAAGTCCCAAGAGTGTCCCTGTGCTTCACACAACATAACCCAGGGTGGTGGTTCTTTGTGGGATCTTGTGTTAGGATGGGGGCATTGCATTCTACCAGGTGGGTTCTGTGGAGTTTGTGTTGGGGGTGTGTGAGGGGAGGTGCTTGTGACTATGGTCAGTGCTGCAAGTCCCCCTTCCCACCCAGCTAGCCAGATATCCCACCATGGAACGTGCTTGCATTGCAGGGAGTGTAAGTTGTCTCTCAGGATGTCAGTCAGTGGTGTCCTGCTGTTTGTTGGTGCACAGTTGCCAGCAGGGCCTTGTGCTCCCCACAGCAGTAGCCAGTGTCAGCCATCTTGTGAGTCCTTCTCCACTTCCTGTGATGTGAGCATGGTTCAGGGTGGTGTTGATGGGACAGTTGTGGGGGTGACCAATATCAGTGACTACGACTCCCATCATGCTATTGCCTCCACCCCCTTCCCAGCATGCCCATGCTTCCTTCCTTTTGACTCTGCTTCCCTGTGGGGTGGGCTGGCTGTGCTGACAGGATGGCTGGGAGTGTTGTCCTGGCAGTTGTTTGGCTAAAAGTCCCAAGAGTGTCCCTGTGCTTCACACAACATAACCCAGGGTGGTGGTTCTTTGTGGGATCTTGTGTTAGGATGGGGGCATTGCATTCTACCAGGTGGGTTCTGTGGAGTTTGTGTTGGGGGTGTGTGAGGGGAGGTGCTTGTGACTAGGGTCAGTGCTGCAAGTCCCCCTTCCCACCCAGCTAGCCAGATATCCCACCATGGAACGTGCTTGCATTGCAGGGAGTGTAAGTTGTCTCTCAGGATGTCAGTCAGTGGTGTCCTGCTGTTTGTTGGTGCACAGTTGGCAGCAGGGCCTTGTGCTCCCCACAGCAGTAGCCAGTGTCAGACATCTTGTGAGTCCTTCTCCACTCCCTGTGATGTGAGCATGGTTCAGGGTGGTGTTGATGGGACAGTTGTGGGGGGCAATATGTGTGACTGCGACTCCCATGATGCTATTGGCTACACTGACTTGGCCAGCATACACAGGATTCCTTCCTTTGAGTGGTCTTCACTGTGTGTTGGTGTTGTTGTGGTGGCTACATGTGTGGATGTGTTTGTTAGTTCTATTTGTGCCACTGCCTAGCTGTAGTTGTAGTTGTGTTTGTACATGTGTTGGCACAGTTGGATGTGACTTTTTTTTATGGCATGTGTTGTGTTTATCTGACTGACATACACACTTTGGGATGATTCTGTTCTGGTTGCTGTGTAATTGCTATGAGTGCATGATTTGACTCTCCCCTTGACAGTGATGTGTGTGTTTTGTGGCAGTATATTGTGTACATTTGTTGTGTACTCACCAGTCTCTGGGATGTCCTCTAGTCCATATACGCTCACTGGCGGAAGGATGGCCTGCACCTTCTCCTCCCAGGGCCTGAGGTATATTGGCTTGGCAGGAGGGCCACTGCCGGTGTATTGGCTGTTGATGTAGTCTTTCTTCAGCAGGTCCCGTACCCTCCTGCGCACGTCATACCACCTGTTCTGGATGTCGCTCTTTGTGCGCCGACATGGTGATTGTGCGTTCACCCTGTTGATGATCCTCTCCCACATCTTGGTTTTCTGGGAGATGGGGGTCTGTTGGACCAGTGTGCCAAACAGCTGTGGCTCTACCCTGAGGATCTCGTCTACCATGACTTCCAATTCACTATCTAGGAACTTGGGATTCTTCTTGGGGGGCATGGTGATGGTGAGTGATGTGTGTGTTGGTGTGCAGGTGAGGGTGTGTGAGTGTGTGTTTTGCTGGGTGTATGTGAGGTAGGTATTTGTTGGTGTGCTGATGGTGTGTGGCTTGTGTGAGGGATGAGCTGTGGGTGTGTGGTTGCTTTCTCTTGGGTGCTGGCAGTGGAATGGCATTTGCAAAGGCTCATGGTTGTGATTTGTGTCCTTTATATAGGTGGAGTTGTGGGTGTGTCTTTGTTCTCTGTCCCCACCCCCCCAGTATTTATTGGCTCGGTAATTGCTTGTTTGGCCTTTTTTTGGGTGATTTTTCCTTTGTGCTGTTTGTGTATGTTGGAAACGTTCTTGTGACCGAGTCGGACCCTGCATTTGTCTCGTACGGTGTTCTCCGTTTCGTTCGCGCTGTGTTTGTGCAGTTTTCTATGCTGCGTACGCGTCGGTCGCGGTGTTTTGTGTTGCTTCGGCTCGGTTTTGTATGCGTGTCGGTCGTACGGCTTGGCCTCCGTCCGACTCGCTCGCTATGGACAGCAAGAATATCGTGGTCAAGAATATCGATTTAAGGTAAGTAATATCGATTTTAAAAATATCAAAGTGTTTAATATCGTTTGCAAAAATGTAGTTGTTAAAAATATCGTTTTTAGGTCGAGACCTCTTGTATATACTTTAGTATATACTTTAGTATATATACTTTAGTATATACTTTAGTATATACTTATATGTGTATGTACTTTGTGGGCTCTGGAGATCAGCCCTAAGACTTGTCTGCTTCCGCTTAGGGACTTTTTTTCTGTTCAACTGCCTCTATTTAACTGTCTTGATAGAAAACGACCAGCAGAGGTCAGTAAAATACCAGAATTGCTTTCTGCTGAGGGACTTTCTTTTTTTAAATTTTCTGGCAACTGCCTCTATTTACCTTTCTTGATAGAAAACGACCAGCAGAGGTCAGTAAAATACCAGAATCACTTTAGCATTCTCTAAATTCCAGTCCATAGAAATTGTCTTCCACGAGCACCCGTAGACAATAATATTTTTTTCAAATCTTGTATTTTTAGTGATATGACCACCGAAGGCCCTGCTTTTATATTAAAAACAGAGCTTTGGACTATACCATTTTCCGCTGAAAGGCAATATTTCTCTCAATGTGTTCCCATATCTGGTGTGTCACGCAGTTTGGTGCTTACTTTCACTCCATGTTAAAGGACAGTAAATGTTTCAGCACCCAGGCTAATGTGCTGCATAGCTAAATACATATAAGGTCCCAAAGGCGAGACAGATTGCATTGCAAATGCTTGTTTATTATTGTTATGTATTTTAGTATATATTTTATATGTATGTTATGTATGTTTTTTTGTATAAGAACTGTTTGTATTTTTAATATATGTGTTAAATTTGTATTAGTTATTAATTTTTTTTAATTTGAATTTTGTGCTTTTAGTTCCGTAGTGGGTTGTGGGTTTATAGGGGAATAGGGTGGGAAGTAATTTAAATATATTAAATTTATTAATTTTTATGATTTGAATTTTGCGTTTTTAGTTCCGTAGCGGGTTGTGTATTTATAGGGGTATAGGGTGGGAAGTAATTTAATTATAATACATTTGATTCATGTTTATTTATTAATATTTGTTTAATTGAGATGTTATAGTGTTAAATGTGTAAAGTAATTTATTATTAATTAATTATTAATTGGTTGTGAATTAATTTTAATTAATTAATTGGTTATTAATTTTGGTAGTTGTGTAATTAATTTTAGATGTGTGTTGTGGTGTTTATAGGTTTAAAGGGTGGGAAGTAATTTATTTTTAATAGATGAATTAATAATTGGTTGTTAATTAATTTGAAATTAATTTTGGTAATTGTGTAATTAATTTTAGGTGTATTAAAGGAGTAAACGGTGGGAAGTAATTTGTGTTTAATTAATTAATATATAGTTGTGTTAATGTTAATTATTTGTTATTTATTTTGGGTAATTGTTTATTTTTTTGTGAGTTGTTTTTACTTTTAAAGGGGTAAAGGGTGGGTATTAAATAAATTTAAATTATGTAATTATTAGTTGTTAATAATAATAGTTACTAATTTTAAAATCAGTCAATCAATCAATCAGGGAGTTTTAAGCACGCTACTCACCTGTGGGGGTCTCAAGGCGCTGGGGGGGGGGGTTAAGCAGCTCCGGTCAGTGGAAGAGCCAGGTCTTGAGGGTCTTCCTGAAGATGTGCATGGTGGGGGTGTGTCTGATTTCGATTGGGAGCTCGTTCCAGGTCTTGGCCGTGACGTAGGAGAAGGTTTTTCCACCTGTTCGTGCTCTGCGGATGTGCGGGGGTTCGGCGAGGGTGAGGTCGGCGTAAGTTTTAATTGTGTTTTATTATTTTATAGTTTAATTTAGGTGTGTGTTGTGGATATTATAGTGTAAAATTTTCTGTAGTTAATTAATGTTTATAGTTTTTTTAATAATAATATTTTTTTAATTGATTATTAATTATGTTAATTATGTAAATAATTTGAATTAAACATGTTTAAGTGTTTTGTTATTGGTGTGGTGTTATAGGGTAGGAAATAAAATAAATACATTTATTTTTCAACTAATGTTGTTTGAAATATATTTTGTAGTTTAAAAGAATTTTTTTATGTAAATTTATTTAATATTTTATTTTATATAATATTTGTTGTTTTTATCTGTAATTAATATTATAATATGTGTTATTTTTATATGTTTCTATTTTTTATTTTTATTTTTAAATATTGTTTATTTATTTTTATTATTTTATTTAATTTTTAATATTTTTTTTTTTGTAAGTGTTTGAGTGTGAATTGTAATCATTTTTATACGCTATCCAACACTTTCCCTACTTTTGCATTCACTGGAGTGGGAATAGTAATTTTTACCCCTTCGCTATCCAGCACTTTCCCTACTGTTGCATTCACTGGAGTGGGAATAGTAATTTTTACCCCTCCGCTATCCAGCACTTTTCCTACTGTTGCATTCACTGTGGAGGGAATATTAATTTTTACCCCTTTGCTATCCAACATTTTCCCTACTGTTGCATTCACTGGAGTGGGAATAGACATTTTTACCCCTCCGATATCCAACACTTATCCTACTGTTGCATTCAGTGGAGTGGGAATACTAATTTTAACCCTCCGCTATACAACATTTTCTCTACTGTTGCAGTCTTTGGAGTGGGAATAGTAATTTTTGCCCCTCCACTATCCAACACTTTCCCTACTGTTGCTCTCACTGGAGTGGGAATAGTAAATTTTACCCCTCCGCTATCCAGCAGTTTCATCACTGTTACACTCACTGAAGTTGGAAAAGTAATTTTTACCCTTCCACTATCCAGCACTTAACATAACATAACATAACATGTGTATTTGTAAAGCGCACGTTCACCCAGAGGTCTCTTGGCGCTGAATAACAGATGTTCATTGTTACCCAACTCAATGGTACTCATTTTATCGACCTCAGATGGATGAAAGGCTGAGTGGACCCGCCAGGATTTGAACCTGTGACCATGAGGTCGAACACAGGCCCCTGCAATGGACGCATTAGTCCACTGAGCCACCAGACCCGGCTGTTGCACTCACTGGAGTGGGAATAGTAATTTTTACCTCTCCGCTATCCAACACTGATCCTACTGTTGCACTCAGTGGAGTGGGGATAGCAATTTTTACCCCTTCGCTATCCAACATTTTCCTTACTGTTGCTCTTACTGGAGTAGGAATAGTAATTTTTTCCTCGCAGCTATCCAACATTTTCCCTACTGTTTTTCTCAGTGGAGTGGTAATAGTAATTTTTACCCCTCCGCTATCCAACACTTTCCCTACTGTTGCATCTTTGGAGTGGGAATAGTAATTTTTAGCCCTATCCAATTCAACACTTTCTCTACTGTTGCACTCACTGGAGTTGGATTAGTAAATGTTATTATTTTGTTATCCAACACTTTCCCTACTGTTGCATTTATTGTATTGGGCAATTTAAGTTTAAATATTTTTTATAGTTTATTGTTTGTTTATTCTAGAATGTTTTTTTTATATTTTAATTTATATATATATATATATATATATCCCCGCAAACGGCTCCTTTTGTCGGATTCTCGGCGCTCAGTACCAGTGCGGGATCCTCACGGTCGAGCCAGACCGTTACATATTCACCAAACTCCTCCGAAGAAGGAACAGGATCGCACAACGCCGTTTCAAACAATTTATTTTACTCGATTATTCAGCTCATTATCTGGTGCAAGCTACAGATCACAGATCAACGTGGGGAAATAATTCAGTCGGATCGGTGACCACCGGCGGAACGGAGAAAACAATTACTCGCCAAAGCTGGATACAGCAAACACGTAAACCTTCAACCGGAGGGTCGAGGTAAGCGTGTAAACTGCCAGCGCAAGCGTATGTAATTTGTAAAGTGATAGCGCAAGCAAGCGCGAGGCCGGTGATACCACAGGAAACCAGAGACTGATCTTTGAAAATGCTGCATTAAGAGTTTCAATGGAGACGAGTGGCTAGATTGTAAAAGTGATACTTTGTTTCTGGTAAACCTGAACGCAAGGACGCAAACAAGCAAATCTTGCTGCAACATACAAAGGCGAAAAAAGAAAGGGTTGCCTAGTGCTTTGTAATACAAGCTCGAATAATTACAATAACGTTGCAAGTGCAGGTCTATAACTATGGAAAAACGAGAAGCCAAGAGAAATGAATTCATGACCACAATGTTTGAAAAAGGCAGTGATGCAGAAAATGAAACCCAAATAAAAAGCACTGGGGGAAGAACGGATACCAAAAGTAAATTGAGAATGTGGGAGAAATTGAGCAGGAAGGAAATAAATAAATCGTGGGAGTTAATTACGCTAAAAAAATACCTGGAAGTCCAGAGAGTACCCCGAGGTCTGAGAATTATGCTTATGCCAAGTAATCAGGATTCAACAAATGAACTACTGCAAGAATGGGGAGAATTCATTCTAAATTCATCTTTAGGCTTAATGAATATTTTGACAAAACATATTGAAATAAGCCTTAACAAAATTAAGGAACAACTGCAAGAAATAGAGAAGGAATTGCAAACACTCAAACTGACACCAGATATGACAAAATTTAAAGAGGAACTGGAGGGTCAAATTGCAACACTTAGGGGCCGATTCCGATTCGGGCCGGAAATCTCTCCGACCGAGCCGGACCCGGAGAGATTTCCGACCGAATCGGACCCGTGCAGTCCGACCGAACGAGTACGATGCGTCCGTATGCCATCGGACACGAGTCGGTCGGACTCCCATTGAAGTCAATGGGAGCCTGCCGTACAACGCGTACGCGGGCTCCCATTGACTCAATGGGTGCGAGGCGGACAAGGGCGCCCCCTACAGCGTGTATGCGGCGAAGCGACTCGCGCCGTACACGCACAGGTAGGGGGGACCCATGGGTCCCCCCCTGTGTGCGACTCGCACGGCTACGCGCACAGGGGGGTCCGACACGGACCCCCAAAGTACGGCTCGGACTGCTCTTTCGAGCCGGAGTGCGCGGCTCGGTCGGACTGCTCGCGGCGCGCATCGTACTTACCCGGCCGGGGAACGTCTCCATTGCGCGGTGCGAGTCGAGTCCGAGCGAGTCGGTCGGTGCGGTTCGAGCCGGGAATGAGTCGGTCGGAGCGGTCGGGACGCCCGGACGAGTCGGTCGGCGAATTCGCATCGTACTCGCTCGGCCGGACCCGCGTACGATTCGGTCGGGAAACAGGGCTCCGAATCAGATCCGGTAAATCCGAATCCGATTCGGAGCCCTACCGGCCGAGATCGGAATCGGCCCCTTAGTTGATCTCACCGGTGAGGCCCACTGAGGGCTAATTAAATGGACATGCAGAGGGGAGTGCCTTTTCACAATTACTGTGCAGTATCATGAAGCCTGTGATCAAGAAGCTGCGGGGCTTATTTATGAGCCCTTGCGCCAGTTTTGCGCCGCCGTTGCATCACTTTTAGTGATGCAGCAGTGGCGTAAATAATGCGCCATGTTGCGCCATATTTACGAAGTGACACATCTAGGCAGATGCGTCACTTCGTAAACCCCTGCGCTACATTATACCTGCGTCAGGTATAATGTATGCAGGGTGGGCGTTCCCCCGCAAGAAAGGGTCATAGGAGTGCCGCAGCAAAATCTATGAGATTTCGCTGCGCCACTTTAAGGACGCCAATGCGTCAGAACCTTACGCCTGCCTCACGGCAGGCGTAAGGGTGATGCAGGCCCTTTCACATGGGGCTTGCCCCATGTGAAAGGAACATTGCTGGAGTTGCGCCAGGCTTCCGACACAACTCCAGCAATGTGCCAATTTTTGCGCCGACAGATACGTCAGTAATACTGACGTATCTGTCATTCCTTGCGACATGATGCGTCATACTGTAAATATAACGCATGATTGGTGTCGCAAAGAGGGCGCAGTGAGAAGTGGCGCATCGCTGCTTTCACGCAGCGATGCACCACTTCTCATAAAAGAGGCCCTGAGTGCTTTGAAACGCATAAGGCAAATAAATGCATCTGAATGAAAATGCAAGTTTCCTTTTAATTCATCTGCTTTTCGAGTACGTCTTCAAACTGGGGATGTTTTGATGAATGATTTATTGGAGGCAGTCCACCCGGGAAGACTGCACCACCCCTGAAGGTCAAGGTTAGGGGGCCATGAGGACATGGAACTACTCCGAGTCTTCCTGAGTGGAACAGCAGAAAAAAAGTAAAATAAACTGAACATTTTCATCACGGAGGCCCACTGGAGGGCTTTTAAATGAAATGAACATTTTGACACAGCACAGAAACCTACTAAAAGTAAAGGAATTTGGAAAGTGCACTACTGGTCCCTGCATGCAACACTTAGTTGATCTCACCTGTGAGGCCCACTGAGGGCTAATTAAATGGACATGCAGAGGGGAGTGCGTTTTTACCATTTCTGTGCAGCATCATGAAGCCTGTGATCAAGAAGCTGAGTGCTTTGAAACGAGTAAGGCAAATAAATGCATCTGAATGAAAATGCCAGTTTCCTTTTAATTCATCTGCTTTTCGAGTACGTCTTCAAACTGGGGATGTTTTGATGAATGATTTATTGCCGGCAGTCCACCCGGGAAGACTGCACCACCCCTGAAGGTCAAGGTTGGGGGCCACGAGGACATGGAACTACTCCGAGTCTTTCTGAGTGGAGCAGCAGAAAAAAATAAAAATAAACGGAACATTTTCATCAAGGAGGCCCACTGGAAGGCTTTTAAATGAAATGAACATTTTGACACAGCACAGAAACCTACTAAAGGTAAAGGAATTTTGAAAGTGCACTACTGATCCCTGCATGCAACACTTAGTTGATCTCACCTGTGAGGCCCACTGAGGGCTAATTAAATGGACATGCAGAGGGGAGTGCGTTTTTACCATTTCTGTGCAGCATCATGAAGCCTGTGATCAAGAAGCTGAGTGCTTTGAAACGCTTAAGGCAAATAAATGCACCTGAATGAAAATGCCAGTTTCCATTTAATTCATCTGCTTTTCGAGTGCGTCTTCCAACTGGGGATGTTTTGATGGATGTTATATATAAACATATATATATATATATATATATATATTACTTTCTTCCGTTTATCCTCGGATTCAATCAGGTTCCTTCAGAAACAGACACAGACCCAAGATAAGTGCACTGATTTTATTCTTCTCTAGTCGCCATTACGCGTTTCAGCTCCCGCGAGCCTTGTTCACATGACAAAGTGCTGTGAATTGACTAGCATATTTAAAGTGACAGTGCTTAATTAGTGAATATCACGTGGCATCAGGGAATCATAGGCATGGAAGAATATTCAAACTTGCTCAATTCGGCACATGTGACGTAACAGACAATAGTGGCTAGTACATTTCTATAGCTATCTGTATAAGACGTCATAGAACAGTGAATAAATGCACGATTAAATATCTTCATTCCATTAATGCAATATCTAAGAGATACATGTAAAATTCATTTTTATAGAAATCTCTATGTGTCCGACTGAGCAGGGAATTACGTCTGATTATATATGTCTGCATATTATTTTGAAATGTTACGTCTGTTAACCTTATCGGAATTAAATGCAGACAAGGAAAATCGATAAAATATCAAATAAGGAGGATGAATCCTCTGTACCTATCTAGCATATTATCCCCTGGTGCCAATAAGGTGCTACAGTGTATAGTGTAGAAATTAACAGAAGGTAAGAAAGAATATGGTGTAAGGAATTTAAAATCTGGAATAACGTTTCCGTAAGACAATTGTCGTGAATGCCCTGGAGTACATTGTATAATACCATAATGAAGGGCATGAAACCGTATCATATCGTTAGATGAAGGTGGTTAGGATCTTATGTGTAGAAATGTCATAAGGAATTCTTTAATGTGGCAGAACTGCTATGAGGATCTTAAGAACATGCTGTGTCAATGTAGAGCTGAGGTTAAAAGTTGTTAGACCCCTCAAAGCACGGGTGATTTCTAGTGCAGACCGCACAGGGTGTTTCTAAAATGGGTTGTGCAAAACTGCAATAGGTGTGCACAGATGCGTAAGCCAAAAAGTATAAAATGTTCACATTAAAATGCCTACATAAATGTATGAATAAATAACTATATAAATGGATGAATAAATACATACATACATGGCAGTATAATACACTTAAAATAAATATATAAATATCAATATAAATATATAGCAGCATCTTGACTGTACCTATACAATAACTGTAATTATACAATCAATAAATATAGAGAAAAACTATAAAATTCCATAAATATTGATGATAAATACACCATAAAAGCAGTTTAAAAAAAAAACCCATTAAAATTGCATTATAGACACGTATATAAATCTTCAGTTACGTTAAGACCTCCCGGATGTTTGGCATCGAGTTGTAAGATGTATCTAGTCTCGAGCTTTCTGAGTTTGTGTTCCCTGTCTCCTCATCTTCTACTGGGCGGGATAGCGTCAATCACAAAGTAACTGAGTTCCCTGTTGTTGGATTTGTGGAACTCTTTAAAGTGTCTTGCCACTGGATAGGTGTTATCTTGGTTTGTGATTGCGCGTAAGTGCTGCAATATCCTTTTATGCACTTGCAGTTTAGTACTGCCTACATATTGAAGGCCACATGGGCACATCAGAACATATACAGCAAACTCAGTTTTGCATGTAAGTAACTTTTGGATTTTGTGTTTTTTGTTACTAAAGGGAGTGGTGTACGTGTCTTTATTAATGCCATGTATGCATGCTTTGCATGTTTTGCATTTAAAAAAACCCTTGTGTTTCTGAAGCCAACTCGTGTTTTTAATGATTTCAGGGTTTGTCTTAACAACACTGTCTCTCATAGATGGGGCTTTACTGTATGTGATGGACACCCTCTGCAGTAGCAGGGGTCCAATCACGGGGTCATTAAGGACCAATGGCCAATTTGCTTGAATGATCTTTTGTAGAGTCTTATGTTGCCTGCTGTACCCCATGATGATTCTAAATTCATTCGAATCATCAACCGTCCCTGATCTCATGGTGTCTGTGGCTGCATTATCTTGTAGCTTGTCTCTCAACAAAATATCTCTGTCCATCAACATGGTTTTTGCAATAGCTGTGTTGATGGTATTTAGGGAATAACCTCTTTCCAAGAATCTGGATTTGCTGTTTTCTTGTGCCAGTCTTAAGTCAGTTTCATTACTGCATATGCGCCTGAGCCGCAACATCTCTCCGTAGGGTATGCTGTTGATCAGGTGCCTAGGATGTGCGCTACCGGCATGCAAGGTGGAATTGCCCGCAGTTTTCTTACGATATAGACGTGTCTCAATTTTTTGGTTCTGAATATAGACCTGGGTATCAAGAAAGTTGACTGTGACTTTGTCAATGGTGGCTGTAAAGTGTAGGTTGCTACTGTTTTGGTTAATGGTGTGAATAAATTCTTCTGCCTGTTCTTGTGTACCATCCCAAATAACCATAAGATCGTCAATGTAACGTAGCCACATTTTGATCTTAGTGTCTACATAATGTTTATGTTCCACCCTTAGGACCAGCTCCTCCCACCAGCCCATGTGGAGACATGCATAGCTGGGGGAGAAGCTGGCCCCCATAGCGACACCTCTTGTTTGCTGAAAAAGAAGATTATTAAACATGAAGATGGGGAGGAAGAAGTTTCCTAGTGGGAACAATTAAAATCTGGAACCTCCTCCCAATCTCTATCAAGAGCAGCACTTCGCTTATGTCTTTCAGAAGAGCATTGAAGACCTGGCTCTTCGCAAACAGACTTGGCGTATAATTTGCATTAAAACTATACTGTCCTACTGACTCTAGCGCCAAGACGCCCTTGGGCATTCGTGCGCTGTATAAATCCAAAAATCAAATCAAATTATACAAACAGAACTTCACCGTCTCAATCAACATGCTACTGTGTTCCTTATAATGAGGAGCTCGCTGCGCCAAATAGTATTGAATAGCATTTATGCCATCCTCATGACGAATACTTGTATACAACGATGTTACGTCCAATGCAATCAATAAGTAATCCTGTTGCCATACAAAGTTTTTGATTTTTCTTATAAAATCACTTGTGTCTCTGACGTGTGAAGGTAAAGATTTGACATGATCTTGTAAAAAGAAGTCCACATACTTGGACGTATTTTCTAACAGTCCATCCCTGGCTGTAATGATTGGTCGTCCTGGAGGTTTGATAGGATTTTTATGAATTTTCGGGATGAAATAAATAGACGGAGTAGTGGGATTTTCCTTTTTTTCATGAATTTATATTCTTCATCCGTGATAAGTCCTTTCATTTTCCAGGCTGATAGTTTAATGTAAAACTCATTATATGTAGCCTTGAGATTGACCATATTACTTCAATTGTAGCAGGATCTGTCATTTAAGTGGCTGAATGCCTCCAATTTATAATCTTTTTGCGCCCAGATGACGATATTGCCGCCCTTGTCGCTGTTACGTATGACAATAGTATTATCATCTTGCAGTTTTTTCATTAGATTATTGTATTGTTGGTCTTGTTTATTGTATTTTCGTTTAGTCATAGAGGTGCTTTTATGCAATTTCTTAATTTCTGCAGTCACTGTCTCATGAAAAATGTCGATAGAATCTCGGGGCGAATTCGGATTAAAGGTGGATTTGGCTCTAAATGGAGTGGGTTGTATTTGATTATTCTCACTGTTTGTACTGGCTGAAATGCCTGATTCAGAGCATCCCCTCTCATCACTTTCCCATAGATCTTTCATGTCTCTGATGAGGAGATAATCCGATTGTGTGAGATTTACATATTCACTCGTTTCTGTAGTAGCATTCGTTTGTTGCTGATTGACTGGTGCCAAAAGTTGGTGGTACTTTTTAAGTTTTAATTTTCTCACTCCTTTGTACAACTCCACCCGGGTTGTTGCATAATTGAAATTATTAGGTGGAGAATACGAGAGACCCAGGCTGAGTATTTTGACTTCTTCTTTTGACAATTTGATTTTGGATAGATTCACTACTGTATTGTTCGTTGTTCCGTTGTCATTTATTTCTTCTGCCAATATCCTCTGCCACTTTTTTTGTTGGCATTTGTAGCGCTTCCTGTTTGCTTTGCACCTCTGCCTTCGCCTGAGGTTTTTGGCAACTCGGCGTTGTTCCTCTGTGGTCTGGGGCGGAGGGTCTGCCTCCGCTCGTGACATAAAAAATTAATTTCCTCGCCCGGTGATGGTTTGATTAGTTGCCTTTCACCCTGGTTATTTCTCATATCTGACTCTGATTCGCTACCTCCAGCTGAGCTCAGATCTGATTGAGATGTGTCATTATTCGGTCCTGCCCTCCTTGATGTCATTCTTGTGGGGCCTTCTGTTGGTTTGTATTTAGACACTCTCAGTGCATCATACTTTTTGGCGAATGTGAAAATCTGTCCCAACTGATAATCATTCTTATCTCTTTGGAACTTATATGCTTTATGTTCCTTGATTTTGTCTTGTCATCATTTCATTGCGCAATCTGGTCATTTCCTCAGTTTGCGTTAATTTTTCCAAGTCCTCGTTTATTTAATCTATGTCTTTGAGCAATTGAGCACGGTCAATATCTGCATATTTGATTAATATTAGGGTCAATCTCCGAGAGGATTCAAGGTTACATTCAGCCCATTCACGCATGAGATCAGGGTTTGGATCCTCATAGGTGGGGGCGGTGAGAATTCTTAATCCCCTTGGAATTCTGCCAACGTCAATATACCTTTGTAGCGATCGTGACTCCCACCATTTGCTTTGTTCCATTTTCATTTTTTTCTCTAAATTTTTACATTTATTTTTAACGGAGTCATTGCCTATTGTGTTGTATGTGTTTCTTTCTTTGGCACTGGATGGCCCATGGAGGGTATCGGAAAACATTTCCATTGCTGCGTCCTCCCTGTCACGCACCGTGTCGGCCGACATTGAGAATTAGAAGAATTAGCGTGCTCCGAGCGAAATACAGTCCCGTTTTAATACAGCTGGTTCCGCTCTACGCGCACACTCCTCCACCCCGGAATACCCGTATCTCCTACCTGGGCTCAGATGTTTAATCCGCGTCCTCCGACTCGGTTTTCGCACCGCTCCACAGGCAATTCGTGATGTCGGGTTCAGGGGGGTCAGGCGCACAGTTTCCTGTTTGGAATCCAAGATGCTTCCAGGTTACCCCGGAAGTAATGTTCCACTTCGTGCGTCGTCCAGATCAGAGGAGGGATCTGTGTAAGACCGAGTGAAACAGCGCGGTCCAATACATTACTTTCTTCCGTTTAACCTCGGATTCAATCAGGTTCCTTCAGAAACGGACACAGACCCAAGATAAGTGCAATGATTTTATTCTTCTCTAGTCGCCATTACGCGTTTCGGCTCCTGCGAGCCTTGTTCACATGACAAAGTGCTGTGAATTGACTCGCATATTTAAAGTGACAGTGCTTGATTAGTGAATATCACGTGGCATCAGGGAATCATAGGCATGGAAGAAATATTCAAACTTGCTCAATTCGGCACATGTGACGTAACAGACAATAGTGGCTAGTACATTTCTATAGCTATCTGTATAAGACGTCATAGAACAGTGAATAAATGCACGATTAAATATCTTCATTCCATACATGCAATATCTAAGAGATACATGTAAAATACATTTTTATAGAAATCTCTATGTGTCCGACTGAGCAGGGAATTACGTCTGATTTTATATGTCTGCATATTATTATGAAATGTTACGTCTGTTAACCTTATCGGAATTAAATGCAGACAAGGAAAATCGATAGAATATCAAATAAGGAGGATGAATCCTCTGTACCTATCTAGCATATTATCCCCTGGTGCCAATATATATATATATATATATATATATATATATATATATATATTTATTTATTTATTTATTTATATATATAAATAATCCAAAAAGAGGCATATTCCAATAGTGCCGTTGAGGTATGGGATACTTGAATGGGAGGAATATTGTTTTTTGAAGAGAGACTTCCCCAAACTCTCAATTTTGTACTTATTACCAAAGTATATCAAGATCCATACAATACGCCTGGTATACTAATAGTATCATAGAGGGGCAGTGGCCTGGAAAATGTCTCCAAATATGTGGACCATTTTCTCAGGACCTGGTGTTTAATCTCCCCTCCCATGTCAGGGACATGAAAGATTTTTGGGGAAACTGGGAGCCATCAATTGGGAGAGAGATTTTCTCTTGATCACATTGGATGTCAACTCACTATTCACCATTATAGACCATGAGCAGAGCAACATTTCCTCCAGACAAGACACCTAAGTTACAAAGCCTATAAGAACATGATTCTTAAAATGATTGAACACTGTCTGAAGAATAATATCCTACTCTTTGATGGCACCCTATTCAAACAAATTCTGGGGACTGCCATAGGTACATGTTTTGCCCGAGCTTTGCCAACCTGTTCTTGGGGCTGTGGGAAGAGGAGATATTCAGAGACACAGAGAACTTCCCAGATGCTGAACAGGTCATACTATGGCTACGATACATCGATGACCTGTTCATCATCTCGAAAGGGACCCACCAATCCTTAGGAGTTGGCTTTGGTTTCTGGCATCCACTAGAGTCCCTCTTGCAGGGAGCAACAAGCTTTTGTCACAGACACACATCGAACACGCGGTTCCAGTATATGGTCTCTTCAGGGCACTTAAGGGTCCTATCTTTGCACTGCGGCAGAGTCCAAGGTCTTGGCTTTGGTGACGGTATCTTCTTTGTGCCACTTCTCAGATTCACAGTCAGAACTGTGGTTCTCGTGTCAGCGAAGTCCCTTAAATCTGAGCTTAGAGGGTTTTAAGGGCATTAGGGGCAGTGACCAATGGGCTACTGGTCCCTCCGGCTAACCCGTCCCTGTGGTGACAACATCCTCATCCAGAATCCTCTAACCCAGGGTCTTCCAACATGACGGAACCCTTCCTTGGCTTTACAGATCTCCTAGCCCATCCTAAAGGTGAAAAGGTGTGCCTAGCCTTTTGGAGCTGTATGCTTCCTGCATAATAAATGTTCCCGCCTGTCAGGCTGGAAAGGGAGGGAAAGGCTTTGGCCTCAAGGGGGGGATAAGTATTCTTGCATATTACGGGCGGTGAAGCCTTTGAGGCTACCGCCTTGATAGCTGTAAACACTATCCTTCCTGGGAGAGAGGAGGTGTGACCTCCTTACTGCCCAGGCCTTTGTATCTGTCCTGGGGAAGTGCTAGCACATCCCACCAGGTGGGCAGAATCATGTCTTGGCGGCAAACGGCTAAGTGAAGTCCGCCAAGGCACTGGAGCACTACACCTTAGGTGGGCACCCATAAGAATCATGTTGGCGTGAAAACGCATGGTATTTGACACAAAACGTGACACAATTCGGGCATTCCAAAATGTAGGTGGCTGCCTTGAGTTTGCCCGGTAGCCAGCCCATGTTACTCTATGGACCACCGGTCACTTACAGTAAAACCTTGCTTTACAGGGTTACTGTAGGGATAGATATGTATAAACATATATATCCACACCTTTAATATGATGCACTCTACCGCCTGGCCTTAGGAGAACAAACTTAAAAGTGACTTACTTCCATTAAGGTAGTGGTGTGGCTCAGCAGCACCTGGTGTGTGCAGAGTCACTCTCGAGCAGACACGCTGCTCGTGCTGGGTTGCAATGACAGACCTGCAGACGCACTTTTACTTGGGCCACACAGGGTGGCACAATACAGTACTGCCGCCCTGGTGACCC
Source organism: Calotriton arnoldi (assembly GCA_963921515.1). Taxonomy (NCBI): domain Eukaryota; kingdom Metazoa; phylum Chordata; class Amphibia; order Caudata; family Salamandridae; genus Calotriton; species Calotriton arnoldi. Next base: position 1,447,639 of record CAWUFW010004727.1, on the reverse strand, counting down.
CTTTACCAACCCTGCCCTTGGTACCCCTGGTACCATTTTCTAGGGAATTAGAAGGGAGAAAAGTACCTTGCCAATTAGGTGTATCAATTCACATCACTTTTAGGGGAAAGAGCAAAGCACTGGGTCCTGGTTAGCAGGGCCCAGTTCACTATTACAGTAAAAAAACAGCATCTAGCAGTCTAAAATGGGGCAAAAAGTATGATGGGCAATCTGCAAAGAGACTAGTTTCAAACAATCTTTCTCCTACAAAAAGAAAAAATAACTAAAAAATTAAAAGTTACATACTGCTCAATGAATGATAACACTGATTCATCACTATGTTGACCAAGCGTTTAAACATGTTTCACCCACAATAACATATGTATATCAAGTCCTCCACTAATTTGATATACCTTTCTCCAGAAAAATTTCCCAGCCTCACCCACTGCATCATTCTTTTGTTACAGATAAAGAGGAGCATGGGTTCAACTTTGCTTGAAGTACCTACTAACATTTGAAGGATCAATAGAACACATTAACCAGAATTTTGTATAATTAATACCTACAATCTTTCCATTAGGTGGCGTGAGAAAGTCTTGAAGATCATCCCAAGCATAATCTACACAGCTCAAAGTGACAAACCAGGTGGATGCACCTACATTGCGTAGCATACGCTTTAACTATTGACACCTCTGTACGGGGTCAAAGATGGTTGAATAAAGCTTTAGAGAGTAACACATTCTTGTTCAGAGACCTTTGCTGAGAGTGAGCTGGGTGTTTCACTTTAGAAGCAGCAATCTCTCCACTGAAACCTCTGAAAAGGGTAAAGGATCTGTATAGCAGACATCAGGAAACCAGTAGGCCTTGTATTAACACACTCCAGATTCTCTGTTTTATAATATGAGGAACATTGCCTCCTTTTTTTAGAACTATATACAGGACGAACATTTCGTTTTTTTACACAACATGCCATCCTGCTGATATCTCTCTACATTTTAATCTCTACATGTGAAAGGCTATACTGAGAAAGCTATCCCTCTATAAACTACCTTTCTCTCAGTAAACATGTTGTAGAATAAGTTTATTACCAGCAGGCTATCTACTAACATTTCTCAACAGAGTAAAGGGTCTGTTTCAATATTTCATAGAAGCACTAAACACTCTCCATTATTTTCAAATTTCTCATTACTGATTTTCTTAGTAGTCAACATTTAAATTTGACAAATTATTATGAATCCATTAAAAAACGCATCATTTGAAAATGTATTTAAAAAAAATGACATTATTAAACCCTCTATTCACACACCATACATTAAATAAATTAAAATTTTAATTACCTGAAAATGGAGCATTTTCTTAAAGGCAGCTGAAGACACCACTCCATTTTACTTCCCAAAACAAATCAACTCTGCTGAGCACAAGTCAAAGAGATTACACTTCCTTCACCTCCAAACCACCAAGTACAATTTCAGATATCTGTGATTATGCAGCCAATCATATCACAGCATTTTTTCAACCAAGTAGTGAGAATCGTAAATATTGGTTCACCTTGGAGGGCGGAGCTTGCCTGGCTCCAAGATGGCAGCAAGTTACCGAAGCTCCGCCGTCCCGGCCACGATCCTGCATGATCCTGCTCCCAAAACTGATGTTTTTAGTCGAGCAACAGTGCTGGTGCTGTCCTGCACCTGTCCAGTACAAACATTCTTGGACTGCGCTCCGGAATTGAACCTGTGAGCCGGAGATCGTGCTGGCGGCACTGCGCGAGCCGAGCTTGCTACGTTGCTGACGCCCTGTGCGTGATCGGCCTGGAGGGGATTGCCTGCCTGAGTTCGCTTGGTGTGGGTCGCCTGTCCCGGACGGCCCGCATGGACTTTCACTGACGGGCGGGGAGTGCTATCTCAGCCCCTGTTGGATGCGGCTGGAGACCCCCTACGGAACTGTGCGGTGAGTTCGAGTCTCACATTGGGGCTAGAAGGCCGATCTGCTGCACCTCCCCCTTCCCTGCTCTCCCCTCGGCTGCAGGTTTTCGTCCCGGGGGTGTGCGGCCGGGTGTGACGGTGGTGTGGGTCGCGAACTTGTCTCTTGTCTCTCCCCCTCCACATGGTGATATCTGCTTGGGCCCGGCGAGGCCCGGCTGGGGTGAAAATACGGCGCTGGGAGGCGAGGCCGCTATCGACCGCTGCGCGCCTTCTGGGATCTGTGCTGCGACGCCTGGGCCGTTGTTCTGGAGATTGGAGCCACATCGGAGTCACAGGGCGGTAAGCCTGTGCCCTGATTGAACGCGTTTTGTGTCCTAGGCCCACACCTCATGTACACATCACTGCGAGGCTAGGACTAGTGTGACTCCCTGCTGCAGTTATACCCTTGTCTGAGCCCTTGTGACATTTGGATTAATAAATATACAGTCAGTTGGTGCCTGGGCTGTAAAGTAATTCACACTGATATCTTGATTGCTCCTCTGGCTGGCAGTAACAAGACATTGGCTTGGCACGTATTGGATTATAGCTGGCTCGACATAAACTGGTTGTTGCTGCTCTGATTACATCATGGGGAGAACGGAAAAAGCTCAATCCAAACTATCCTTCGAGCCTAGAAAGACACCAAGGCACCAGGACCCCGAGAGACACCCGTCTGATTCGGGCTCTGAGGCAGGTGACACTCCGGCAGAGACTGATTTAAAGCAGATTTTAGCCACCATGCAACACAGCTTAAATAAAATCGACGTAAAAATCGATGCATTGTCATATCATATGGACAGGATGTCAGAACGAATTGACAAGCACACAGAAGGCTTAGATGATGTGGAGCAGAGGGTAGTGGTGGCCGAGGAGGGTCTGGACAACTGCACGCAGGCCCAGGCTAAAATGGACAAACTTCTACGGAGCATACAAGCTAAAGCAGAAGATTTGGAGGCACACTCCAGACGAAACAACCTTTGCCTTGTGGGAGTACCGGAGTCCACCAACATAAAAAATATGGAGCATTATGTTGAACAGTTGTTAGCTATCCTTGTGGGCAGGGACACCTTCTCCACTATGTTTGCGGTGGAGCGCGCACACAGATCGCTAGCTCCTAGACCTGCCCCAGGCGCTCCTCCCTGCCCCATCATTGCATGATTTTTAAACTACAGGGACCGTGACTCTGCCCTTCACAAGGCGAGAGAGCTACAAGATTTGCGTCATGAAGGTATGACAATTTCTATTTACCCTGATTTCACCCAGCAGGAGGCACTGTGCCTATTCGCTCCAGTGAAAAAACGGCTACGAGAACTACACTTGGAGTATAACATGCTGTATCCTGCAAAACTTAGAATCATTGTTGACGGTTCCCCGCAGATTTTTGTGGACCCAAAACAGGCCCTACAATTCCTCCAAAAACACGATGGCGCTTCTCGAAAAGCGATTTCATCAGGGAGTAAGGATTCGAGCAGGTCTGACCCGGATGAACAATTAACAATAACTATGTAAGGTACTCTGGGGTTTATGACTGCAAATGTGAAGTGGCTTGCACTCCATCCCTCAATTAGCGGGGCCACTGATTGCAGCTAGGTTCTCGTAGACTTTTGTGGGCTGATGTGTCAGAGCCAGTGCCTGGATTATGTTGAATCCTCTGGGGCCACAGTCACTATGTTACTCTCTCCACTGTGAACGGTTACATTGGTGTTGGTCTGTGTATAGCATATTGCCATGGGGAGTTTTGTAATCTATGATGTTATATAGCAAGAGGCCCGAATTTCTGTATGAAGATAAGGGCAGGTGTCCCTATATGGATGGGCTCGGATGGGCGGTGGGCGGTACAGTACTGTTAGGAGTTCACATCGCTGTATTTGGGTAGCATTAACTAAAACTGCACTTAGGTGCAGGCGGGCAACTAGAGCCAAATTTCGGGGGGGGCTGAAAAAGATTTCGGGGGGGGGGGCTAATTCTTCCAGCCATAGGCAGAGTGGCTCTAAGAAGGGGTGAAAACACAACAAAAGCCTCAATAACAAGTAAATGGTCTTTTAAAGACCTGTGAAGTACTCGGGTGCGGCTGCAATTAGAGGGTCGCCAGCCCGCGAAGTTGTCTCAGCCGGGCTGACACACGACGGGGGGGGGGGCTGAAGCCCGGTGAGCCCAATGGGTGTTGCGCGCCTGCTTAGGTGGGTGCGCCAGGCAGTGGTTTCCTCATTGTTAGTCAGCAACATCCGCCCTAGAGTGTGTTCCACACGGGGTTTGTGATTGCAATGGGTAATGTTTTATTTTGGGAAAGTGGGTGGGTTCTTCGTCTGTGCATAGTTTGGGTCTGCATAGCGTGGGTGGATGGTGGGGGGGTTGATTGTTAGGGTGTTAATGTTGAAGCACGACACTCAGACACGGCTTTGTCACTCATGGGCTATATGAGAACGGCTTGCTACACTGCTTGGCTTGACACGAGGGCATGGAGCTGAAACACTCGCAGACGAATAACATACGATTTCTTATTTGGAATGTCAGGGGTTTAAACGAGCATAGGAAAGCTCGTAAGGTGGTAGCATACCTTAGACGTCACAATATAGATATAGGACTGCTACAGGAGACTCATCTTGCCCCGGACAGTAAAATACTCTCACACAGAATTTTTCAGGGGGCAGCTGCGGACGCAGGTTTTACCTCACATGCTAGAGGAGTGATGATATGGCTGAACCCCAAATCGGGTATGACCCTGCAATGTTTGCATAAAGACCCTTATGGTAGGTATATTGTTGCTAGATGTCACAAAGCGGATCAACAAATGCTAGTGATCAATGTCTATGGCCCCAATTACGAAGACCCTCCCTTTTACAATGCTTTGGCCTCACTGCTGATGCGGAAGGATGATGTGCCGATTGTTTGGGGGGGATTTTAATTGCATTTTGAACCCTAATATAGACAGGTCCAAAGACCCTCCACGCAGACAGTCAGCGACAGCCAGCACCATAATAGAGATTATTGATCAGCTTTGCCTTGTCGTTGTTTGGAGACAGAAGATCCCAGACAGGGCTGGGTATACTCATTATTCGGCTAGCTACGACACCTATACACGCATAGATTACTGGTTGGTCTCTAGGGCATTATTATCACAGGTTGGCGATTGTGAAGTCCTCCCCAGAACGTATTCTGACCATTCTCCAGTTATTCTTAACTTAAGACTTGGGATAGGGGGACTGGGGCCCTTCCTCTGGCGCTTCGCCCCGTTCTCCCTTCTGGACTCCGTATTCAAGTCGGAATTGGCCCAGCTCATAGAAACATTTTTCATAACTAATGTGGGGTCCGTAGACAAGTTTGCCACAGTTTGGGAAACCTTCAAGGTTTACATCAGGGGGATGACAGTAGCTAAACATGCGGGGGTGCTCCGTGCCATTCGAGACAGGTTGTCTAGATTGGAGAGGGACATAGCTAGCCTCGAACAGTCCTACCAGCATACTGGAGACGTTGCGATCTTTGAAGACATTAAGTCTGCCCTGGAGGACTTTCATAAGACAGCAGATGATGAGGTGAAACACCTTGGTAAATATGCCTCAGCCAGGGTATATGGTGAGGGAGACCGTCCGGGAGCCACGCTTGCTAGGCTTACTCGACCCAGGAGGGAGGCTGCAGCAATATTGGAAAATATAGACGAAGGAGGAAATAGACTTACATCTCCTGGGGAGGTCGCTGATGAGTTCAAGAGATACTACACAGACCTGTACACCACTAAAGCCACTGCAAATGAGGAGTCCATTAGGCACTATCTGTAATATATCCAATTGCCTTGGCTCTCCAATATCCATAGGGAATTCTTGATGGCCCCCTTGCACCTTGAGGAAATACGAGCTACTCTTAAAACAATGCGCTCAGGTAGCGCCCCAGGCTCTGATGGCCTCACAGTTATGTTTTATAAAACGTTCCAAGAGGAACTTATCCCCCATCTGACTGCTCTGTATGAGGAGATGGCGGAAGATGGAGAAATGCCCCCAACTTTAAGGGAGGCCTTGATTGCCACATTACTGAAACCTGGTAAGCCGCCGAATGCCTGCTCCTCATATAGGCCGCTCTCGCTTTTAAATGTTGACGCAAAGATCTTTGCGAAGATATTGGCCAACCGCCTCGCTTCTCTGATTCCTCATTTGGTCAGGCCCGAGCAGGCGGGTTTCGTGCCGGGTCGTAATGTTACATATAGCTGCGTACTATTTTCGGCACAATCCAACGAATCGACCCTGCAGTGAAGGCAGTTGCAGTATTCCTAGATGCCGAGAAGGCATTTGATTCGGTTAAATGTTTTTTTTTAAGGGAGTCCTGATTAAAGTAGGGGTAGGCGAGGTATTCCTTCGATTGATCTCAGTTTTATACATGAGACCGCGGGCCAGAGTCTGGGTAGGCAACATAGTATCAGACATTATTAAAATCTTGCAGGGCACCCGACAGGGCTGCCCTCTGTCTCCGTTGTTAAATGCCCTGGTGGCCGGGCCCCTCCTTTGCACACTCAGAGAATACCATCATCACAGAGCCATCCGTTTTCGCGATTATTCCCTTATAGTGTCGGCATACGCTGACAACACCTTAATCTATGTCTGTGAGCCGGAGATGAATCTTGAGCCAGTGCTGAGGTTACGCAGTTTGGACAGGTCTCAGGACTATGTATTAATCGGTCCAAGTCGATTATGTTCCCCCTTACGCCGTGCACTACTCAGGTGCAGCTCGAACTCCCTTTGCAATGGTCCACTGACCCAATTAGGTATCTGGGGATCCAAATCCATACCAATTCTGAGATAGTCCTGGCTGAAAACTATGGTAGGGCGATATCTCGGCTCGAGGACGATATTAATAAGTGGGCTAAACTTATAATAGGGCGTATATCTTTGATGAAAATGGTGGTGCTGCCCAATTTCTCTTCCTTTTCATAAATGTGCCCATCACCCTTCCGACTCGCACGCTTAATATTCTCAAATCCTTAATGAGTAGACTGGCGAGGGCAAGTAAACAGCCCAGGGTCAGTTAGGAAACTCTGATTCTGCCCTACACTGCCGGAGGGCTAAATGCCCCTGACCTAGAGCTATACTACAGAGTGGCACAAGCCTCGCACGCGCATGGCTGGATCCATGGTCCAGAGGATGTCCCGCACCTTCGCATTGAAAGGATGGTAGCCGACCCGTTTCCTCTCTCACACCTGATTTTCTATAAGCCCAATCGTAGACACGGAGTCCTGGACTCAGAACACGCCACTATACATGCTTGGAAATGTCTCCCAGAAAAACAGGCGGGAGCGCTCCTATATTCTCCTTTAATACCGATAGAATGGTGCAAATGGTTCCCGACAGGGACTGAGCTGGAGGTCACCAAAGCGCTGCAGACACTGGGTATTAATAAATTGGGGGATTTTTTCAACGACGGGGTGGTCTATAGGTGGGAAGTTGTCCCGAAGGAGGAGGGGTCCTCTACTGTGCTAGACCAGTTCCAATTCCTCAGGGCTCGACATGCCTGGCGCAAACTGCTTGGGGATGACCTGCTGGAGCCCGAAGCTTTGCCCGCTCTCACGTATGTCTTGCAGACTGGTTCCCCCTGTAAGTTGGTGACCAGGATGTATGGATTACTACCAGATCAGAAAAAGTCACTGACGTCTAAGGCTCACCTGGGTTGGCAGAGGAACCTCAACATAACTATAGATGACAAAATGTGGCGATATTGTTGTTCAGTCATCAAGAGTATTTCCTTAAATAGTAGACATAGACTTGTTCACTTCAAATACATTAATAGAGTGTATTATACACCAGAGAAACTTCATAGATACGGTTTAAGAAACACGGCTGTCTGCGACAGATGTCCGGACCTGAGGCTGGTTTTATACACTTGGCTTGGTACTGTCCGAAGATCCTGACCTATTGGCAGGGAATATTTCTCAGGTTGAGCGAGATTACTGGACGTACCCTAAGCCCTGACCCGATGCTGGCTCTCCTTGGCCCAGATAAGGATATAGACAAAGAGATCAGAAAGCTAGTAGCATTTGGTATGATGATTGCTAAACGCTGTGTTGCTATGAGATGGGGTAGAGGTCCGACGCCTACTTTGGAGGAATGGGCTGCTGATATGCTTTATTGTAATACTCAATCTGATGTGTACAGCGAATTGTTACCACCCGAAAGCAGGCCTAAAAGTTTCTGGGGGCTCTACCAAAACTACCAAGTGGGGAAGGAAACAGGTGAAACTGAGGGCGGACATCAACCTGTATAATGCTTCTTACTACTGTTATATGTCACTAGCCGAACAATCATATGTTATATTCAACAATTATACAGCTTGAATGTATGGGTCGTGACTTCGATGCACCGCTGGACTTATATGCCTTGTTGATATGTTTTTTCTCTCATTAGCCTACTCGCATGTATTTGACTTTTGTTGCCTGGGATCTTTCTCGCTGCAGTATTGGATAATATCTAGTCTCTGAATGTTTCAGCTGTAATGGTAATTATGTAAGCTATTGTATGTACCACCAATGTAGGGTGCATTGTCGTGCTGAGAAGTGCTGTTTCTTGTTATGCTGATGTTAAAAAACAATAAATAAAATTAAAAAAAATTATTGGTTCACCTTAATATAACCTGGCCCTTTTTAGGTTCCTTAAAAGGCTTGTTAGTCCCTCCTTAGTCTTCATTTGTAACCTCCCATGGCTACTGGCCCCTTTTCTTTGGTTGTTACATGGTACCTGTTAATTTGTGTTGTAAGCACTATATTATTTATTGAGTTTCTTCTATTCCAGGCAAGACGACGTGCTTTGCTTAAATTTTGCCTTCACTTTAGAAGCCAGGACAATGGCGGCCGCTTGTTTGCAATGCAATAGGCCTCGTATTTAAATGCGAGACCTATTGCATTGCAAATATTTTTTAATGAATGTGCTTGGCACCCGGTTTCATGTTTATTTTTATTTATAATTATGGCGCCCAACTCATGGACCGCCTTACACATAAGTTAAATTGCACCGGCGCCGCTCTTTATATTCTAGCACGGTGCCCGCTTTCATCATTCTTTTTTATTGAATGTGCTCGGGTGCCGCGCTGCCTAGCACGGCGCCCGTTTTTTTATTTTTTTATGTTTCGGTAACCTCAGACCCTCCTGCACCCTTAGATCTCCCGGGAAACCACATGACACACGCTGCTCTTCTGCAAGCCCCCTCTCCAGTCAGCGAGCTGCAGATGAGCAGGCAAGGTCTTTTTTCCCCCCGAAGTAACTCCCTCCCCTCCTGCGCTCAGTGATTTATTTATTTATGCAAAGTGGTCGAGTGGGACGTGCTTTTGATTGCCTCGCTCTCTTCTCAAACACATAGTTCCCGAAGCACCTCTTATCGGCTTCCCTCCTTTGATGTGACACTCGTTGGGGTTATTTATAGGAGCAGGAAGTCGTCAACATTTAGAGCGCGAGAAAGCGCGTGCAATGACGGCCCTGCTTTACGAACAGGAAAACTGCTGCTGATCGGCAAGATCAAGAGAGATGGTCCAGGCCTGCCTGCTCCCCCTAGCTTGAAGTAAGTCATAACCTCTCCTGTTTTCTGTCTCTGTCTAGCTCCTCACTTGCTGAAAACCATGACTCCCAAGAACTGGCTTTCCTCTCTTTCCTCTCCTTTGCTTCATTCAGTCCCCTGTGAAATGGATCCAAAAAGAAGTAATACTTTTGCAGGAAATGTCTTTTACTGACATTTTTCAAAGTGCAGCCTTGGGGTGGAGAGAAAAAAAAAGTTCAAAATACAGAAAATAAATAACTAAATAAAGCAAGACAGAGAGGTCACAAAGTGGCCAGATTGGTTTTATTCACACCCAAACACGTTAGCGCCACTTTACAGACTTTGCCAGTGAAGCGCTACTTTCCTTTTTCTCGTCTTTGAATAGCATTGTTTTCCTCGGGGGTGGGGAATTTCACCATTCCTGGAGGTACTGCGATATCTGGTTAATGTGTGGAGTAGAAAACGTTTAATGTGATCCTTATCAGCTGTTTTTCTTATTCTAGTTTATAAAATGTGTACTGCAGCTTTATATTCACAAATGTGGTCTTTTTAAACCATACTGCTTATGCTTTGTAAGGATATAAGCAATGGACATTGAAACAGGTCCATTCAGGCCCTGTGGTCATGTCCTTAGAATTTCAGGTAAAAACACTCATTGATTTCTGAATAATGAGTGCACAAGCGAAAAGGTAACCATGTTGTTCCTGCTTACATTTCACATACTTTACTTAGTCTGGCATTCCCTGTGAGTGTTTTCTTTTTCCAGAAGGTTGTTACCTTTTTTTCAGACAGAATATTCCTCTTGTCTAGTGCATAATTTGAATTGAGCTGCTTCCAGGCGTTTATAGCGGGGCACAATTGTGTTGCAGCCAAAGGCAGTGCAAGTTTCTTTCAGTGGGGGAGAGGATGTGGCACTATGGCCAGAGCTGCTGAATTTAGAACTAGGGAACCAGGTTCAGCCTTCATGACCAGTCCACCAGACTACTCTCCTGACGGAGCACATTCCCATGCTACACCTTAGAAGGCCCCGATAGACCTTAGAAGTCCTGGTGTCTTAGCACCAGCAGGTGGACCCTAGCGGTGGCAAGTGTGGGTTAACCTTGAAGGCCTGTACACCACAATCCATACTGAAGTTCACCTCCAGTATTTCAGGCAGGCATGCGAAGAAGCACACCCTAGAGCAATAGTGACTCTGTCACAGAGGTCACATGACCCTCAGGCTAGTCCACCTCACCCATTGGTTCCTCCATTGGCCTTGTTTCAGCAGTAGTAGTGCAACTCACCAGGGATCGCCAATGCAGGATTTCCACGCACACCAAATTAAGTTTGCAAGCTTTAGGGTCTCTCTGCTTCATGCACAAGCACTTTTAACATGTGCTGTCTGCTTTGGGGCCACTGGAATTATGCAGCAATGGAGGACAAAATTATGTCACAGCTATTGGCATTGTGAATGACAATGCCTTTTATTTATGTTTTAAAAACCAAAACATAAATAAAAGGCATTGTCATTTACAATGCCAATAGCTCAAACTCGCATTGCAAATGCATGTTTTCTATTTCTCCCCAAACAATGTCGCAAGAGTCTTGCAGGACTGTAAAACACAGCATAGCAGAGTAACTCAGTTGTTTTCCATTCAGTTCTCGCAAGAGTCTAGCAGGGTCGTACGAGCCTCATAAGTCAAACTTCACTTGCTGAAGCTTGCAGGGTACCCTCGCAAGACTCTCATAGGATCACAACAGAATTTGAAACTCTTCCAATAGCATATTCTTTACAAAGCTGACTCTCTTTCATCAGTGATTCTTTGATGATATAACTCCCTTTTTATTGGACTATTGACACCTGCGGGAGTCTCGCAAGAGTGGGAGCACCTAAACAACTGCCTCTCCCCCCATATATTTGTCTGACCCCTATGAGAGTCTTGCAGAGTAATAAACCTATTATATAAAAAAAATACTGTAAACTGAAGAAGCTGATTTCTCCATTGAAACTAGTAAGGTGCAGAGGTGCCTTTTATGTGAGACCACTCGCTTGCATAACGAGTGTGTGTAGCAGGGTGTAGTGGGAGGGACTTGCCTCAATGCTGAGACTTCTCTCTTGAGCAACGGGTGTACGTAGTAGTGTGTGGGGAAGTACTGGCCTCTCTGCTGAGTCTCCTCTCTTGGATGACAAATGTATGTCGTAGAGTGTGGGGGGAACTGACCTCTATGCTAAAACGTCTCTCTTGGATGAAAAATAGTGCAAACTAGGGTTTGGGGAGGAACTAGCCTCTCCACTGAGACCCCTCTCTTGGATGATGGGTGTGTGTAGTAGGGTGTGGAGAGAGACTAGCCTCTCTGCTGAAACCTGCCTCTGGGGTGACAGGTGTGCATAATATGGTGTATGGATGTACTGGCTTTCTGGCCGACAGCTATTCCCAGGGCATTTGGTGTACATTGTAGGGTGCGGGAGGGACTGACCTCTTCACTAACACCCCTCCACAAGGTGACAAGCATATGGAGTCGTTTGTGCAGAGGGGCAAGACTCTCCGCTGAGACCTCTCTCTTGGATGACGGATGTGCATGGTAGAATGTAGAGAGCTACTGGCCTATTCACTGAGATGTCTCTCTTGGATGACAAGTGTGAGTAGTAGGGTGTAGAGAGACTAGTCTCTCTGTTGAAATGCCTCTGTTGGATGATGAGTGTGCTTAGTAGGGTGTGGATGGAAACTTGTCTCTCTGCTAAGACCTCTCTGTGGAATGACGAGTGTGCGTAGTAGGTGTGTGAAGGGACTGACCTGTCTCTGAAGAACTTTCCCCAGGGTGTCAGATATATGTACTAGGATGTAGATAGGAACTAACCTCTCCACTAACACCTCTCCACAGGGTGATAAGCATGCGCAGTAATGTGTGGGGAAAGACTAGCCTCTCCGCTGAGACCTCTCTCTTGGAAGACGGGTGTGTGTAGTAGGGTATGGGGAGGGATTGGCCTCTCTGCTGAGACCTCTCTCTCGGGTGACGGGTGTGCATAGCAGGGTATGTGGAGGGACTGACCACTCCATTAAGACCTCTCTCTCAGATGATGTATGTGCTTAGTAGGATGTGTGGAGGGACTGGCCTCTCCACTGAGACCCCTCTCTTGGATGACAGGTGTGCATAGTAGAGTGTAGGGAGGGACTGGCCTCTACACTGAGACCTCTCAAGTGCATTGTAGGGTTTGGGGAGGTACTAGCCCCACCACTGAGACCCCTCTCTTGGATGACAGGTGCACATATTAGGGTGTGCAGAAAGGCTAGCCTCTCTGCTTAGACCACTCTCTGGGATGATGGATGTGCATACTGGGATGTGAGGAGGGACTGGCCCCGCTTCTGATAGCTTTCCCCAGGTCATCGGGGGTACATAGTAGGGTGTGGGAGGGCTAATCTCTCCACTAACACCCCTCAAAGCATGATAAACATGCATAGTAGTGTATGAGGAGGAACTAGCCTCCCTGTTGAAACCTCTCTCTTGAATGACAGGTGTGCATTATAGGGTGTAGAGAGGTACTGGCCTCTCCACTGAGACCTTTCTCTGGAATGACAGGTGTGTGTAGTAGGGTGTGGAGAGAGACTAAATTCTCCATTGAGTTCTCTTTTTGGGATGATAGATGTGAGTAGTAGGCTATGGGTAGGCACTTTCCTCTCTGCTGACAGCCATTCCCGGTGCGTCAGGTATATGTAGTAGGGTTTGGCTCACACCTCTCCCCAAGGTGATGACTGTGAATACTAAGCTCTGATAAACAACTGCCATCTTCAGTAAGACTGCTTTCATCAGTGACAAGTGAGGATACCAGAGTGTATTCATAGATCTCCCACTCCTTTTTAGGTCTCGCCTATGCAGTGCGCATGCGCTGCATAGGCAAAAAGACCTTTTGCAATCGATTCGGCTTTTCAGCCAAAAACGTGCACGCGTTCCATTGCCTTCAATGGCAACGCGTGCACGTTTGGCGATTCACTTGCGGGAGCGAGCAGCTGGCGCCATATGGTAGCAATTATCGCTCCTGGCGCTGCTCGCTCCCGCAAGGGAATCGCACTCCCCCCACCCCTCCCACTTCTTTAACCCGGAGTACTGTTTCACTTTCGCGGCCGCGGCGCGGGGGCCGCACTTGTGTTTCAGTGCTTGTTTTAGGTACTTCTGACTGTAGACAGTGTAGGAACATGCTAAGATCTCCGTCGCGAGGATGTCCCTGGCACGGCGCTGGTAGCTTGGAACGCTTCTGCGAGGAAGGGGTGTCCCACCATGTACAATGGCCTAGGTGGGCACCTTCCCAAGGGCCTCCCGCCCACATTAAAATGCGACAGCCGCCCTCTCCCTGCCTGGCAGCTATGCACCGCTGTGAATGTCTCCGCTTCCTGACACGGCCGTGTAAGTGTAGGCAGGAAGTCGGTCAGCTCCGGTGAAGCTCTCGCGGCGCTCCTTCCAGGCTAAACGGCAATGCCAGCTACACCGAGCGCCACGCTGGGGCTGGAGAGGGCCCTTGTACCCAGAGCCTCCCGGCGCAGCTGAACTGGGCCCTAGTTCAGCTTCTAGGTGCTAGTGAGGGCTGGAGCCCTGAAGGTGCAAACATGGGAGACTCGGCGGAGGGAGGGTAGGAGTCTGTTGTCAAAAGAAACAAGTTCTAAAACGCTAACCTCCTCCTCGCTTCTCTTCATATAAATCTCTGTACTTCTGTTTTCTTTCCTGCACTTTCACGTAAAAGGACCTACCCGCCCTCTATTAGACTTGTGTTACAAGTCTCAGGGGAGGTTCTCTATATAATTGGGGTATGCTGCTTAACAACAGAGTGCTAGATTCAGTTCGGTGATTCCAGGACTACCCAAAATGGTACTCCTTTTAACGTGATAGGCTACTGCCCCCAGGACATGCTACAACTAACGTTGTAGCAGCTGATAGTAGTAGCAGGGCATAGTGCTGCATAACAAGGCTGGCTCGAAATAACCGAATAAGTTAAGGCTGTCGAGTTTGTTTGGTCTTTGCAGGCACTCCGAGTTCTGTTGTCTGTCTGCGCTCTAAATTAAATGTTATGTATTTACTTTATTTCTGAAAGGACTTTCTCCTTCCTACTGATGTGCGCCTGTTTTGTTCCATGCACTTCCCTCCCGCCACCACCCTGCATACATTATCACCGCGGCGCCTGTTTCACCAGCGCCGCGCTGGTTTTGCTTTTATTGTCTTTCCCAGCTCCTCCACCCCACTCACTGCTCTCCCTCCCTTGCAATCACTCACCGGGCTCCAGTTTGTTTTCTTTAGACTGTTCACTGTGAGGGAATACTTTCCAAACACTAAGGATTGTGCTTCTGTATCAGTGGTGACAAAGGGTCGACCCTTCTGGTGCACTTCCTATCTTGCCTTAAAATTAATTCCAATGTTTATTTCACTTGTTGGTGTTCTGGTTGAGAAATTTGTGAAACCTGCAGCATTTGGGTCTATTTTCACATGGCTGCTGCATAACCCGTGGGGGGAGGGGGCACTCGGTGGAGACGAGGCTTGCTGGAAATAACCGAATGAGTTAAGGCTGTCGAGTTTGTTTGGTGTTTGCAGGCACTCCGAGTTTTGTTGTCCGCCTTGTCCCATTGAAAACGAGCATTTTCAATACAATAGGTCTCACAATTACACGAGTTTAAGCTATTGGCATTGTAAATGACAATGCCTTTTATCTATGTTTTAAAAACGAAAACAAAAATAAAAGGCATTGTCATTTACAATGCCAATAGCTCAAACTCGCGTAAATGCGAGACCTATTGCATTGCAAATGCTTGTTTACTTTGCATGATCCTGCCACAGTCACGTGAGATCGCAACTTTAAAAAAAAATAAAAAGAATTCACATTTTATTCATCACAGACCTTACAGACCTTCTCTCACAGACCTTCTATGAATAACTAGGGGGACAATGTGCACTTCTCATGGTAGAGTGTACTAAAACCTATCCAATTTACTTTTCACAATCCCACAAGATCGCAATTTTTTTTACAAAAAGAATATATGTTGATTTCCATCACAGTAGTTATGCCTTACAGGCCTCCTGTCAAAATCTAGGGGGACAGGATAACTTTCTCCTGCCCCCTTATATAGCTTTTTTTCTTCATTCCCGCAACACAAGCAATTATTTACAGAAATGGTGGCCATTTAATTTCTAAACCTCCAACAACCAGCCAATCGGAGTTCTCGCTTCTACGGACTTGCAGGAGTCTCTCACTCCTGGGAATGTGGGAAGACTCACTGGAAAAACAGACCTCCCCACCAATCACAGGGCTCCATTTTTTAATTTGAGCTCTCACGGGCCTCAAGCACACCTCCCACGGACCCAACTGTCCAGATATAAAAAAAAATTAAACCTTAAGTTCTCAAAAACTAGTGAACGGATTGACACCAAATCACAAAAAGCACAATATGCGATCCAAGATCTAGCTTGCTGCCTAATTTGGTGTAATTCAGTTCAGCAGTTTTTGCGGTAGTAGTTCTTAAAAAAGTCCATGGAAAATGCATGCAGATTTTGCATTTTGGGACTGTGTTTTTTCATTGTAATTGCTTCTGGGTAATGGCATGCGGGGTATAGACCCCCATTTTAACAACTGATAATTATGGAATGCCCCCGAACATATCTGCAAGACAGATAAACTGGTTGTAAAGTCGATATGCTGGTCCGATGGACATGAGCAACTAATTAGTAGGGGCAATCTGGGACACCTGACTATTCAATTTTTAGAATTTAAACTTTTTCTGGCTTTTGAACACTTTCTGGATAACATAACACCACCTCTTGATAAAAGCCTTTATTTAAGCTTCAGATATGGCTGCTTTCCCCTAAGAACTTTCAGTAGTAACTGGAAGAAGGGTCAGACTTCTGTTATCTGCCCTGTTTCTGGTCTGGTCCCCGGGACTGTGGAGCACATCTTGTACGCATGCCCTGGGTACCACGGTATGCGCTGAAGATGGTTGTGCCCAGACTGTCTTAACATGGGGGTTGCCCATTGCCAAGAGGCGCAGCACATTCTGAAAACTGATATGTCAGGCCCGATTGTGTTTGCAATGAGTTGCTTCTTGCTAAATGTATGGTTTGAGAGTGAAAAGTATCTGAAACAAACCTTAATTACAGTACTGTGATATGGAGGAAGCTATTGCGCTAACCTTAAGATTTATATTGTGCATGTTATTTTTGTAACAAACTTGATGGAAAGGTGATAGTGTACTCTCAAGTTAGTCAATGGGGTTACTAGAATTTTTAAAACATGAATTTTGGTTCTTGTCCTGCACTGTATGTTTCCAAAACAATTTTGGCTCAGAGTGTAGTAAGTTTGTAAATTATGGGTTAAAGTCATTTTTTTAATTGTTAATATACTTTAGTACCACTGTAGAATATAAGATGACATGTATTGATTGTGCTGATTTAGGTGCATAGCAAACGAGCTGAACCTTCATGTAGAAATTTTATTAATTTGAGAACTTTAATGAATGATGATTTATAATGCAGTAAATGGAGTATTATGTCTATTTGGGCATTTTTGTATACTTTGATGATACCACACCAAATAAAGTATCTTTGATGATTATGACTGATATTTGTGTGTTGACCTGAGTGATTTCATGCATTTAAAGTGTATAAAGTGCTATTGGTGGATTCAGATTTTGGCAGAGCGGGAAAATATTCATTCTCGAACATTACTTGGTAATGGAGGGACAGAAAGTCTTTACCCACTTGCCTCTCATCAACCACCTGAAAAGGAAGAATTGAAAGAGAACAATGAGGCTTTAAACAAGTCTAGTTTATTGGAGATACACTTTCTTCTTAAGACAACAGTTACTAAATGAGAGCATTGATTAAAATGTGGCCAAAAGTCGTTGTGAATTTAAACTCCTCACAATGCCGTTATTAAGAGATCAATTGGTATGAAGGTGTAAGGATAAAAAATCCATGAGAATTTCTATTGTGTAAATGTCATTGTTATGAGAGACAGTTGACTTTGACAACAGTATCCAATGTACATAAAGAGAAACAAACTAGGTAAAAGCAGGTGATGGAGAGTCAGTGTACGCTTTGAATACATTGGACAGAAATTTGGAGAATATAAACAGTCAGTGTGCAGAAGGCAGGCAATGTCATTAGTAACAATGTTAGAATTTGATTGTATCAAACACCCTGCTAGTGACAATTTTTGCCCTGCCCACAAAAAGTCAGCAGCAACTGCCATTTTGCAAGAGCTTGCAAAAACAATTAAAAGAGAATGAAAACGTGCATGTGAGTGAAGAGAAAGAAGGATTGGTGGATGGACTGAAAATGATTGCAGGATTCAGGATATTAGAATTTTAAACATTATAGATGGAATTGCTGTTGAATTAATGATTGAGTGAGGGGCCGTGATCACAACTTTGTTTACAGGAGCATTCAATAGGACAAGGAGGGCAGGAAACGTATTGCTTCCAATGTTACTTCCACAGCGTATACTGATAAAAGACATATACTCAATGGATATTTTGAAGCATTATGGCTGTATGACAGAACAACGCAGGAAATACTCTGCATGCCTTTACCTCGCACTTTTTACCCTGCATTTATTTGGAACGCATATGCTCTTGCAATGTATGCCTTTACCATGCATTGTTTATATATATATATATATATATATATATATATATATATATATATATATATATATATATATATATACATACAATACCCTTTCAGGCATGGAGTGACGCATAAATTATGCAAAAAAGAAGCAGAGAACTCTGGGTAGTTCTCAAGTTTAGGTGGAAAGCAGCTCCGGTATAGAGCACCCTCAACAACAGCGACACTCCAAATCTGCTCACCTCAAATGTCTGCTTTTCTATCAAAGTCTTTAAGCAGAGGATTAGCACAGTACCATCCACGCCGAGATAGAAAGGGACAAAGTCTTTTGCCATTTCAAAGCAAAGGCTTTGAGCATAGGGCTTGCACAGTGCTGTCCATGCCGAGCTGTAAAAGGACAAAAGCCAATTACCACTCCAGTCACAGTATTACAGCTTTGAATTGATAATATACCAACCAATCCAACCTGTAATGAGTAAAAGCAACCCCTGACACAGTGTTTCGCTCTTCAGAGAGGTATAGCTTTGTCCAGACACAGGGGAGCACCCAGTATAAGTCAAAACAATACCCTTTCAGACATAGAGTGACGCATAAATTATGCAAAAAAAAAAGCAGAGAACTCTGGATAGTTCTCAAGTTTAGGTGGAAAGGAGCTCCTGTATAGAGCACCCTCAACACCAACGACACTCTAGATCTGTTCACCTCAAATGTCTGCTTTTCGATCAAAGTCTTTAAGCATAGGATTAGCACAGTGCCATCCACGCTGAGATAGAAAGGAACAAAGACAATGTATTTGTAGGGGGAGACCCCCACACCCCTGAACTTACCTTAAATGCATGGTAAAGGCATACGTTGTAAAAGCATATGCGTTCTAAAAACATGCGTGGTAAAGGTACAACATGGTAAAAACCATGTTGTAAAGGCTGTTTGCCTTACATTATTCTATGCTATAAATAGTACATAATCCTGGAAAAGCTGTTCATATTTTTGTGGAACGTGACAGTATTGGTGATGTCCTCTTACTATCTCATTCATGCCCGCCACGTCTCATCCTCTTTATCGGTAATTAATACAAATACAACAAAGATTCAGATACACTATCAAGGCTGCATAGTGATTACAACAGAAGTTACACTGTGAGTGGCACAGGGTTGGTATGCTCTAAGTGCCTTCTCAGTGGGTGACACATTGTCAGTTACACTGTGGGCTTGCATGTTGGACTGGGCAGTGGCTCAATCCTAAGATTCCAATTGAAGGTTTACAAAATTAGTTACGTTTTTAACTGTACATACTGTTAGATTGTGGAGTCCTCTCTGTGGCTGCACTGTGGTGTTGAGTCAAACATACCGAATGAACTGTGAGATACGCTCGGGATCGGGACACTGAGGGTTGCTCTGTGGTTTTACATAAAGTGGCCAACTTTCCATTATCACTTCGCAGCACACTCTGCGCATGCAGACAATTTTCACATATGGTCACCAATGTTCCATCTAATTATTTTTCTCAGTATAGCGTGCACACATTTATGGGCTGCGTGTGTGTGTAGAATCGAGAGTAAGCGCCTGATTTAGATCTTAGCGGACAGGTTACTCCGTCACAATGGTGACGGATATGTGACTGATATCCCATCCGCCGAAATATAAATCCCATTGGGTATAATGGGATTTATATTTCGGCGAACAGGATATCCATCAGTGTTGTGATGGAGCAACCCATCCGCCAAGATCTAAATCAGGCCCTAAGTTGTCACGAGCCGCTTCATGGATGAGCAAGCAAATACTTCGTAGAGGTGTTGGCATGGGGGAGGAATAGAAGCAGGGATTGTACTTAGGAAGGTGAAGAAGGCCAACACAGATTTTTATAAAAAAAACAGAAAAAGCATTACCTTAGGTGCTTCTAAAATGGCTCATCGTACAATTTGGATCCTCAATTTGAGTAAAATGACCTCCCACTGAAAGTTAATGTTTACTTGTATTTCATCAAGCACAATTATGTGTAGCAATGTACTGAAAGGCCTCTAGCTATAAAATAAGCACTGGTCCTAAGTAATGAGTTTTTTTCTCCACCTAATGGTTGTATAGGCCAAAAATGGCACAGTTCATAACTCTGTTTTAACTAACCATATTCATTCAATATATAACTCACTGTTTAAATGGTAATAAATATGGTTGAGAAAAAAGGACATTGTCCTCCAACAATGACAGCCCCACTAGGGGTCGAAGAGAGAATGAGAGGACAAACAACAGGAAGAAACATGAATTCCATGGGAGGGATCAAGCATACTATGTGCTAACGGTCTTTTTACCGAATTTACATCTCAACATTATACTAACCACATTGTTTGGGCCACAGACATTAATTATGACAGGTATTGCCTGAAGGGACTTGAGGTGGCAAAACAGGGGTTGAATCGCAATTAGCGCGAAACCAGTAGTTTAAAACCTGGTTCAAAATTGTGGCAGCACTCCAATTGGAGCTGCATGGGTTTTTAGATAAGCAGCGACTAATTTGCCATCTATAGCGTTGTCAAACATTGCTAACTAAGCTCAAAGCACTATGAAATGTCCCAAACGCTGTCACTGAACACACTCCTTGTGAAACAACTATTCTTTCTGTAGAAACTATTTTGGGAGTCTGTGAACGAAAATGAATATTACATTCATATTCTTATATGTCATGTACAACATGTAATGTCAAATACTCTTGATGATATTACAATTAAAAAGGATAAAAACAATGTTTCAATTCAAAGTAATGAAAAATGAGCAACATCTCTTTTTTAATTTTTTAATGCACTAATCAATAAATTTCCCTGAAGTGTTAACAGCAAACATTTGGAATACAAAGCATAGAAAATTTACAAGTGAACAGATTTACATTCATATTTCAAATTAATGGTTAAAAAAAGTTTTTAAGAGAGAGGGTGAAAGGGTGCCTCAAACGACCGTCTTAGAGGGAGCACAAGAAGAAACACTTTACCTGCATGGAGGTACTTTGCATGCATGGACATACCAGAAGACATTTGTGGCGATTAGGAGGGCTTTTGAATCGTGGTGAGCAGGTTTGGGGTTTAATTCCAAAAACCCTCCCTTTAAATCAAGCACTTTCAAAAGATATAAGACTTGGCTGGATGTTGAGGTTTTCGTGTCTGATTACCGTGTCATATTGCATTTGAATTTCACCCCCCTTTACACCTCCTGGAATAAGCCTTGATCACTCGCTAGTGGCACCTTTGGAGAGGCAAGTTTAGAAAACACATAACTAAATCATCTAAATGGAATAAAATAGTATTAAGACCTGAAAGACCAATGGTAAACAACAGAATCCACGGGGCGTGGCTTTCCCGTGAGCTCCGTCGCGGAGCCGTTTTTGTTCCTGTGGCCGCATTTGTACCGCGTCTCCGAATGAGAGTGAGGTAAATAACGGGGGAATAGCGGCGGTAAGCTCCTGTGCCATTTTCACACCATGAGGGTGCGTTTTATGACCCGAGTGCCGCAACGGTGATTTTTCCTCACAAAAACGAGCGGCCGCCATTTTAGATTGCGCTGCTCGTGTTACAGCTTTGTTTCTCCCTCTCTTCGTTTCTGTTTTTTATATTTGGACATTAATTATCGTTTCATGCCATTTTTATCCTTTTTCTATCTGGGTCCTCCTCCATGCCTGCCATTTTCAGCCTTGGTTGCTGCAACTGGTGACTCTTGCTTATAATGGTCCACTATGAGTCTTCTGTTATTGGTTAAGGCACAGCCCTCATGACAGGTTAATTCAATGTCCTTTTTTTTCCTCTAATCTGGGCTTGCCTTTTTCACAACCATATTGTGGATAATTATAACAGCATCTTGACAGATTTTTGTAAAGCAGGTTTTAGCGACCTTTTACTCACCTCATTGGATCAGCTGTACTCTTTTCTTGCTTTTACTAAACGTCCCTATCATTGCAAAGATGGCCAGCGATTTACATCCATCTGCCAAACCGTCTTCTTCAGGCACCAAGCCTAAAAGAGTGAAGAATGACCCTCCCTCTCTTATTCTGTCATCACATAATCCTGCGTTGGACTCTATCCTGGATGAAGTGCGTTGTCTGCAACCTTTCATGGTTACCACCAATGAAAAATTGCAACAAATTGAGGATCGTTGGATAGTTATGGAAGGGAAGATGTCGGAATTGGAACAACGTGTGGGAGACCTGCAAGACTTGTCTACCAAAATTCCTATGCTGGAACAAGAAATCCTGAAGCTAAAGTAATACACTGAAGAGCTTGAAAATCGTAATAGACGGAACAATCTGCGTCTTTATGGTCTTCCAGAAAACATTGAGGGTACTGATCTACTGGTCTTCCTGAAGAAGTTTCTATCACACCTTCTGGATCTCCCTTCTACACCGCCACTGAACATTCAACGTGCTCACCGTTTGGGTCGTCTACAACCTCATTCACCCAAACCACGTGGAATTATAATGCTCTTTCTTGAATTCACTGATTTGATCCGTGTCATAAAGGCGGCTAAGCTAAAACGTCGTCTTATTTGGTCTGGCCATAATTTATTTATATCACAAAATGTTTCAAATGCAACCAACGCCCGTCGTAAAGAATTCTTAGCTTTTCGTCCTCAGATGAGACACTTGAATATTCAATATGGCATTCTCCATCCTTGTCTTTGCAAGATCACCTATGAAGGCACCTCACGGTCGTTTGATGATCCGGTGAAGCTGAAAACTTTTCTGCAAAGCATAGCAAATCACAACATGGAGACCACTCCTTACGTTCTTTTTAAAATGTTTACTTTTCTCATGACTAGTTTTCCTTTTTCTTCCCTTTGACCTGTCCTCTTATATCTTGTGATTGTAATATCAATATTTCTATTTATATCATAGTCATCTCTCGCTTTATCTTTCTGTTCTCCGTATCTCAATTTTATATTTATGGCTACTTACTTTATAACTTTTATAGTTCCTTCTTTTCTCCGTCGCCGTTCTTGTCTTCGACGTAAGCATGACCTCAGCTTACCCTCTAACCTCTGCAATTCAGATCTGGATCTTTATCCTTGATCTGTTCTTCTCTTTCTTTCATACCTTTTTTTTCTCATCCTTCCCTCCTTTATATTTGGTTTTTCTTTTCCTGGTTTCCTCCTATTACTATTTTTTCTTATGCATGAGTGTTTTTTCTTTTCTTGACTTTCTTTTCCCTGCAATTACATCTTTCTTATGTTTTTTGATGGACAATAAATGGTGTTTTTTTGTCTTTTTTATTAGTTCTGAGCTTGTTGTTCCTGTTCTCATACGTCTCCCCTTACCCTACAACATGTCTAATGGTGTCTCGTGGAATGTGCGTGGTCTAGGTCATCCCGTCAAACATCAAAAGGTACTTTCTCATTTATCCAAACTTAACACACATGTTGCCTTTTTACAGGAAACTCACTGTAATGATGTGGAATCACTTAAACTTAAACGTCAATGGGTTAATCAGGTTATTTTCTCTCCTGCTGTTAATCGTCATGGTGGTTTTGCTGTTTTATTTCACAAGTCACTGAACGTACAAATTTTATCAACTGAATGTGATTCGAATGGGCGATGGGTTTTGGTTGATGCCATTATATATCAAAAGCAAGTTACTCTCTTCAATATTTTCGGACCTGTTAAATCTGACCCTGAATTTTGGCAAGACATTCAATTGAAACTATCTACCATCTCTAATCCCAACATAATCATTGGCGGTGACTTTAATGATTGGTTAGACCCTTTTTCTGATTGAAAATCTAAATGTAAATTTAAACCTGATAAATCTCACAATGCCTTCCAATCCACCATCTCCTCTCGCCCATTCTATGACGTATGGAAAACATGTAATCCTGACGTATATGAATTCACATTTTTCTCTAATGTTCATCACACTATGTCTCGTATTGATTGTAGTTTGGTTTCGCAAATCACTACTCCCTTCCATACAATCCTCTGAAATTGGTTCTATTTTTATTTCTGACCATGCCCCTGTGCTATCTACTTTTGATTTGTCTCTCAATAATTGTAAGCAAGGACGTTGGCATTTTAATAACTCCCTTCTTTCTGACCAAACCTTTATCTCAGAAGCAACCTCATTCATTAATGAATTTTTTCATTTTAATCGCTCCATAGATACCTCTGTTAATAATAACTGGGATACCTTTAAGGCCTCCTTTAGAGCCTTTACTATTGCCTATTCTGCTAGAAAGAAAAAGGCATTAAATGCTGAATATCTAACAGCTCTTCAAAAGATAAAGATTTTAGAACATAATTATTTCTCTTCCAAATCCTCCTCAAGTTTACAAGAATTGATTAAAGCTAAGTCTACCCTGAATAAGATTGCTACGGTCAATGCTTGCAATATCCTTCTTAAAATTAAGTCTAAATATCATGGAGGCCAAAATAAAGCGGGTAAAATGTTAGCCAATTTTAAAAAAATTAAATCAGAACGAACAATTATTGGCCCTATTTGTTTTGCACAGAATCCCAAATTATTATTCTCTGACTCTGAAATTGTGAACACCTTTCAATCTTATTATGAGCTATTATATACAGAAGATACAACCCCTTCACAAAATGACCCTGAAACTTTTTTTCGGGGAATACCCAAACCTCCTTCCATACCTGACATTTTCTTACCCCTTGAGAGGGATATATCTCTCCAGGAGATTACTGATGCTCTTAAATCTTTTAAAAAAAAGGCAAAAGCCCCTGGATCGGATGGTTTCTCCGTTGAACTCCTCTCCTCCATTTCCTCCATTTTTGCCCCTAAACTACTAGAGCTTTTTAACTCATTTTTGTCTAGCTCTAAAGCAAGTGGTTCTTTTTTGGAAGCCCTCATTGTCATTATTCCCAAAGCAGACAAAGACGCTACCCTTTGTACAAACTTTAGACCTATCTCACTAATCAATTACAATTGTAAAGTTTTTGCAAAAATCTTAGCATCTCGTTTGGAGACAGTCATTCCACTCCTTATTAAGCCTGACCAGGCTGGTTTTATTAAGAGTAGACTTGCACCTGACAACGCCAGAATGTTTTCCAACATCCTTGCCCGTGGGAAGAAGCACCCCTCTCCTCTAGCTGCCATCTCGCTTGATGCTGAAAAAGCTTTTGATCGTATAAATAGGCAATTTATGTTTTCTACGCTTCGATGGTTTGGTTTTGGTCATAAGTTTATTTCGTATACCAAATTGTTATATATTGAACCACGTGCCTGTGTATTTGTTAATGGTCATTTTTCTCCCTATTTTAAACTACAGAGGGGTACTAGACAGGGTTGTCCCCTTTCTCCATTACTTTTTCTCCTCTGTTTAGAACCCTTTCTTGAGCGTTTCAGACATAATCCTGATATAACTGGTTTTAATCTCAAATCTCGGGAAATTAAGCTTTCTGCTTATGCAGACGATATCCTAATTTATATGTCCAACCCTTCCAATTCCCTAGACCCTTTTATACAAGAGATTGCTCTACACTCTAATCCCTCTGGGTACAAATTACATTTCTCTAAAACTGAGATTTTACCACTAAACTCATCCTGTTATCGTTACATGTTTGATAAAACTAATTTTACCTGGTGTTCCCAAAAGATTAAATATCTAGGAGTATGGTTTTTCTCCAATATACCTGATACATTAGTTCACAATTTCATTGCCTTAAAACTTAAACTTCATAAGTTGTTATCATCCTGGTCTCCGTTATTTTTATCCTGGTGGGGTAGATTAGACACCATTAAAATGATGATTGTTCCTCATGTTCTTTTTTTGCTCTCGATGTTACCCTTTAAAATCCCTAATTATTATTTTTCCCAGATTAACTCTATTTGTACTAAATTCCTCTGGAACAATAAACGTGTGCGTATTGCTTTAACTAAATTAATTCGACCTAAAACAGAGGGTGGTGTACTTTTCCCTGATTTTAAGTTATATCATACTGCCTTTTAATCCGACAATTTTATGCAATGTCTAAGGATTATCATGATTCTCCTATTCCACCATGGGTTGTTTTTGAGCGTTCATTGTTGCATGACTTTTCTTTTCAAGATGTTGTTTTTATGACTAATTGTACTTTTATCTCCAAATATCCAATTTTAAAGTATACCCATCATTTATTACACACTCTTTTCACCCAAGGATTTGACTTTTATCAATCTTTTCTGGCCTCTTCTATCTGGTATAACAAATTTATCAAATTTCGTCATGTCTTTTTACTTTAAACACTGGAAAGAAAAGGGTATTTTTCATGTGTATCATTTGATAACAAATAACTCTATTATACCATTCCCACAATTACAAGAAAAATTTGGTCTCCCCGACTCTTGTATTGAACAATATAATTCATTATATCCTGTTCTTCAAGCCTTTCTATTAAACAATAATTTTAAATTCGATGTTAAGTTCGTTACCCCTATCACACCCTTATTCAATATTAATATGGATCCCACTCCAAGAGCTTCCTTTATATATAAAACTATGTCTTCCCCCGTTACTACAAGGAATAAATCCTCCACTGAACTGTTGTGGGAAAATGATTTATCTCAATCACTATCTATTCATCAATGGGATCAGATGTGGAAAAAAAAAAGTAAGACTTTCAAAGTGGCTAATATTACTCAATCCTTATATTTTATATATAATAGCGTGGTTATTACTCCCCAATTTCTTCATAAAATTGACTCTTCTATTTCTCCCCTATGTTGGTCATGTCTCTCCTCTGATGGTACTTTGACACACTTACTTTATTATTGTCCTAAAGTTCATGATTTTTGGAAAGCTATATGGTCTAAATGTTTATTGATTTTTTCATGTAATGTTCCACTATCTATTCACAATATTGTTTTGGGAACTTTATCTACTGATTTTGACCATCTTCCTTCAAAAACTATTTTATTTGACTTTTTTATTGCTCTTGCCTTTAAAGTTATATTAATGTGTTGGAAAGATAACTCTAAACTATCCTTTTTGGTCTGGTGGAATTTAATTTGTGACGAACATAGAATAGCTTCTGTTTCTTCCCCTTCGATATCTCAAAAGATGAAATCTGATTTATTATGGTTACCTTTTACTACTTTTCTATCCTCACACTCATCCTTCTCCTAATACTTCTATCTCTCTTCATATATAATTTCTTTTTTCTTTTCTTTCTTCCCTCCTCCTTTCTCCCCTCCCTCTTCTCTCTCCCCTTTCATATAAAAAAACCCCAAATAGAACAGTTATAGCACTTATGTAATATATATATTTACTATTTTGATGTATTTTATTCTTATTGTTTCTTCTCTCTCAATAGTTTTTCAATGATATGGTACTTTTCTGATGTTACTAAGAGATCTCTTGTTTAAATGAATTTGTTAACTTTGTAATTTTTATTTTATTTCTTACATATTCTCTAACCAGTGTATTGTTTATCACTGTGTTTATATTCTCAATAAAAAGTACTTAAAAAAAACCCCAACAGAATCCACAATGGACGCTGCCCAGTAACTACCTACTGCCCCAGAACCAAAAGGAAAAGTCTCACAATCTACTTCTGAATGTTTTCCTTTATTAAAATGTTGGAGGGTGGGGCTCAGAAATAGGCACAATGCAGGTAGTAAGCACTATTAAAAACTCCTTGAAGGAAGCCTAACAAGGTATACAGTTTAGTAAGGTGGGCAGATGCCATTGCTAGGCTTCATAGCCAATCCTGGCTTTACCAGCTTACCAAAATATGCTGAAAATAAACAGTGAATTAGAAATCTGGGCAGGACCCACAACACAAGAAAATTTCCCTGGGAGTGTAGTTCATTGGCCTTCCCATCTAACCCCAGTTGTGGTCTAGCTGGAAAGTGTGGAGCCAGGAGGCATGGTTATTATGTTATGTTATGTTATAGATTTTTATAGAGCGCACGGCTGCCCCAGCAAAGGGGCGTCCCGGCGCTGAGCGCAGAAAACTGCAAAGCAAATCACAGAATGAGACAGCTTATAACGGAGGGAAGAGGTATGTTTTCACAGCTTTCCGAAAAGGCAGGCAGGTATTATACTAAGCCTTTACATTTGGGTAAATTGTATACGATGGAGCAATCGATTTTTGAAAGTATTCCTCTGTCAGTATATTTGTCCAATACTGGCAGCATTCAGAATCAATCTATTATCAATCTAAAAGCTGTTAATAAGTTTGTGTTAAAAAAATAATTCTGGACTGGACATTACATTGTTGGTCTACTGGTCTATTAAGGAATAAGAATTATGGTGGTAAAGCAACAGACTTTGGAACAAGAAGTATTGCATTACAGTTTTATGTCTTCCACATTACCAAATTGTTTGATCTTGGGCAAATCATTTACTTCCTGTGCATGTTTCTGCTGATCTGACACAATGTGTGCTCCTTGAAGGAACTGAATGGAAAGAAATAAAGACCATTTAAGGTTATTTAACTACAGATCTCCAACAGGGCCGGGTGAAATTTGTATATGGAAAGCAAAGTGCAGGAATTTTGCCTGTTGTTTTTCTTCCAGTAGAGTGGAATTGCTCCATTGGGGGGAAAAATACACTATGAATTCCCCATAACAAAATATGTGAGTAGATACACATGTTTAGGGTTAACATTTTAAGAGATATTGTACAGTTCATGCAAATAAACTGCCCAGAAGACCAAGTCAAGCTGTGTAGAAGGAACCAGGACAAGCACAGGCTGCTTCTTTTCCATGCTTCCCTAAGTACAAACCTGGAAAATAAAAGAAATGGTTAAACAATGCCCAAGTTGGAAGCATTTATGCAAAACAGCATGCCTATCAATGAACTGTTGATGGAGTACAGCAAATGTATTAATCATAACCAATGGCGGATCCCTTTTCAATCACTAGTGGAGAACAGCAAACTTCTATTGACCAACCATCAGTTCATCAATGAAGAACAATTCACTAATATCAATCAACCATCAACAGAAAATAACAGATGTTTATCAATCACCCATGAATGCATCAAGGGAGAACAGCAGTTGTCTATCAATCAACAGTCAGTGCATAAATGAGTAACAACAAATGACAATCAATCATCCATCTTCAATTAAGAACAATATACATATATCAATCAGCCATCACTGCGTCTATTTTGAACAGTATATGTATATTCATTCTACAACAATGCATCAATTGTGAATAGCACACAGTTATCAATCAACCATCAATAGAGAACAGCAGACATCTATAAATCAATTTCCAATACATCACTGAAGACAGCAACCATTTATCAGACAGCCTTTACTGCATCTTTAGAGAACAGCACACCTCTACCACTCACCTATCAATGCAGCAATGGTAAACACCACACACATATATCAATCAGCTGTCACCACGTCAAAGGAAGACAACTCTTGCATATCAGTCAGCCATCGATAGTAGACACATGCCTATCGGGCAATTATGAAGAAAGAACAGCGGGTCTATCGAAGCAACTACCAACCATCAATGAAAGGAAGCAAATGCATGATGGTGAACCATTTGTAATGAACAACACATCTTTCAGTCAGCCATTAATGAAGAGCAACACATCAAACAACAGTGGAGAAGAGTATATTTATTGATTTATGTATTTATTGTATCACCCTAAAGCCTTTGGGGGTACCATAGATGCAAATCAATCAACCACAAATGGAAGACTACACACTAATGGGGTACATCATGACTTTCATTGAGCCATCATTGTAGGATGGAATTTCTGTCATTCAGCCATTCAAGGAGTGTAACATGTCAATCAATGTGCCATCCATGGCAGACAGAATAATATCAGTCAGGTATCGATGGAAGACAGCATGTCTATAAAAAAGCATTCTATGCTCAAGAGGCCGCGTCCTCATTGGTGTTTTGTACGTCTATCATCAGCTAACAATGTAGGATGACATGTCTATCAGTGTCATTTATATCAACCAGTCATCAGTGGAGCACAGCATATTATAAATCAGCTATAAATGGAAGTCAGCATGTCTATCGGTCAACCATTAATTGAAATGGGCTCATAACAGCTCTGTAATGGTGCATAGCATATCTATCTTTCTGCAGTAAATGTAGTATTGTATGTTATAAAAGGAGTGTAACATATATTCAGAATTCAGTGAACAAAGGCATGCCTATCAAACAGCTTTCAATTAAGGATGCTTTCACTAAGAATCTGCTGTTAGTTGAAGGCCACTCATTTCCACAATTCAGCCAAAAATACAGGCATTATAGAAAGACACTCTATCAACACAATACAATGGTTCCTCATTTAGCCAAAAATCCAGGAAATCCCACTGATAGATTCCAATGACAAACCATGACAAAGCTAACCAAATCAGAATTCCTTTTACTTGCCAAAAACAACAAACAAGATATGGTACAAACCTGGCTCAATGACAGCAACCTTGACAACTTTGAACCCCCTACTCTCCTTGAATGTTAAGTCACTTGCATGCACTCTGGACACCAACCTCAGCCTCAAGGAACACATTGTCAAAAAAAAACGAATACTGCCTGGTACCATTGACTTCAAAACCGCTGTTTCAGCTCCTGTACTCTCGCTTCTGGAAGGTGATAATGCCCTACACCATGGCCTCCCAGACTCCACACTGGCATACCTTAGGGGCATCCTACACATGTCAGCACATCACATCCAAGTCCTGAAGAAATATGATTGCATCACCCCCATTTTGAACATTGGCTCCCTTTGCTGGCACCCGCCATCTTCAAAACCAGTTGCATCATTTACAAAGCCATCACGACTAGCATCTCCACTTATCTTGCAGACAGGCTCACAGTCTCTGATGGTTCTCAGCACACCTGCAGCTAAGACATCATCAGATTGCAGACTAAGCAGTATAAAATAGAAACAAACAAACAGCCTTTTCCATCTATGCACCCAGGGTCTGGAACATCATCCCTGTAACCACCAGTCTTGCCCCAATTCTGCTGTAATTTAGGAAAAAGTTGAAGACTCCCCTCTTTAAAGAACACTACATCACAATACTTTAGCCATCCACAAGCCAGCTTCCTCTCCTAATACTCGTTGACTTTAAGCTTGCCTTTGACCATGTAAAGAGCTCCTTTGCATTTTGGCTAGGTTTTTGCGCTATAGAAACACCATATATATACATGCATCCATATCATATGTTGGGACTTGTAGATCCATATTTACATGTTTCCAGTGGGCAGCTGTAATAAGAAAGATAGTGAATAGCTAAGCCGAGTTGTATTTTTAATCATATTTGTAACTTTTATGTAGCAACCATTGTTCTGAGCTCTGCACAACAAGAGAGTACAGCAAAAACAATATAAAATGAGAGGACAGGAAAAATCAGTCAAAGTAGGTTCCTCTGAAAAAGAAAGATGTTTACTGGAGCAACCATTCATTTGTTTGCTGTGTGGTCTTTCATTTTAGGTGTTATATTATGTTATGTGCACTTGTAAAGCACGGTGTCACTCACAAGGGTATCCTGTCACTAAGCAGGCATCTGTGCCAAGCCCTGCCTAGGTTAGGTTGGTTAATTAAAAAGCCAGGTCTCCGGCTTCCTGTGAATTTCAATACGAGAGGAGAAGGCTCTGATGTGGAGTGGAAGGTTGTTCCGCACTTTAAGAGTGATATAAGAGAATGCTTGTCCTCGTGATCTGTTCTGTGTATGGATGGGATGTATGCGAGTAGGAGTGCTGCAGAGCAGAGGTATATAGGAGGTTGGTAGGAAGAGATGCAGCAGTTAAGATAGGTGGGACCTAACTTGTGTAGTGCCTTGAATTTTTATGCTAGGAGGTTCAAATGACAGTGTTTGTGTATCAGGAGCCAGTGGAGTTCCTTGATGTATGGTGTGATATGGGTTCTGTGATGGGGGTTTAGGATGAGTCTGGTTGCCGAGTTCTGGAAGGATTGTAGTCTTCTGATGAGTTGCTTGGTGACCCTGGTGTAGAGGGTGTTCCCATAGTCCAACTTGTTGGTGACTCAGGCATAAGTGACAGTTTTTCTGGTGTTGCTGTGGAAACTTTGGAAGATCATCTTCAGCATCTTCAGTGTGTAGGATGCAGTGGAAATGTTGACTTGTGTTGTCATATCTAGTTTACTGTCAATGATGATATCAAGGTTCCTTGTGTGGATGGTGAGTGTGGGTGCTGGGCCCAAGTCCTGCTGGCTAAAAGTTGGACTCCCATGGCAAGCTGTTCTTGACAAGGATCACTACTTCTGTCTTGTCAGTGTTGATCTTGAGATAGTTGGCATTCATCCAGTTAGTGACTTTAGTCATACAGGCAGTGAACTTGTTTCTTATGCTGGGTGTCTTTTCCGAGAGGAAGAGTGTGAGTTACATGTTGTCTGAGTAGAAGAGCATGTTGATGTCATGAGTGCAGATGATGTTGGCCAGAGGGATCATGTATGTATTGAAATGAGTGGGGCTGAACTATGAACCTTGAGACCCTCGCAGATGAGTTTGCAGGCTTTTGAGGAGAAAGCTGCCAGACTTAGAGCTTGTGCTCTCTCTGTTACGAAGGAGGAGATACAGTGAAGATGCCTTGGATGCCAATCTTGTGCAGGCGCCTGATGAGGATGTGGTGTGAGACTGTATCAAATGCTGCAGAGAAGTACAGGAGAATGAGGGCTGTTCTGTCTCCTCTGTCAAGGATCACGCAGATGTGGTCTGTGGCAATGGTGAGTGCTGTTTCTGTGCTCAGGTTGAGGTGGGAGGATTTAACCTCGGGACTCGGAGTGCTGAATCCCACACGATCGGCAACAGAAGTCTGATGTGACACAGAATTCCCAGGTGTGATGCAGCACTGCATGTGACAAAAGTTTGTAAAACCAACAACCTTCACAACATTGCAAAGATAAAAATCTTGTCAGCTACACAAAACCAATGTAATTATAATTTCCCAAACCACTAATTTTCTGGTTACTTGCCATGCTTTCCACTTTGGTCTCACTGTACAGCTTGCAACAATACCTCTTCAAAACAGTCAGGATCCCTGGACCACGCCAATTAATGGTACTGAGAGATGGCTGAAAGGTTCGGAGTGAGATTGCATTTCCAGGCGTGAAACAGCTCTTCAGCTGTGAGATTAGTCTCAGATGTTTGAACCATTACAGGTGTGAATCTTTATTCTGAGTTGTGAGACTCTCCTACAGTATTCGGATTTTTGCCCCACCACTTTCAAAGTCAGCAGCCGCCACAGATTAACATACTTGTAATGCGTTATGTTCATCATACTTTTTTATTCTGCTTATTCACTGGATTGATTATTAATGTGTAATAAATCCACTTAACTTTAGTTACCGATTCCTTGTCCTTATTGTGTGGACTACATGAACTTTAAATCATTTTATTGATTGCTAACACATTTGCCTCTCAGTCAGTCAACCAGAAAGATCTCTAAGGTGAGAAACGGTAACCGCTTCCTGCGTGCTCCCAAAACATTACCTTCCTATCCACTGCCTCCTTTCAGTGATTATTGCTCTGAAAAATATCAAAACAACTGCTGATAGGGCTGAGCAGAAACAAGTCATGGGAAATAAATGCATGCAGAGGTCAAACTAATTCAACAGTTGTGCAATACCTAAAATGCAGCACAACAGTGCAGGAAAAAAAAAGTTGTGCAATATACATGTTAAAAAGTGCTACATGTCTGAAACCTCCAAATCCCATTCCCTACAACTCTGAATAAGAAGTCTGATGAATGTAAAAGAACTACACATGTAGTAGTCCCATAGGCATCTAGCTAAAAGCGCTTCCAGTCTTTGCCCAGGAATCAGATATGCCCCTATAGGACTTCTTTTGCATCCTCACATGAAAGGAACTGCTGAAAGAGGAACCAAACTTCATGCTCAAAACAGTGGTAGACTGTAGAAGGCAAAAGCCTTGTTGAGCCACCTACACTACATAAACCAGCAGTGTGCTCTGCACAAAAAGACAGTGCAGCAAAGACACCATAAAAAAGAGAGGACGGGAAAAGTCAGTCAAAGTAAAAATAAAGACGACAACCCCTGGTAACAAAGACTTATGGAATCAGAAATCCATTATGACAGGAAAACCCCATGAAGGAGACAAATCTCAAGACAAGCAATCCAAGCCACCAATTTCTGACCCAAAGGGAATACTACCGGGGGAGAACATCAAAAATGCCATTGCCTCATCAATATCTTTGCCAGCACATACAAAAGGAGCAATGGGAGGGAAAAAATCTCAATCCAATCCAAGCCACCTGTTTTTGATCCAAAGGGAATGCTACAAGCATCCTGGGACCACTTTCGGGGTTTCATGCCTCATCAGCCTGGCTAGCTTGAATCCAATGGCAAAGTGACCAATTCATTGTTGGTCCTGGACTTTTTTATTGACAACTCAACTTTATGGTTATCCGTCATTGAATTAAATGGATTACAAAAGTGTAAATGATTTGTTAATGGAAACTTTATCAATATAAATATCATGGCTTGACAATATGGGGGGACTTGGCAACCCTAGAGACGTGTGTGAGAGTGATGTGGTGGTTGACTGACTGGGTAAAGGATGGCTGGATAGTTGGATGAAGGAGTGGGTCTGACTGCCTGTCTGATCAAAAGTCCACAAGACAATCTGCTCCTCATTGTAGCATTCATGCAGACTCAGTATTTGTTTTGGGGTCAGGAGACCCATGCCATGAGTCTCTTACCAAGTGCTCTATGTGATTATTGCATGTTGTTCACCATCAGAGTGCTAGACTCTCTTAACCACAAAAAATGGTACACCTCTTTTCTTGGATGGCTTCTAGCCCCATCACTTGTTTGTGAAATAGCTAACATTTGGTGAGAGTGGATTATTGCAACGAGATATATGCCTTTTTACCTGTACTTGACTGGACATTTGGAAAAGTCAGCTTTGAACAGGTGTTAATATAAGTTGGTCTCACAAGCATATCCTTTGTTCACTTTTTTATGGCAGGAGCTTCGCAAACTAGTGTACAAGAAGGCAAAGCCAGATAGATAGAAACAGAGCAGAATTAATTCAAAAAGTAACGCAATTAAGTGTTCACCCTGATTCATTGACCATACCTGTAACGATTGGTCCAGTGGTTCCCTTATATGGTGACAAGACAATTTATCCCAAACCTCTAGTTGTACCTACACCTGTGAATGTAACTAAACCGGAAGCAGTAGTAATGGTTGAGGATCACTTTAGTGATTGTGAGTCTATAATTTCATTAATGGACTTGCCCATTCGAGATTCTGTAAATAGTACTCCCAGAAGAGTAACACCTGGTTGCTCCAAAGATGTAAACATAATAACCTCATCAGGAACTAAAAGTGCCACAGTAGTTACACCTGAAGATTTAGAAAGGTGGGCACAAGGATCAGACAAACAGAATACACCCCCAAAGATCATGGACATTTATAAATTAAAAGTTGAATTAGAAGAAATAATAGCAGGAAATGTAGGAGTAGATCACCTAAATACTTACAATGAAGAAGAATTATTGTTCGTATACAGAAGCATCACAAGAAATGCATAAATATTTCATGATTTAGCTCAACAGATGGGAATTGAAATAAGGAAGTCAAAAGTATTGCAAAAACCATATAGAGCAGATTTTTCAGACAAAGATTTAGAGAATATGAATGCCTCAGGAAGGAAATTACAAATAAAGGAATTAATGACAGTTTTGCAGAAATGGGGAGAGTTAGATAAATGGAAAGCTAGATGGACAAAGAAAAAGGAAGAGGCAAGATATAGTAAAACCACTTCAGAATATTTGATGAAGGAAGCAGGGAAAGGAGATCAAATGTACCCGATGCGAGAAGTTCCAGGAGGGGGATATGTACATGTCCCATGGAGCAGACAAGATATTTTATCATTTACGAACGATTTCCCGAAATTGAGAGAAAAGCCAATTGAATGGTACAAGCAGGTTGAGAGGTTTGTGAAGGTGTCAAAGGTGTTGTTGAAAGACTTGGATGGTTTGTTTGACATAGTGGTACCTGCAGATTTGTGGACAGATTGCAAAATCACAATTGATTGGCCTAGTGAGGAGTATCCTAGAGATCCAAAGACAGGTGCCCCGTCCAATGATGTAATGAAAAAATATCAGCAGGTGATAACTTATTTGAAAGGGAAAATACCACCAAAAGAAACAGATTGGGTGAAAATAGACAGAACTACCCAAGAAGCCAGTGAATCGGTACATGCCTATTATGAGCGTTTATTGCAGGTATTTAAGCAGTATAGTGGATTTGAGGACATTGGAGATAAAAACATGAGTCAGTTTGTTTACCGATTTGTTTACGGTCTGAAGCCAGAGATTTGTCAGATGATTAAGCAGCACATGTTGTGCTGGCAGGGAAACCCATTGACGAAATTTTGAAATATGCGAAATATTGTGGAGATGACATTGAGGATAGACACAAGAAATTGCAAGAGAAGGTGATGTGGGCTCAGGTGAAAATGGCTGAGCGACAGGGAATTAATTTGGGTAATCCAAATGATAATCAAGGAAAAGATTCT
Organism: Calotriton arnoldi; assembly: GCA_963921515.1. Lineage (NCBI taxonomy): Eukaryota > Metazoa > Chordata > Amphibia > Caudata > Salamandridae > Calotriton > Calotriton arnoldi. The sequence continues at coordinate 1,411,158 of CAWUFW010004727.1, read as the reverse complement.
GGAACGAATGGTGACACTGGGAACGGAGGAAAAGTGAGAGGACGAATGAGCAGAGAAGAGGCTAAAAAGAAGTTTCCTTGTCATGGATGCGGAAAATTAGGGCATTGGAAGGATGAATGTAAAAAGATTCGGAATAATAAAGGCCCAAATCAAAATTTAAATCCACAGATGCAGAATGACGCACAGCAGGGTGTAAATCCTCAGAGTCAGTTGCCACCTGCACCTATACAGGGTAATGTAAGCAGAGCAAAGCACGGTACAGACGTCGGATATCAAGGAGGAAGTGGTAAGAATGATTATGTAACGTCACAATTTCTTTTACAGGACGATTTCTGTCCCTATAGTTCATGACGGTGCCTGGGAGAGGGGAGAAGGAGTGCATACTTGGTGCATCCTTACCGGTAGATCAGTCAGGTCCATATGTTGAAGGGAATGTGAAAGGTAATGATATTACTTTTCTTTTGGACACTGGTGCTACTAGGTCTACTGTGAGAACAGCAGACATCCCAGACCTTCCTCTCTCTGGAGAAGCTATTCAAGTTGTGGGAGTGGCTAATCAGAAGATTAGAACACCTCTTACCGAACCAATGGAAGTAAAAATTGGAAACTTTAGAGAAATGCATCAATTTGTAGTATGAGATTCCATTCCAGTAAATTTATTGGGCAGGGATTTGCTGTGTAAGATGAACTGTACAATTTTCTGCACACCGGATGGTGTGGCAATTCAGACCCCAGATGAAGACCATGTATATAAGTTTATGATTGCAAAACAAGGTACAGAAGTGGATGAGATGTTTTCTTTGATAACAAAAGACGAATTACCAGAAGAACTGAAAACTACAGTGAATTCCATAGTATGGGATTTCACGGGAAAAGAAGTAGGACTTATGGCCAAAATAGATCCAGTTAAGATTATTGTAAAGGAAGGTGCGATTTTCCCAAACACTAGATTGTATAAAATGAGTGCAGAAGTAAAAGCAGGAGTCATTGAAGAAATTAACAGAATGGAAAAACAAGGAATATTAAAAGAAGTAATGAGTAGCCCTTGTAACTCACCAATCTTGGGTCTAAAGAAACCTAGTGGAAAATATAGGATTGTTCAGGATTTACGCAAAATAAATAAGATTGTGGAACCCTGTTGTCCTATTGTACCAAATCCTGCAGTAATTCTGTACCAGATTACTTGGAGTGCAGGATGGTTTACTGTGATTGATTTATGCCAAGCATTCTTTTCCATACCATTGCATCCATATAGCCAGTATCTATTTTCATTTAAATTTGAGAACAAGGTCTATGTATGGAATCGTGTTCCTCAGGGGTACACGGAAAGTCCTTCCATCTTTAATCAGATATTGAAAAAGTGTCTAGAAAAACTGGTGATGCCAGGAAGCTAAGTCTTAGTGCAGTACATAGACGACTTACTAGTGGCATCTAACACCAGAGAGGATTGTGTTGTTGACACCATAGCATTACTAAATCATTTAGCAGAAGAAGGTCATAAGGTGTCACCTGAAAAATTACAGTTCTGTACTACAGCAGTAAAGTACCTAGGACACCAAATTGAGAGGGGCAGAAGGAGAATAACAGATGAAAGAATAAAACTAATAAAGAAAATGCAGATGCCTGTCTCTCAACGAGAAGTAAGAATGTTCCTTGGAATAGTAGGGTACTGTAGACAATGGATATTAGGATTTTCTCTACTAGCAAAACCATTGATTCAGATGACGAAAAAGAAGGCAAAAGATCCAGTTGAATGGGATGATGAAAGTGTAGGTGCATTTGTAAAACTAAGAAATGCCTTGAGTGCAGCACCTGCCCTAGGTATGCCCGATTATAAGAGAAAATTTGCATTATTTTGCCATGAAAGAGAAAATTGTGCACTTTTAGTCCTAACACAAAGACATGGTTTGACCAGACGCCCTATAGCATATTTTTCTGCTACATTGGACCCAGTGGCAGCTGCGTTGCCTGGTTGCTTAAAAGCAGTAGCTGCTACTTGTTTGAGCATTGAACAAAGTGAGTCAATTGTAATGGGACACCCTGTAAAGGTGTTCGTCCCACATGCGGTTGTGATTTTGCTGACAAGAACCCGAACTCAGCATCTTACCCCTAGTCGACTGACTAAGTATGAAAGAATAATGTTTTTGGGTGCTGAAAATGTGACCATTGTAAGGTGCACACTAGTAAATCCAGCTACCTTACTACCAGACCCATATCATGAGGAAGTTAAAGATGACAAAGAAGAGCATGATTGTTTACAAGTCACAGAATTGTGCACAAAACCGCGTCCTGATATTCAGGAACTACCTCTCAGGGAGGCAGACAGGGAGCTGTTTGTTGATGGCTCATGCCAAAGGCATGAAGATGGAAAACTAACTGCAGCATATGCAGTATGTGAACTAACTGGAATAGTCGAAGCATCCTATTTACCAGGGGTAAAATCTGCACAAATAGCTGAATTGATTGCTTTAATAAAAGCTTGCAAAATTGGGAGGTACCAAAAGGTAACTATATTCACTGATAGCCAATATGGTTACGGGGTTGTGCATGATTTTGGCCAATTATGGATGCAGAGGGATTTCATGACTTCTTCAGGATCCCCCATTAAAAATGGACAGTTCGTAAAAGAACTACTGGAAGCAATACAATCACCAAAAGAATTGGCTGTGGTGAAATGTGCCGCACATCAGTCAGGAGATGACTGGGTGGTAGTCGGCAATAGATACGCAGATCTGGTGGCTCAACATTGTGCCAAAAACAGATTAGCAGTAAACAAAAGGGTGGAAAGAATGGGAATCAGCTGCCAACTTATGCTGTTTGCACCTCCTGAAACATGGAATGATGTAAAAGATTGCAAGATGATGCTGATGAGAGCGAAAAGAGTATATGGATTAAAACAGGATGTACTCAAAAAGCAGAGGATGATGTATGGATTTGTGCTGACGGCAGACCAGTCATGCCTGATTGTCTGCTTTCACAAATGGCTAGGATGTATCATGGAGACACACATGTAGGGAGAGATGCAATGATCAGGCTCTTCAGACAAAATTGGTTCAATCCAAGGTTTAGGGCAGTAGCAGAGAGTCTTTGCCAGAGATGTCTAACTTGCCAAATGCATAACCCAGGAAGAAAAACAGTAATTGGGTTTGGGAAAATTGGAAAGGCAGAGGGTCCATTCATGAGACTGCAACTTGATTTCATTCAGTTACCACCATGTAGAGGGCTGAAATATGCACTAGTCATAGTGTGTCTATTTTCCAAGTGGGTGGAGGCATACCCTACCAGAAGGAATGATAGTCTTACAGTTGCGAAGTTGTTACTACGCGAACTAATACCTAGATTTGGTTTGCCAGTAACTTTGGAATCAGATAGAGGAAAACACTTTAACAGTGAAGTGGTTCAAATACTCTGTGAAGCATTCCACATTGAACAAAAGTTACACTGTGCATATCGACCAGAAGCTTCTGGAGTGGTGGAACAATTGAATGGCACGATAAAATCCAGACTGGGAAAAATGTGTGCTTCAACATCATTAGATTGGCCAGACACATTGCCTCTTGTTTTAATGGGACTCAGAAGCATTCCTGATAGAAACACCGGATTGAGTCCGCATGAGATAATAATGGGAAGAGCAATGAGACAATCACATGTACCCACGAATAAACTGCTGAATATATCAGATGATATGGTTCTGGATTATTGCAAAGGACTGGCTGATTTAGTGTGTTCTGTCTCTCATCAGGTTGGAGAAGACGCAGTTTCCAGACAGCCTGAACAAGAACATGATCTGAGTCCCGGAGACTGGGTGGTAGTGAAGAATCACACCAGAGAAACGTGTTTATCACCCAGGTGGGGCAAACCATGTCAAGTCATACTGATTACGAACACAGCAGTGAAGTGTGCAGGATTTCCTAATTGGATTCATGTAAGCCACACCAAAAGAGTACCAGATCCTGAAGAAGAAAATACTCAGATAATATCAATTACTGAGGAAGCTGAAGGTTGCCCAGCTGAAGAATCTCAGGTTCGAGATTCAAGGGAAGCTGACGAAGAACAACCGAGCACAAGTCAGGACTGGATACCAGTGGTAGAAATACCTGAGATCTACTACAGGACAAGAAGTCAAGTAAATCTAGAAGAAATTGAAGAAGATCAGATAGGTGAAGAAGAAGCAGCTCAGGAAGAAGAAGAAGAACAAACCCAAGAACCTGAGCAGGAACAGATAGGGAGAGGAAACTGGGCTCAAATTAAAGAAGAACAATCAGATTTTGAGCAGGGACAGACAGGTTTAGAAGAATCCGGTCAGGCTGCAGAAGTTCAAAGTGCAATAAGCCCTGATCAGAACCAGTTAGATCAAGAAAAATACACAGAAGAAGAAGATCTTGAAAATTTCGAGAATGAAAGCGTAAATCAAGAACAAGATCAGTTACAAGAGATCCACAGTGAAATAGAAGAAGAAATAACAGTAAGACCTGGAAAAGAACAAGGAGAAGAAACTGAAATAAAAGAAAACAAAAGTGTGCCACAACTAGAAAACAAAAGAATTTCTGAAGAAGGACATAAAAAGACAGTACAAACAGAGAAAACAAGAAAAGGTGATCATTGGCCTAGTGTCATCAAAAGAGTAAAATACCACATAACAACCAGAAGTGGAGATCCAGAACAAGTGAATGAAGTAACAAGTCAAACAGAACAAAGAATTAAAAGTGAAAAACGAAGAAGCAAAAGACTGAAACTGGTGAATAACAAATTTAAAGGTCCTGATTGGACTTATATTATTCTCGAAGATTACGAAAGTTCAGAATCAAGTGAAAGTAGTGACGAAGGAACTAGTGCAGAATTGACTTATGAAAAAGAAATAGAACCACCTTGAGAACGTGAAAAGACTTGAAGAATACGATAAGAAGAGCAATCTTCCTTGTCAAAAATGACTGACGATAGAGTTACTGGGAGACCAAAGCAGAAAGGTTGTAAAAGATGTTGTGCTATATGCATATGCAACCTGGTAGTGATGCTTATAGTGTGGTTAGTTGTGATCGTAGCAATTCCTTATCTTATGATAATAGATAGAAAGATTAACAACGAAACTAAGGAAAGAACAGATAACGTGAAAAGCAATAGAGTAGAACTAAAGGCAGAAGACGAACCAGAATTACATCACGAAGTAACAGATAACGACACTAGTTTAAATGTTTTCACAAAGTTATTATTTCAATATGTAGATACTATGGAAGTTAGTAATTGTTATGTTTGTATGAAATTACCTGAATCAGTAGCAGAAGGGTTAACGTATCATCACTTGCCATTAACCTATGGCATATCATGTAGTGTATTGACAAGATTATTTTATAGAACAGGACAACTTCAGGATTATTATTCAAATATAGATGTGATATTTTCTGAGGTTCCGATTCGAAAGAATATGAATCCAGTGCTTAGTAGCAAAGATGCACAGTTTATGGGAGAATTTTTCTTAACAATAAAATCAATAGACATAACACATGCACATAGAAGCAATCTAACATGTTCTTTACACGAAGAAGAAAAAGTGTTTTTGAATTTAGTGGAAAGTAGAAGGCAAGATTTCCAAAAGAAAGCTTCTGAGCATAAGGCTCATTTACCACCTTGGGCTGAGAAAGAAGGTAGTTACACACCTGCAAGGCTCAAGCTGCTATGGCTCTAGATTTTGAAAAGACAGGGAAAATTTGTCTACATAGGTTAAAGACTGAGTATAACAATGTTTTCATCGGTACCAGTGAATGTGAACACAATTTCTTAATTCTTGGAGGTTGGGGACTTAAAGGAGGAACAGATTCAGTTTTTCCTGGAATATATTATGTATGCGGGAATAAGGCTTACTTTAGGCTTCCTGCACGGTGGTATGGAAGTTGCTATTTTGGAATAGTATTTCCAAAAATATACCACGTAAAAAGAAACACTGGCAGCAATGAAAATACTAGTGAATTAACACGTAGACAAAGAGCTAGTTTTTCAGAAATTTTAGGTGATATATTTGGTGCATTGATACCTTCAGTGGGAATAATTCTGAATTCAAGGAAAATATGTAAATTATCTACAGTGGTTGATCGTTTATCAACTGACACTGCTGGAGGATTTCTAATGATTAATGCGGAAATGGTTGCGATTAAATCTATGGTTATGCAAAATCGACTTGCTCTTGACATTATTTTGGCAAAAAAGGGCGGAGTCTGTAAATTATTGAAGACAAAACACTGTTGCACTTACATACCTGATAAAAGTGCAGAAATTGGAACGTATATACAGAATATAACTAAACTTGAGAAGGAACTAAAACCACTGGAAGTTGATAGTGTATGGGAAAGATTGACCAGTAGTATTAGGTCAATTGGTACCTGGTTTGCTAATATAGGGAAAGGATTTATAGGTCAAATATTAGTACCCTTAGCAGGGTTAGCAATAATAGTATTTTCAATAATAATATGGTGTAAATGTTGTAGAAGGAAGGAATCATATAAAGTGACGGAAAAAGGAAAGAAGAGAAAGTTTGATGAGATTGAACTTGAAGATTTAAGAAGTGAATTATACAAGAAACTGAAAGGAGATGTGAAAGGTAGAAAGTGTAAAAATGAAAATGAAACTATAATATGCTAAAGGTTGGCATCTGATTGTGGGTAGTATTTTTGATGGCTCAGAAACGCCATCAGAGAGGGGATTGATGGAGCAAGGACTCACAAATGAGACTTGCTCGGATGCAATCCTCTTAAAGTATTAATGTATTAAATTGTATTGTTTATACTAACCATTGCACACACAAATACAATTAGCAAGGAAGCTTGCTTATGTGTTTTTACTAACAAGTAACGCTTGTCTATTCTAAAATGGCCGCTAAAACGCGGGAACTTTACTGCGCATGTCTCAACCATATCACGTGGTGTGACGTCTTTCTTTGCTTGGTAGGAAAATTCTTGCTTCTGCGCAGTGTGATTTAAAATGGCTGCTATATGTTCTCCCATGCTACAGCTTGCTCTTATGTTTTGTTTAAAACTGTAATATTCTAACGCTATTAATGCGGGGATAAGTTTATAAGTAAATGGGAATAGAATAGACAGAGTGGGTATACAGTGAAACATTTTATTTGTGATTTTAATATTTTCTTCTTTGACTTTAATAGTTCGTAAATGTTGGGCCTGGGGTTGGTGAACTGAAAACTCGAATGACGTGGGTTCTGCGCATGCTCCTTGAAAGACTGCCCAGAGCGGAAAGGATGAAGTCAACCTGGTCGTCGTCCAAGGCCATGACCTGATGGCCAATATTGTCATTTTCATGAAATGTTCTTATAAAATTGTAACATTGTACATAAAAAAGGCACAAACTTTGTCATGAGACGGGTGGGAAATAAAGCAAATGTATTAAATTTAAGGGGCGGTATTCTAAAACAAAGAGCTTTAAGAAAAGGCATTAAATTAATATGGTGTGAGGATCAACCCCCCGTCCCTGTCCAATCAGAAGTAGTGGCCCCATAAGTTAGCTTGTTGCTAGTAACCCGCTGGATCACACATGTAGGGAGGGAGTTCAGACCACTCCTGCTCCCTCTGCAGCGAGCAAGCCCCGCCCCGACTCACCCGGATTGGCAAAGGAAAATAAAATGATAACTTCTTGTTATTAGCATTTTAGTTTTATTTTCCACTGCTCAATGAGCAGTGTGGCGACGCTCCTCTACCTTAGCGGAGGAGCCGCCACTGACCTCTCCCTCTAACTCTATACCTACGTCTACTTCTTATTGTTGGCCTAAGTCTACAAATACATTTATTTGTATTTGTATACCTTCACCTATAAGATTGCACCTATCTCTACCTACACACTGATCTCTATTTTATATCTACCTCTCCCTCTGACTTACATCTGCATCTGCCTTTTTCCTTGCCTCTACCCCTACATCAACCTCTACTATAACACCTGCCTCCATGTTAACTTCTACACAGTCCTCTGCTACTACATTTACACCTACCTCTAGCAGTACCTCTGTCACTACAGCCACACCTATCTTTACAATTTCGCCAACTGTCACGTTACACCTACCTCTAAACCTACATCTGCATCCACCATTACTTCTTCATCTACCTCTACACTTTCACTGATCTCTGCACCTAACCTTGTTTGCAGCTCTTACACTCTTTCTCATGAATGATCTTTGCTATTTTTAAAACGATTGGAAAATCATATGGCTTCTATGTTGTTTGTATTTTTGTAGTAACTACCACCCAAAACGATAGCTCCTTCTGCTTTGTATGGGATACTTTTTCGATTTTTGATGGCTTCGGATCCCTACATCCGAGTTTACTTATTTCTAGACTGCAATATTGTTTTGGCATTGCATTTTGTATACACACGCCCATTTCTTTAAGAAGGGGATTGCTGATTGTGTCAATTTACCTAGTGGAAGGCTGGGATTCCACTTATTTATTGGGAGTTTGAATGATTTTACTGTGTGGACGTTTAGCCACAGCCTCTCTCCTCCATTACATTCCAGCTTCCTACAGCTATGAACAGGAATACCTAGATAAAAGCTTCACCTAAAAAGGGCTCCTATCTGTAAAGCTTGCCGCCTGATGGTGGAGGGGAGTGCTTGAGGGTGGGAAGAATTGAATGGAGAAGTCCAATATATATTCCGGCATTTAACTTTGGAGGTGGTACAATGACTATGAGCATGATTACGAGTTTGGTGACTGGGATAGTCCGTCACAAGCGTGACGGATATCCCGTTCACCATATTTTGAGTTCCATTATGTTGGATTGGATATAATGGAACTCATAATACGGCAGACGGGATACCCATCACGTTTGTGATGGAGTATATCCCATCCGCCGTATTATGAGGTCCATCATGTTCCATTGTCTGTCTGTAGCCTGCTGATCACAGGTTCAGATCCTGGTACGTCTGGTTGAGCCCCTCATGCTTCCAAAGTCAATTAAAAATGCCGCCATTGACTTGGGTAATAGTAACAACTAATACTAGCAGTGCAGAGGTAGGGAAGCTACATAGCAACAGAGGTTATCGTACGTCAAGGCCTGGTTAGAAGGGTTATATGGTTATTAAAGGGAGTATTTATAATAACAAGTGACACTCCATGAGAAGTAATGAACATGACTCTATGAAGGTCTCCATAATTAGCTTGTTAATAAATTGAAAGCACAACTTGTTTACACTTGGATATGCAGAGCATTTGGAATGGGCAGATCAGAAGAAGCAAGCAGCACATGAGAGAGGCTGGCAGACCAGGCGGCTTTACAGACGTCAGTCTTCCTTACCCGAACGCAGGTGCCACTGCAGATCTCAACATCAGCAAACAGGTAGAGGTAGTCAGATCCATTAATCTGGAAGACTTGGAGAACAAATTGAGCCTCAGGTGTTTCCCCATTCCTTTCAACAGCCATTAAGTCCTTGAAGTCAACAGAGGGGCACCTGTATGGGAGATCGGACACACATTTTAACAGTGAATTACTAAGAATCCAAAAATCTTTTGATCAGCAACAGGTAGTGAGGACAGCTCGTTGTCCCTGGAGATATTGGTTCCAATCATTGGTGGCTTTATTTTGCCTCAACATTTGTTATGCCATAAAGTTCGCCATGGAATTATTCCTTTGTCTCAGCAATGAAACAAACTCCATTTCAGCTGTTGGCTGTTGCAAGAATCTAAACAAACGTTCCTCCCTCCTGAAAAGGTGCTTGTGCAACTGAATTATTTTTTGAAAAATTCCTTTAGTGTATTAGAGCCCAGTCAGTTCCACCCAATTCCAAGGCCCCTGCTTGTATAATGGTTAGCATTTCAAATTTGTTGCACGGCTAATTTTTGCTAGAGGTGCGCAAAATTGTGTAACTTAACTTTCAAAATGTTTGTGAAGGTTGTTTGAAACTTTGCAAAGCTCAGAACCGTAAAGAAATTTGAAACGTTAAGTGGGAAATAAAAATAAACGAAAAGGTTACTTAGGAGAAAAGCACTGCAAAACATATTTTCCTGAATGTGTTTTGTGTGAGAAGCCTACTCTATAGACTTTTTAGAGTAAATTTAACATGAAGTCAAAAGAGCGCAAAGTTCACAAATTATGCACAGTGCCCCAGGAATTTTAACTTTGCAGTCAGCTAGTATTAAGTCATGTTTCCACAGACAAAATGTTGCTTAAGATCACTGCACACTATTCTAGCTCTCAAAAGACATGTTTTTGTCTTCAAGTAGATTTAGACTCACATCCTGAGATCTACCTGTACAGCTGTTAGTTTCGAATTTTATAGCCTGAAGGTTGATCTAAGGGCATACATAACGTAGACACCCTATCATATCAAATATTGTGTGCAAAGTGTATACACTATCTTAAATTTTAAGGCAAATATATATGTCCTAAAGAAGTCTTGAGCCAACAAAAAAGCGGATCGCAGAAAAAGCTTATAGTTTTCAACAAGAAATATCCTATTGGTTGGTTTGGTTATTGCATTGTAAGGTTGTTATCTGTTGATGAAACCTCTGTGACATCGAGCTGAGAGAAATTAAATCGGTATATTTGAGCATTTTTATCCCATTAAAAACTTTTTTTGTTGCAGAGTAGGCAAAGTTCTGCGCTGATCTAATTTTCTATTTATGGTACAATTGTGGCTTTGCACTTTTATCAGATCCCAATACTTTGATGATAATTTGGCATAACAGCTCTATAGTGTGGTATAATGATTAAATATCAATTGGAAAAAGGCACCAACCCATAACTGCCAGGGATGATATTCCTAAAAAGTATTTTGGCATTTGATGACAGTAAGTCGACCCGCATAAGATGAGTACCTTCATTTATCACAATGTAAAATCAACCACTTACTGTGTCCAACGTTTTCTAAGAGACCTGGCAGGAACTCTGGGAGTGGTGGGACTGTGGCCAGGGAAGTAAAATCATCATGATTAATCTAGAACCATGAGATGGGGAACCTAGTAAAATTTGCAGTCTTTTAAATCTCTCAGCCTAACAATTTTAAGTCATCACAGCTTCTTGAGCAACAAGCAGAAACCTTGTGAGCGACAGAAGCTGCTTTAGAGCGCATTGAAGATAGAGTGCCTAGTACAATTGCAAGCGATGGAATCAGTAAACTTGACTATAGGCCAGACACCAGTAGTAAAATAGATACCTAAAAAAGCGACCTATGCTTGCAAACTGGAGCAGTTCTTTATTTTTAAAGACATGCTGTGTAAGTGTTTTGCAAAGTTCGGAAGACTGCAATGATTTGAACTTGCTGCAGGCAATATTTGTTTTAAAATCAGGGAAATCAACAGTAATAACCAGTCCAGCAGACCATAAAGCAGGCCCACAAACAGCCAAAAAACCGGCCCAGACACTGACCTGTCAGACCGGCCTTGCCTGATTGCCCTGAAGGAAAGTCAGAACTTAGCTCTAGGTACAGGTAGGGACTTAGCAACTCTAACTCACCATCTTCTCTTCGGGTTTGTACCCCGTTCTCTGGCACTGGAAGTAGCATGAGCCTTTGTTCCTTTTCGCTAGTTGAGTTACACACTGCCCTTTGAGTGGTTAAGAATGTAACATTCTACGTATCTACTAACAGTAGAACTAGATGTATCTGGACTGAAATATATTTACTAAACTTATCGATAGTCTCTTTAAAAGACTCGGCTTTGGACCATTTCCTGTAGGCAACATATGTTTGTTTACTATTAGATAACATTAAGCGTTTTTAACACCAATATGGTGTGGAAAGAAACCAAACCTTCACTCTCTGCTTCTTTCAAGGCAGAAAATATATAATTAATCTTAAGTAGTACGCCTTCTCATCTCTCCTCTGTCACACACAAGGGCTTAGCTATCAGTGGTGCAGCAGGTGCAGTTGCACCGGTGTCTGGAGCTGGGAGGAGGAAGCCTGCTTGGCTGCAGTTATTTAAAAGGCCGCCCTGCTCAGTTATTTTTAAAGGCAGAGCATGCCTGGTGCCTAACTCTGTGTTTACTCTTCAGGGAGAGTGAGTAGGTATGGGGAGAGTAGAGGAAAAGGGAGAAATGGAGAAGAAACCCGAAAGGAATGAGAGAAAAGGGAGACCAGGAGAAGTTGAAATATAGAAAAAAATGATAGAATAAGAGGAGATAATGAGGCGAGAGAAAGGAGATATAGACAAGCAAAAGCAGCAAAGAAAAAGAAAGAGAAGGGGTCCAGAAATCAGGATGTCAGGGAGGAAGGAAATAATGAGTGAGAGAAAGAAGAGCAGAAGGGAAGAACAGAAGAAAGGGATAGGAAGGGCAGCGTGGAAGGGAGGAAGAAGATGAGAGGAGGGAAGTTAGGAGACTCATAAGTAGGGGGACAGCCATTATTAGTGCAGCAGGTGCAGTGGGACCAGGCCTAGGAATGTGATGGGGCCACTGCATCCAAATGATGTTTGTATTTTGTACTTGTACCCCGAGCTCAGTGTTTGCAGGGGCCCTTACTTCCCTTTTAGCCCATTGATTAGCCACGTAATTTCAGTCTTTCTTCTAATTGTCGACAATTTGGGGCCGACAATAGGTGTCCCTGTAAACAGAGATTCCTGTGCAAGTGTTAAGTTGTCTACGTTGTTTATGTATGCCCTTAGATTAACCTTCAGGTGATAGGATTCGAAACTAACAGCAGTACAGGCAGATCATAGGGTGTGAGTCGAAATCTACTTGAAGACAAAAATATATCTTTTGAGAGCTAGAATAGTGTGCAGTGATCAATCCTATCAGAGCCGGACTGGGAACCCAAAGCAGCCCTTGCAATTCTGACAGACCAGCCAGCCCCCTGCTGCTTTCGTTACTGGGGGCGATATAACCGCACTGCTGCAAAACCCCCCAGTAACAAAAATGACCCCCACTGCTGCAAAATCAGCCCCCACCCTTAGAGCCTCCAGCCTGATGCCCGCTCCTGCCAGTCCGGCCCTGAATCCAATTTATGAAGCCACACACAGCCACTCTGCATGGCTATGAGTGGCCTCATAAATCATGAGTAAAGCGATGCAGTACAAATCACTGTGTCACCTTAATCTGTAACCGGGAGGTGTTCCAAGGTCATTGCGGTGGGTTTCCTAATGCAACACTTATGGAATTTGACGCTGCCCCAGATTTACAAAGTCATGTAAACCGGTGGAAGCACCAAATCTCCCTCCCGAGGTGTGGCGTAACGAGGAGAAATATGTTTATTTCTCCTAATTTTTTCCTCTTTCTGCAGCACACATAGAAAGAGAAAAACACCTCAATGGATTATTTTTTGCAGGAATGTTCCCCTTTCTGCACAAAAACAATCCTGCATGCAATGGAGGCACCCTTTACGTTGGCGCTAGGCTGTTGAAACGGTGGCAACGCAGGAAGAGAGGACAGAAATGCACCCTATTGCTTAAATACAGTGCATTGCTGCCCTTTTGCTTAGGTGTAGGGCAGCCAAACAAGGTGCCTTGCTGCGCTGGCCTTCGCCAAAATCCTATAAATGAGGCCCATTGTTCTTAGTTATAAATGGTCCAATGTTTATTGCACCCGTAAATGAGCAGGTGCAATAAAGTTCTCACCATTCTTTAAATTTCGGCTGTTCAAACTCTCCGAAACTTAACAAGGAAATAGATCCAGTTTTACTGGAATATAAGGATTTTTATTAAGTAAGCACCAAAATCAGCATGTTGTGCCCCAAAAAGTCAGCATAGATGATTATTATCGCATCCTATACATTCCAAACACCTCAGTGTTATTGGGGTTGATAATTAGCTAATGTGACAGCGGACACTTGTAATCATGGCCTTTGTCAGAGCAAAGATTTGCAGCTCACAAATCACGAATTTGTTCTCATTTGACCAATTGTATTTTCCCTTAACCACAAATAAGCAATAAGAGAAGCATACAAGAAAAGGTTGTTTATCATAGGAACGTTTGCCTTATTTTATGTCAACCCTGTTTCGCCAAGAGCATAATACACTTGTATCCAATAAATACAATGGATTGAGATCCTTTTACATTTCAAAAAGAGGAGCTTTCTAAAGATACCTGGATAGCATGTGTGTTAATGGTCATGTCTTACACGCAATGGATAGGCATTTGTGCTGCTTTAGTTGTCCCCAGGTACATCCTCCTCTTACTTACCCACCAGAGATAATATCGTATTCATCAGCAGAGGTGCTATTCTCCGCAGTGGCATAGAGGCGGGTCACTTTCGCTGAGAGCGATGTTGTATCAAGGTCAGGTAATTTTACAGAAATATACAGGGGATCGTCAATGTGCAAAAATGGCATGGACTCGGTGTAAGCCACCTGGAAGGCAGGATCTGTGTATGCAGACATTTCCACAATCATAGTGCCAAGACCATATGTAGGTATAGGTATGGGACTGAAAAAGAAAAAAAAAGACAAATAATGTTTACTTTTTCTGTTCCCTGATTCCCATAGATCTGCCCTCACCCCAATGTCATGGTGTTTCTCTAAACCTGCAGTGCCAGCTTTAAACTAAACTCAAAGGATCTAACATAACTCATGTGCAACACCTAGAGAAGTAGTCAAACAGTACATACACTATATTAGTTAGTGTCACGACTCACTGGCTCAGGAAACAGACTCCCCAGTAACCTTGGGACATTCTAGTGCGATTTATCCTGCAGGAATGCTATCTGTCAGTGGGAGCAAGCAAGGGCACAAATGGCACTTTTTATCATTAGCTGGTGCCTTGTTGTCAATTTCCTAAGATACTCCAAGATAGTGACTGTGTGATCCGGAAGGGCATCTTTATCTTCCTCTTCACTCAGATGAGGGCTGATATAGGCTCCAAGGGCCAGTGCCCTCAGAAATAGTATTGATTGGAAAGATATCTAGAGGAACCATTTCTTTGAGGAAATACATGTTTTATATAAGTAATGGATTCTGTCAACGAGTAGAATAAAAACTCCACTCTGCCGGAAAACAAACCTTTAACGCTAATGACTGATTGCTTACATTTTCCATGTTGTTTACATAGAGGCAATGACACTCCGAAGGAACCAATGCCTATTTATTTTGCCTCTCTTCCTTTTCCAACTTTTGGAAAGCTTGACAAAATAATTAGAGAAATACATAACAATTTCAACAGTACCAGTTTTAAAAATATATTTCAATGTGTAGGTAAAGCATTGTGTTATCTATAGTGATCCATTGTATAATACCATATTTCACATTCAATAATGAAGTGGATACAAACAGTGACATAAATCGTTTAAATGACTGTTTATTTTCTACAAAAATACATTACCCCTATTTGGGTAGTTCTTGGTGTGTACAGTTTTTGGCATGAATTACAAGAATATTGTTGAAATAGCTAATCTTGCAAATCGGTTCAGAAAAGGCAGAGGTGGGTGTTCTCCGTTCAAAGGAGATATTCATGTTTTTTAATCTGCTTCCGAATAAATTCAAAAAAGGTTGATGCTTGAAAAAACTGGCATCCAAATGATTCGGCATAATGAGAATGACCTGAGTGGCAAATTTGAAAAAAATGAATCACTACCACGAAAAGAGTGGGCACAGGCATGGGAAGGTAGATAAGGTGTAGAAACTATTTTCCAGAATATAAACTTGCCACATGAGGTTAAAACTTTACAGACCAGACATTTTTAACATGAGGTGCATTTTATACATAGATGATATTCTAATGTGCACATGTTTATATATTTACTACTCGCTTGATAATACAGACTCTAACTAATTGGTACCCTCTTCCACCACACTGAAGGAATAGAAGTATTCGGGCAGGCAAAATTAACATGTTATTACAGCTAATTGATTATTATCTTAAAGTGTCATGTCAACAAAATTGCAGAAAATGGAGATAAAACGTATGTCCTGTCATTTCTTTAGAACTGGTCTATGGTCACTAGGGCCTTCATTACGAGTTTGTCAGAATAGGGTGTGGTAAACACATCCTGCTCCGAGTTTTCAAAGGAAAATGGGGTGTAATATGCTAATTTGTCTTTAACACACATATTCCTCTTGTTTGGCCCTTTTTTCTGGGCCTTTTCCCACGATAAAGTTCAGCAGATTTGAGTTGCCAGAATTTATCAGGGGAAAACTGCGGGTTTGTGATAGTTATTACACATCTCCAATTCCGATCCCCGTGCAGACGTGTTTGCAGATTAAACGAAATGTAGTCCTTAGCTAGTAATGAGGGCCTTAGTACTTAAATTAACACTAACTTAAAACTGAAACCTTACTGCACGATCTATTCACTACCCAACGCCTGTCAAGTCATTCAGTGGGACTATGAGGGAGAGTTCAGCTTATACCAAGTGTGGACATGCGGTCACAAATCTGTCCTTTGTCTATGTCGTTTACCCTTGGCCATGCGTACAGCATCCTCTTTGGTACAGACTCTAGGGTACAATGAGGAATTACCACACTCATATTTAAGTACGTGGTTATAAGCACATTCATCATTTCTGGACAATGGACTGATTATAGTGTGCCCAGCTTTGTCAAATGGTGAAACAAAGTATTTGATTATTACTCAATGAAAATGGGTACCATGGAGCGAAGGGAAAGTTATGACTTTTTATTCCATCGATTTATACAATTGTTTTAGCTTTTGGGGTGGTGTTTCCCTTATTTCTTCTTTTCTTTATGATTATTTTTTTGAGTGATACTATATGTTTATTGTGCATTTATTTTTGCACCAATTTCTAATATCGTTTTCACTAAGAATGATGGGTTAAGGTGCCACATACAGTATCACTAGTGATCAGAAGATGTTTTACTAACCAAACACGTGTTAAAATTTGAAACTGTTCAAATAGCTAAAAGCGGAGTTCCCTAGTCATTTATGAAGCTTTAAAAAAAAATGTAAATTAGGAAAAATAAATGTAATGGTGATTGGTGCCTTTGGAACATCATTGTATTAATGGAAACAATTTGAAAAAAATAAGGAGTTATTCTTTAGATGCTATAAGGCATTTATTCTCCATCAGGTCAGGTCCATTATCCCTTTAAGGGTACTATCTGTGTTGCTCTTTATCCTGTTCCTGACTAGTTAACATTGGAGTTTATTTAAAGGTTACTTTCAAATGAGATATAAGGACCCTAAGAGATTGGGTTACTGGTTGAGGAGGGTGAAACCCTTCTCAATCAACAGCCACAATTCTTGTCAAAGTGAAACACAAGCAAACTCCAAATTAACCTGTTCTTAAACCTCAGTAGCTTGGCATGAAGCAGTCAGGCTTAACTTAGCGGCAATGTGTAAGGTAGTTATGCAGCACACAAACAGTAACAAAGTGAAAACACAACACAAGAAAAATCCCAAAACAATTTAGAAAAATAGAATACATTTTAATAAATTATTTTACACCAAAATGACAAAAATCCAAACAGTCGAACCAGAAATATAGCATTCTAAAAGTTTGAGCACAAAAAGTGCTTAAAAGCACAAAGCATGTAGGCAAGATAGCGTCTGAGTGACAACCCTTCTGCAATGCTCTGCCGTTCTGACCCCTTAAAATCATGCTTATACTCCTCGTTTACCCCTGAGTGAGAAACCGGACCGAACGAGAAGAGATGCGAAGAGACCAGCTAATGAAGCCGCCCCAGCATCTGCAAGTCCGCCTTACCTTTCCCGCTAAGCACGAGATAATACGAGCCGGTCAAGCATGGAGGCACCATCCATTACGGGCCAGCCTCGATGTAGCCTGCTTGAATCGGACATCCTTGTTTCTCCCTGCCCTGTGGCGCGATTTCCCTGCCACGCTGTCAAGACGCAGAGATCCATCGGGGATCCACAGCACTCCGCTGGCCGCGAGGGAAGCTTTCCTGGGACTTCAACTACACGGACAGCACACTGAGTTCCTGGCAGTTTGCTACATCATCGGGATACTTTGTAGCAGCAGGGGACTTCACCATATACAAGTAAGGATGGCTGGTAGGGGGGCAAAATCATTGAAAGGCAAAAACGTGCAGCCGCTCAGCTATATAACGCAAGCAACACCGCAGCCCAGCTCCGCAACGGCAGAGAATCGGCAAAAACGGCCTGATACCCGTGGGTCCAAAAACAAGGTGGGCGAAAGGAGTGAGAAAGGGAAGAAAATGAGGGTGCAAACCATATAGAGAAAACAGAAATCCCAAGAAAAGCACAGACTAAGGCTTACAAAGACCCCGGCTACTTTCTACCATTAATCACGAGCAGCTTTGGTCCAACAGGGGGACTGGGACCCAAAGCTCAGGGGAAGCTATGGATGTTGATGTGGATGTGGCAAATAAGAATAAAAAGACACTGATCAAACAAACTGAACAAAATGTGCTTAAAGAAACAGCTTATACAATTGCTCCCCCTTCTACAGCGCAGGAGGTCATAGTATGCCCTGAGCTGCATTCTACCCCCCTATCCAGCCTGGAAACTGACCACGCACTGATCACCTGTCTAACGCCAAGACAGGAGGTCCCTGATAATTTACAAAAACACATGGACGAGGATTATATTGGTGGTAAAGCAGATGCAAGTAGTAGTAATCTGCTTAAAAGCCCAAAAGTACTTTCAGAAGTAACGCAAGGCACTAGCTGCAAGCCCCCTTGTCTCTCACCCAAGACGCCTGATAATCTAGAAAAATGTTATTCGCTAACTGATGAGTCAGAAATATCGGATATAAGTATCTCCGCTTCTAGCGAGGAAGATGGGCCTAAATGGAACAGCAGCTCAAACACAGATCCTCATTCAAAAAGTCATGGGCAGAGAAAACTTCAAAAAGAAGATGTGAGACCCCTGACAGAGAAAGCGCCAGAGACCTCAGATGGGATTATTCTGCCTCACAACTCACAGTCATGTCAGACATAACTGACGCCTCAGGAGTCAATCGCATAATTATAGGCAACAATGGAGAAGGCGAAGAAGGGGCAAAGAATGAGCCTGCACTGGCAGTTGTGTTACAGACTATTAAGAGCTTCTAGGAGGAAGTCAAATCAGATAACCGCAGATCGCACTTAGCCTACAAAAAACTACAAGGGTCCGTCAGAAAGGTCGGTAGAACTTGTGCAGAGATTGTTGATCGAATGGCTTCCGTAGAGGTACGGACGGAAAATCTGGAGAAAGACCTAGCCACTCTGAAAGCCCAAGGAGACGAACATGAGGGCATAGTCAAGGACCTCATATGGAAGATGGAGGAACAGGAAAATAGACAGCGGCGCAACAACCTACGCTTTCTAGGCATCCCGGAAGGTGCGGAAGGGAGTGACCCCAGGAGCTTTATGATCACGCTCCTCAAGGGGGACTTCCCAGAATTACACACTTGGGACAGGGACAAAGAGATCCAGCGTGCACACAGATTCCCGCTAACTCCCTCAAAACGTTCCTCATCTACGCCTCAGCACCCTCGCTCTATGCTTCTATACTTTGGGAACTTTCTCCTGCGCCAAGCACTGTATGATATGGCCAGACCCACAAACAAGAGGGATTTTGATGGAATCACTTTCTTCACCAGACCCGACTTCGCCCACGCTACAGTCGAACGCTGATGGAGGCTGAGACAGCTTTTTACCCCCTTTCAACAACTTGGAGCTGACGTGTACCTGCAGAATCCTGCTCAGCTAAAAATTGTGTACAAGGGGACTACACGCAGCTTTGTGTCCGAAATTCAGGCCAAAGCATACTTACAAGACATTACTGATCGGACTGGGAATAT
The DNA here is from genome assembly GCA_963921515.1 of Calotriton arnoldi. Taxonomy (NCBI): domain Eukaryota; kingdom Metazoa; phylum Chordata; class Amphibia; order Caudata; family Salamandridae; genus Calotriton; species Calotriton arnoldi. The sequence goes on along the minus strand of CAWUFW010004727.1, from coordinate 1,391,516 downwards.
GCAGTAGCAGACAAATGTCCTAAACTCAGGCAGCTTGAAAGCTGCGCTTCTATAATGCCACGTCTTCCCCCTTTGTTTGCTGTTATTTACTCTCTAGTCTGTTTCTTCTCATTTTTTTTTTTTTTTCTCTTGCTCCTTATATATTTTCCTCCCCTTATTTCCTCAATGCCACTAAGTGAATAGCTAGTATTTAGAACAATAGGGAAGAGGGGGGGGGGAGGAAAAATGGAAAGGGAGGAAAAAAAAGGGGAAAAAAAAGACACTATAGTTTGGACTGAGTATCCTGGACTGTTTAATTGGCGGATATAAGGCCTGGAGCTAAAACATACTGAATCTCTTTACTGCTACTTGTATAATGTATGCTTCTTTACAGTTTTTTATACTCACTTAGGGTATCACAATGGTGGGGGGAAGATCGGGGGAGGCGGGGGGATCTGATCTCTCAGATGCCATTTTCTTGGCCTTGGCAAAGCCAGGTAACCTCAGTTGTAGGTGGTGGGAGGGGGTGGGGAAGGGTGGTGGGGGAGGCATCAGGGGGGGTTGCCCCTGCAAAAAGAAGATCTGTAGGTTTTTGCTCTCAATAAGGTTCGATTATCCATTTAATACAGATGAGTAAACTACGTATAGCCACAATTAATATCTGTGGTCTTAATGATCCCAAAAAAAGACGGAACACGGCAGCAGGATTGCGGCTCTTAAAGGCCGATGTAATTTGCATGCAAGAAACGCACATTGAAAATGCACAGAAACACTTATTAGGAACACTTGGGTATACATTGGTGGGGGCCACGACGCAGAACTCTCGCACACGTGGGGTCGCAATTCTGACGTCTAATCGCACTCTACAATTCAGTCGCACGTTAGTGGATCAGTTCGGGAGATGGGCAATCACTGAATGTCACAGGAGCAATGGGGATTCAATTACTATATGCTCCGTCTATGGCAGCAACTTAGATGACCCAACGGTGTTTCATCATATTAATAATGAACTTGCTACCTGGCCAATCCCGTTAATAATCTGCGGGGACTTCAATATAAACTTGCCTGCCGATAAGAATTTAAGACATGATTCAGGCTGGATATATAATGGTCGTAAACCAAAGGTGTTTCGGGCGCTAAAGGCACTCTGTTTGGAGCATGCGCTCACGGATCTCTGGAACTGGCAGAACCCCACAAATCCTGGCTTTACCTATTTTTCGCATCCACACAATAAACATGCAAGAATAGACTTCATCTTAGTATCTCACTCCCTACTGCAGGACTGCATAATCGAAAAAAACCCAAAGGGGGTGCCGCTTTCACATGGAGCTTTGAGCGGGCCCTTCTATTTAATGAAGAATATTGTGACCATATGAAGGGGTGGATACCTCAATTTCTTAAGGAGAACTTAGGAAGCGCCAGAATCGACGTTGTTTGGGATACACTCAAATCAGGAATACGGGGGGAAAAACACTTATATTCTCACTCTCTCTGAATAAAAAAAAGCGCGCTGCATTGAAAGACCGTCTAGGCAAATTAGCGGCCGCAGAAGAAGAACTGATCACAGCAGTACAAAATAAAGGCGATCATATCGAAGCGCAAGCGAAAGTCATGGCGGCTAAGTCAGCAATTTTGGAGATAATATCCAAAGGCGCGGCTGATAAACTCGCCGCTTGACGAGAGGAAGCTTATGAGTGCAGCGAGCAAGTGGGTCATCATCTTGCTATAAGAGCCAGACAAAAAGCAACTCGGAATTTAATCGTAGACATTAAAGACCCCGAGAAGGGACTGATTTCAGACCCAGCCGGAATTCAAAAGGTATTCTACTCTTATTATCAAGAGCTTTACTATGAGGACTCACTAGGAAATTGGGCTGATGTGGCGGCATATCTTAACCAGATCCCCACAGAGCAATTCCCACAGGAGGAACAGCTACAGCTGGAGGAGCTACCACAATGGCTAGAGATACTAATGTGCATTAACAGCCTCCCCTGCGGCAAGACCACTGGCCTTGATAGCATACCTCTCGAGTTTTATAAAAAGTTTGCAACACAATTGAAAGAGTGCATGACGCAGTTGTTCACACATGTTTTTAGGGGAGGCAGACCACCGGAATCCTGGTCGCAGGCCAAAATTATAGTTTTTCTTAAAAAATAAAACACCGACAAATCCCGGGTCGTACCGTCCCATAACATTAATTAACACGGACAGCAAGATTTATTCAAAAATCCTAGCCACACGCCTGGCCTCTGTAATCCATATGGTTATCTCTAAACAACAGCATGGGTTTATACCCGGACGTGGGACGACTGATCATATTAGAAGGGCCATCACTCTTCTTGATGCAAAAAACATCACTAAGGACCCAATCGCACTAATATTGTTGGATGCAGAGAAGGCCTTCGACAGGGTCTCCTGGCCATTTTTATGGGAAGCCCTGTCGAGGGTGGGAATTGGAAAGGGATTTCTACAAGCTTTTAAAATGCTTTACTTCCACCCCACTGCAAGGCTCTTTGTTAATGGAGAACTTACAGACACTTTCAAAATAACGAGAGGTACCCAACAGGGCTGCCCAAGCTCGCCACTGCTATTTGCAGTATACATTGATCCCTTTCTACGCCAATTAGAACGCAATAGTGCTATTGGGCCCATTGTTCTGGTGACCCCCGATCCTGATGTAGCTTTAGGTGAAATTGAAGCAGAGGCAGCGAGATTTGGCTCGCTCTCAGGGTACTCCCTCAATCGCAATAAAACACAAATCGTTTGTAATGAGAATGTTATGATTAATGACGATCGAGTAGTGAAAAATGCAACATATTTGGGCGTAGATATCACTGCAAATATTGATTGTATTGTTAAAAATAATATCGAGCCACTAATTGCCAAAACAAAACCAGAATTGGTGAGATTGCACAACTTACACCTATCCATTATCGGCAGATGCAGCATCGTTAAATTGTTGTTTTTTCCAAAGTTTTTGTATCTGTTGCGTGCAATCCCTCTGGAGTTTGATACCAAATGCCTTAAAGGAATTGAGGATCTATTCTCCAGATTCATTTGGGGATATGCGAAGCCTAGAAGAGCATTTATATTTCTCTCTTTACCCAAGGAAAGGGGAGGGCATGCCCTACCAAATATTAGACTTTATTATTGGGCCACTTCTATACTTTATAATTTAGTTCTTATCCAGGAAAAACCGAGAGAAAACAGGACAGAAGAAATACCGTCCCCGCTCAAACTTGTTATGGGGAAGAAGCATGGGGGAGGGTCTGGCGTCACCTAGATGACAACCATTTCAAGAAAGTCCGCTTTAAAACGCTACAAGGCGGATGCAGGATTATGAAATCTATCCGGAAATGTATCGGTTTGGGCCGCTTGAACTTCTACACACCTCTCTGTAACAATCCCATCTTGCCCGAGATCTTTAAAGGCTCAATAATAGAAAGATGGAGTGAAGCGGGATTGACTAAGCTTGGAGCCTTTTTCTCCCCAACAGGGCTAGTATCCTTCGAGAACCTTAGAGAATGGTATGTGTTAGGTAAGAGAGATTTTTACAAGTTTTTACAAATTCGAGACTTTTTGAGTAAGAAAGGGGGGGCCCGATAGGGTTCACTAATAATGAAATTATAGATAAACTAAGAAAGAATAGAGATCTATCTATGGGTGTTGTCTATAATTTTTTCAACTCACTAATGCCAGATGACATGGAAACTCGAGCACTAAAATGGAAGGCAGAGATTGGTATCCCGGAAAGCCTATTTTTTTACTCAATTAATTTAGCACAGAACATTCTAATACCGGCCCAACTTCAGGCTCAATACTATAAATCATGCTTCTCGCTTTATTACACCCCCAAAAAGATTGCTAAATGGGGGGCGGGGAGAGGGACCGTCTGTCCTCGCTGCGCTTTATATCAAGTTGATCTCAGTCACATCTTTGCCTCCTGCGATGCTTTGAGCAAACTAAAACAAGAAATTACCAGCTTTTTCAAGGAGGCACTGGGGATTGTCTGCTTCCTCTCTCCGACGTTAATTGGTCTTGGGGTAGATCAGGATTTACAGGGGAAGCCCGGAGAAAAACTAGTGTTCATTGGTATGGCGATCCTGCACCTATGTTTAGCATCTGCCTGGCTGGATCCTAACCCTCCAGGGTTTCAGCAATGGCTCTCCCGGCTACTTGCAAATTATAATCTGGAAAAAGCTATTTATTCAAGGAGGGGACCACGCTCCCGAATTAAAGGCCGAGAAATTTGGGCGCCATTGACTAGATGGATAGAGAAGAATGAGTGAATGATAAAATGCAACTCAAACTTACACTTGAATCTAAAAAGCAATCAGAGGGTGACCAACTCCTAGGTGGGTGGGGAGGGTAGGGGTGGAGGAATTTTTTTTTTACCAATTCATTACTTTCTTGTTCTCTCTTTTTGTATCTCTCTATGGTTTACTTCTCACGCATAACATACTGTATTGTCGAATATATTGGTCTCATCTCTGCATTAATAAAAAATTTAAAAAAAAGCACAAAGCATCAACTGCAGTTATCTGGTTCTCACTGGACCGGGATAAAGTCACAAATTCAGGCTGACCACAATGGAGCGCAGGATGGATACAGGGACCAAATTAGTCCCACTGACAAATGTATCTTAAATCCTGGTTACGGAAAATTGTGCCGCATATCGGTGGTCCAGAGGAGCGGTGTGAGGTCCACACTGAGGATGCTCACGTAGTGGTGCTTCCTATGAGCTGCACTGGGCTGCAAGGTGGGCTTGCGTTGGGGCTGGGGCTGGCTGCATCGGTTCTGATCAGGAGCTGCAAGGCTGCATTGGTTTTGTGCTGTTCTGCTTCGGTTCTGGTAGAATCAACAGAAGGGCTGCCATAGCACTTTTAGCCCCACTTCCAAGGGTGCAAGACTGGAGGGGGACCTCTTGGGGGTTTAGGACACACAGCAGGCAGTCCAGATGTGTGGGTCAAGATGGTTGGTGTATTTTCTGTCCCTGAGGCTGTGATCTTTAAGCCAGTCAACTAGCTGGGTTCAAGATGCCGGTCCAGTCCTTGTCACTCAGGAAGCAGAGCTGCAGAGTAGCAGGACAGCAGAACAGTCCTTCTTGCATCAGAGCAGAAAAGCAGCCTGAGTTTTCGACAAGTATAGAAGTGTACTGATGAGTTGGGTCTAAGGGTCCACTATTTATACCCGGTGCCCACTTTGAAGTCAGAGAAGCTTCTAGAATCCTCTCCTACAGAGTTGTCTGGAAGTTCCTGCTTCCCTGCCCTGGCCCCCTGAGGCAAAAAAGACTAGTGAGTCTTTGTGATGTGCAAGCGTGGTAGGTGACCGATCCTCCATCTCATCAAGTCAGAGATGGCCCATCCTGCCAATATCTATTCCCCCTTTGTCTCACTGTACTGTAGTAATACACAAAGCTCAACTGCCATCTACACCTAGTCATGTGATACAGGATACAGGTTGCAGGCACCAAATGGTTAGGACAAGAAAATGCCAAGTTTCTAAAAATGGAATTTTCAGAATTGTGACTTAAAATCCGACTTTTCCATTAAAGAGACATTTAAATTACATATCTTCAGAGAATAGACTTGGCATGCCTACCTGCTCTCATGCAAAAGTTATCACTTATTAAAAGAAATAAGGTAACCCAATGTTGTTCTATGGGAGAGGCAAGCCTTGCAGTAGTGAAAAGCAAATGTAAGAATTTTTCACTACCAGGACATGTGAAAGTTAAAGATAAATATCCAACTTTTTAAACACACTTGTTATATCCTTCTTTAAATGTGTTACAGCCTTAAGCGGTAGTTCTTTGCCCAGTGTTCCATTCTTGGTGACATCCTGTAGAATGTTCAGGGGTTGCCTAGCTGTTTGGTTGTCAGGTGGCACTGTGATTTGAAAAGGGTTGGGAGCGGTTGGAAACTGATGTAGATCTGCCTCGATGATTAGGCTGTGTAGTTATTCTACATTAAAACTGGACTGAACTCAACATCGTCTCACAGCGTCATCTCTACAATTTGTGGCGACGAGGATGGGATCAGCACGGGAGGAGTCTGTATTGGCTCGTCTTTTTGTTTTAGGATCAATTTTTTTTTAAACGAAGGCATTCTTCCTCAATGTGCTTTTTGTGTACAATTACAATATTCTCACATTTATCCGGAAAGCTGCACATCACTTTGCTCCCCGTACTTGTCTTCACGGTGATTCGCACACCTGCCTGCTGCGGATGATTAAACGGTGATTCGCACACCAGTTTTTTTGGGGGGGGCATTTTGTGCGGATGAATTTACGGTGATTCGCACACCACTTCAAACTTTTTTTTTTTTTTCTCTCAACTTTCTCCACCTGAGTTACTACTCTCCCTCTTCATCCTTTATCTCCACGTCTCACTTACCTTTCTCAAGTTCTTTATATCCTATTCACTACCTGGTTTCTTCCTCCATTCTCCATTTGTTTTTGTTATGCAGTCTGTGACTCCTCCTCCCTCTTTTCTCGAATCCCCAGGTGAACCTCCTGTTCGGTGGGAGATTTGGTTTGATGCCTTTTCAAACTTACCTTGGTGCCATTGGCGCTTCCAGATTTAGCAACGATCGCAAAAAATTCCTTCTACTCCATTCCCTGGGTTTTGAGGGAAGATCGATTTTTAAGCATCTTCCTGAAATTAATCATCCTCCAAAAGATGTTGTTGACGTCTACCAAGACACCATCATCAAACTCAAAACAAGGTTTGATAAACAACCTAGCTTGATGGTTCTACGCCACAAGTTTTTAAAGAGACAACAATGTGAAAGTGAGGATGTGGATTCCTACATTTCTGCATTACGTATGCTAGCCTCCGTCTGTCAATTTGACGTTTTTACGGACCAGTTGATCAGGGATCAATTTGTGTGCCACTGCAGAGACAAACAGATTCGTCAAAAATTGTTGTCTTTAGCTAATCCTTCTTTGGAAAATACTATTAAAATTGCTAAGAGCATCGAGACTTCTCAGGTTTCGCTGAGGGAGCTAGAAGTTAAGCCTGTTGACGCCGTCAATAGTGTTGCTGAAAACAATAAGAGCAGATATTCTACATATCAACAAAGTCCTTCAAAATACAGTTCTTCAAAGAACCCGAATGTGGTTAAAGGAGGTTCAACCTTCAAGCAAGAGTTCCAAAACTTCAAGCAAATGTGTTACCGATGTGGGAATCCACCTCATCAAAAAGGGGGAAAGTGTCCCGGGGCCAATGCCGTCTGTAATTATTGTAAAAAAACAGGACACTTCGAAAAAGTTTGCTTGAAAAAGAAAAATCGTAGAAGAACTGTAGCATGTGTTTTAGAATCAGATCAAGAATCTGATTCCGATGTAGTCTCAGTAATTGTTGATTCTCATGATGTTATCTCCAATGTACATGAATCCCCTGAGTGTGTTGATCCCATTGTCGAAATATGTGTAGGAGGTAAACCACTAAATCTTCTCGTTGATTCTGGGGCTAGGATTACCATGATTACACAGAAATTGTTCAATGAGACTTGGGGAGATAGGGCTCTCCAGCCTCCTGATCACTCTCCTGTCTCGTATGAGGGACGTAAAATTGACCTTCTTGGGTTCATCGAGGACGAACTTATTTTCAAGGGGAGGAAAATTTGGGGAAAGATCTATGTTGCAATCAAGGGTTTGAATATTGTGCGGTGGTATCATCAGGGTCTATTCAAAATGATCCTCAGACCAGGTACGTCAGAACAAGTTCTGGTAGTTTCAGATGAACATGATTTAAGAGGATGGAATGAACGTTTTCCATCTGTCTTTTCAGGGAATCTCGGAACCATACTAGGTTTCAGACATAAAATTGTCCTGAAGGATGGAGCTGTTCCAATAAAACATAAATTGAGGGGTGTACCTTTCAGTGTGAGAGATGATCTTGAATCTGAACTCAAGTCCCTGTGCGACCAAGGGATCATCGAACCTACAGAGTCTTCACTCTGGCTTTCACCCTTGGTCGTCGCGCGCAAGAAATGTGGTAAGTTGCGCGTCTGTGTGGACTTGAGGTCTCTCAACAGAGAGATCTGGGTCGACTCTCACCCTTTGCCCAAAATTGATGATCTTTTTCCAGGTATTTGAAGGTAACTCTCGCTCCCAACCAGTCCCGTTGCAGTGTGGTGTTCCTCAGGGCTCGTCCCTGAGCCCCACACTTTTTAATGTATATATGGCCCCCTTGGCAGAAATCGTAGCCTCCTTCGGAATCCACCTCGTCACTTACGCTGACGATACCCAGCTAATTGTGGCACTGAACCAGACTGAACAATCCCTATGAATCTGTGTTCTTGTCTGAAGGAAATTGCCCGCTGGATGAGCTCATCTCACCTGAAACTCAACGGTGACAAAACTGAGCTCATGCTTCTGGGCAACCAAGCAAGCTTTGATCCAAACACCCTGTGGCCGATCTGCATGGGCTCTGCCCCTACGCCTAAAAAAGAGATAAAAAGCTTGGGCATCTGGCTTGACCACGATTTGTCATTCCGTGCTCACTCTAGGAGAACTGCCGCCGCTTGCTACGCTCTGCTCAGAACCACCCGGAACATACTTCCCCTCCTACCAAGTCACTCAAGAAAGCTCCTGATCCAGACGCTCATCCTTTCCAGACTGGATTACGGTAACGCTCTCTATTTGGGCGCACCTAATTCAGCCATTGCCTAATTGCAGGTGGTCCAGAACTCAGCAGCTAGACTCATTACGGGCACAAATAACCGCTGCTCTGCAAAGTCAGCCATCCGTTCTCTTCACTGGCTCCCGGTAAAGGAGAGAATCCAGTTTAAAGCTCTCTGCATTGCGCATAAAGGTCTGCAAGGCAGAGGTCCTCCCATTATTAAGCATCTGGTCAAACCATATAAGGCCACGCGCTGCCTCCGCTCGGACGCGCTCTACCTGGCGGAGGTCCCCAAAATCAAGAGAGCCAGAACAGGCGGTCGGCTCTTCTCCCATAACGCCCCCAGGTTCTGGAACTCCATGCCGCTCCCGATCCGCAGGCCAACCACCGGACATTCCGGAAACATCTGAAAACTTGGCTATTTCCATGATTCCACCTATCCTCCTAGTCACCTCCGCAGCGCTGGGATGCCTCTGGGTAGCCATGCGCTATACAAGAGCCCGTTTCATTCATTCATTCATGTGTCAGGGGGTCGCGCTATTTCTCCAAACTGGATCTAGCCAGTGCGTATCATCAGGTAGAGCTAGATCCAGAATCACGACCTCTCACGGCATTTGTCTCACCATTGGGTACCTTCCAGTACAAACGGATGCCGTTTGGGCTTGCCTCTGCGGTGTCCGTTTTCCAACGAGTCATGCAGAACATGTTGGGAGGTATCGATGGGGTCCTGGTTTTTCAGGATGACGTGTTAATACACTCTAAAGATGTTCCTACGCACGAAAATGTACTCAGAAAGGTTCTTGAAATTTTCAAGAACCGTGGGGTAGTGGTCAAATCGGATAAGTGTAAATTCCTTTGTGAGGAAATTGAATACTTAGGTCACCTTATTTCTGGGGAAGGGATCAGGCCTAGACAGGGATTGTTAGATGCTATCACTCATGCTCCTGCCCCAATCGATAAGACAGGAGTCAAGTCCTTGCTCGGACTTCTGGAGTACTATTCTAAGTTCATTCCCAACTATGCCACGCTCGTACGTCCTATCAGTTCTCTCCTCAGAAGGGGAGTAAGTTTTGTGTGGGGAAATGAATGCGCCTCCGCATTGAGCTCTGTTAAAGACTGTTTAAAAAATAGTTCTGCTCTCAAGCCTTATGACCCCAGTTTGCCATCTTGCATAACGGTTGATGCGAGTCAAGTGGGGTTGGGGGCAGTTCTAACCCAAGATGAGAACACTACTGAGTATACTGTTGCTTTTGCTTCTAGGGTTCTAAGGAACAGTGAACTTCAATACTCAGTTATAGAGAAGGAACTCTTATCCTGTTTGTGGGCCATTGAAAAGTTCCGTCCCTATGTCTGGGGAAGGCGTTTTCTGTTGAGAACCGATCATAAGCCCTTGGTCAATATACTTGGTGCAGGAAATGGTAAATGCTGTTCTCCCAGAATCCTTCGTATGGTGTCACGGCTTATGCAGTACCAGTTCGATGTTGTCCATGTCTCTGGTGGCAGGAACGTCAGGGCCGACTTCTTGTCTCGCTTTCCCATAGATGATGGAAAAAGGGACGCAGATTTGGCTGACTGTGGGGAGGAGGATTCCGACGATTGTCTGATAGCTTCAATTGATTTACTAGAGCATGGTGTTGGCACAGAAGATGAGTGGTTGAAGGCTCTTGCTGATGATGACGTTCTGCAACAAGTCTGTGAGTTTGTTAGAACTGGATGGCCCAGAAGAGCGTGTCCTTCCTCAAAACATACAGCCTTTTTGGAAAGTTGAGTCGGAAATCTCCCTGGAGGGTGGAATTTTGCTTCGTGCTGACAAACTCATTCCTCCACAGAATCTTAGGAGAGGTATTATCACTGGTGCCCACGAGGGTCATTTAGGGTCCACACTCACTAAGAGACGTATCCGGGAATGTTTCTGGTGGCCCTCTATGGACAGTGAGATCAATGAAGTTGTAGATTTGTGCCGCATTTGCCGGTCGGCCGATAAAGGATTGAAAGTAGTTACTCCCCCGCTGATTCCCATTGAATGTCCTGCTGGACCATGGTCCAAAGTGGGTTTGGACATCATGGGACCTCTTGATGTATTACCTGGAGGGTGTCGTTTTGTGCTGGTTCTTATCGATTATGCCTCAAAGTGGCCAGAAATAAAACTTGTCAGGGAGGCATCCACTAGCATCATCTTATCCTTTCTCAAGGATGTTTTCATGCGGGAGGGGTTTCCAGAGACCATTGTAACAGATAATGGTACTCAATTCACCAGTTTAGACTTTGGGAATTTCCTACAATCATGCAATGTCAAACATGTAAGGAGTTCACTGTACCATCCCCAATCCAATGGGCTTGTTGAGCGTATGAATAGGGTGGTGGGGGATTGCATTAGGTGGGCCAAAGCTGGAAATTGTAACATTCTTGATTCTCTGGAAAGCATGTTATGGTTCTATAGGACAACTCCCCACTCTACAACAAAAGTTTCTCCTTTTGAGCTCCTAAGGGGAAGAAAAGAGAATACTAACTTCAAACCTGCCTGGATGAACAGGTGGATTAAAGCGGTGCCTGATATTGATTCTCTTATGGAGTTGGTAAGGGAAAATGTTTCTTGTTCACAACACAAACAAAAGACATGGTTTGACAAAAAGAGAAGTGTAAAGATGGTTCCCGTTGGAGTTGGAGACAGGGTACGCATTAAGTCTCCTTTTCACATCAAGAAGGGTGAGAGCAAGTTTGGTCCACCCGTTTCTGTCACTAAGGTGGGAAGGAATGCTATTCAGGTTGAAGGGGGAAAGTGGTGGAATGTATGTAAAGTTGTAAAAATTAAAAATGTCGCTCCATGCTCTTCATCGTTATCTCCCGGTACAGTGGTTAGTGGACCTTCTGAGGTTTCACTTAGGAGAAGTGCAAGAACAAGGGTTATTCCCAAAGGTACCGGATGTGAAATGTCTTTTTACCAGGCTTGTGTTCTTTATCCATTTCAGTATTATGTGTATTAATGTTTTTTAGTTCTCTATTCTCTTGTTATTTTGTTTTTGGTTTTTTAAGTGAGAAAGGAGGGTATGTTATATCCTTCTTTAGATGTGTTACAGCCTTAAGCTGTAGTTCTTTGCCCAGTGTTCCATTCTTGGTGACATCCTGTAGAATGTTCAGGGGTTGCCTAGCTGTTTGGTTGTCAGGTGGCACTGTGATTTGAAAATGGTTGGGAGCGGTTGGAAACTGATGTAGATCTGCCTCGATGATTAGGCTGTGTAGTTATTCTACATTAAAACTGGACTGAACTCAACATCGTCTCACAGCGTCATCTCTACAACACTGCATTCTGCCCTATGGGCTGTGTAGGGCCCGTCCTAGGGGTGACGTATGTGTATAAAAAAGGAAGGTTTAGGCCTAGCAAAGGGTTTATTTTGCCAGGTCGAAATGGCAGGTTAAACTGCACACACAGGTTGCAATGGCAGAGCTGGGACCGATTTGAAGGGCTACTTGAGTTGGTGGTGCAATGAGTGCTGCAGGTCCACTACTAGCATTTAATTTAAAGGCCCTGGGTACATCTGGCACCACTTTGCTAGGGACGTATATGTAAATTAAATGTGCCAATCGGGTGTAAGTCAATTTCACCATGTTAGAGGAGAGAGACCAAGCACTTTAGCACTGGTTAGCAGTAGTAAAGTGCACAGAATTCTAAAAGCCAACAAAAACGGGTTCGGAAAACAGAAGGTTTAAGTCAACAAGTTTAGGAATGGCCCTGCAGAGAGTGCCAAGTCTAACAAGTACCAATGAAAAATAAGAATAAAGAACAATAACCTTTATAAAAAACAACTAGGGATAGGAAAGAATTTTTGACACAAGACTAACAGCTTAAACAAATGAAAAAGACTAAAATATTTGCTATTGCTCAAACCCCGGCTATCACTGGGTCCCTCATAATGGCGGAATTTTATTTGGAAGCATTAAAGATGGAGAATGAAAGCTTACAGCACCAAGTAAAGGAGTTACAAGTGTAGGTGGGCAGCCTAGCTTGTGCCATGGTCTGAAATATACTTCTATACACTCCTAAGTATGAAGAACAACCCATTATCTACATAGAAGGAATGCTACCTGTTAGGATGAGATACTAGAGTGAGGCCAATGCTCCCATCAGCTCAACGTTCAGATCAACTAGAATGACTAAACATATGCTTATAAAAATTGCCTTTACTCCATCACAAGGACAAAGCGTGACTACCACTGACATGAAAGACTCATACTCAGTGGATACCTTTGTCAATTCAACTTCTGATTATTGCATGGCTTTATCGATGCATAATCATGTTTATCCTGCAGAAACACAGTTTTACATGGAAAACCAATTACATCTGCTCCAAAACAAGCTACCACTGAGCTGCTAAGAATGTAATCATCAAGATAAGACCATTTTCAATTTAATGCCTCTACCTTTGGAATCATTCTTGCTGTAGATTGGCTGATCTTTCAGAATATGTTGATAGATTTGTCTGCTCCTTTTGTGTTCTGGGGAGCCAACCTTCTATTAACAGCAATGTTAGACAGCATGTAGATGAGAGAACTCCTGTGCAACTAAGACACACTTAACACCCTTGTTAACCACTTCATCGACATTATCAGCTACAGCCCTTTCTGACATCTGCCAAGGATACAGAAAAGTCAACACCAAACTAAATGTGCATTTGCAATATAATTCTCTACAAATAGTAAGCTGGGGGTAATCGAAGATAACTTTTCAAATTCATTTTGACTTTTCTGAGGAGTTTGTCTCGCCTTCTTGGCTTTGTACTGCACAATGAACATTTCGGTAGTTTAGTAGTGAAATGTTCCAGGACTTGGTTGAAAATAATTCCCATTGTTTTGGTATACTCAAATATTCTTACAGTAAAATGGACAAAATTTACAAATAAAACAAGAAAACTACCTTCTCACCAAATTGAAGACATGCTGTTTTAAGCAGCCTAAAATAAAACTCCTGGGCATATCAAAAAGGGCCGAAGGCATTGCCATAAATAAACAGGTGGTCCAAGCTATTCTTTATTGCCAAGTACCTGAGTCTCTTGTAAAACTGCATTAATTTCATAAACTTATTAAAAAATTGTGTTAAAGCTACATTATCTTGTTTTATTCAACCTTCAACTTTGAAAGTCCTAAAAAGAATAAAATATGAAATCATATCTTAAACACTTGTGAACACATTTTCGATAGGCCTAGTATTGGTACATCTAACTAAAACTGCTATATCAGACGCTGATGTATCTCACACTGCTATAAGTATACTAAAACTACAAAGATAAGAAACTGGCACTGGTTATCCTGATGCTTAAGTATCTAAAAAGGCTTACCTCTGCGGGATTTTATAAGATGTGATTATAGAATCTAAAAAATAAAATCTAAAAAATAATTTCTCCTTTTTACAACTGCCTTTTGTGAATAGAAACATCTTTTGGAAGACTCTAACAACCCCAAACAACTCCTAGAGGATCATAAGAAATGACAGCATTGTATTGTTTTTGGATCCCCTTTTAATGAGGCAAACTGAATACTCGGGCAGACATCTTCACCAGATTACTGGATAATTAAACTATCCACAGCATAATTGCACCACCTTAAATCTTTATTCCTCGGTAAATTGCAGTTGTGTTTTCCTCCATTCTTTACTAACTCTAAAACTTTAAAAGAGAACTTCTTGAAAAACATTTGCGTAACAGGATATATGAAAATACATCCCATTTGCATTGAAACTCAAGATTGCATATTGTTAGACCAATAAATGAATGTTGCCCTGAATACACAAGAAGGCAGAGTATTGTATTGGTGTTGTGATCACACTTCAGTAATATTTGATGCTGTAATTTTGCTAGTTCCTAGCAAAAAAGCCCCAATCAAACTATTTGTTTCTTCCTGTTTGAAATATGCCCATTAGGCCTTGGTGGAACTCGCAGAATTTCATTTCACAGAATCACACAGGGTTACATAAAAACTCCGTGAGACTCTGCGGAGTTCCATCAAAGGGCAGAAATGGACGATGCCCTGCTCGTGCTCTGGTTTTAGTGCTGGTAGTGCATTCTGTGCTAAAAAATCAACACAAATGGCACCAAGCTATTTTTGAGTAGATTTTGCTGCCGCTTGAGTAAAAAATCTGCTCAGGAAGCAGCCCTCTGACCACAACCGCTCACAACTGCCCACGTTCGTAAAATCTCACCATCTCACTGTAAGTCCTCATAGCGACGGGAAAGTGCTCTAGAGAACACCAAATCTCGCTCATGCTCGCCAGCTGCCATTCTGAGGTCTTCACATTGTTCCCGTTCTCATTGCGTTGCTCAAACAAGAATAAAATTCCGCTGTGCTGTGCTGCGATTGCCGATTTGTGTTGGAACTCCGCATTACAAGAGTAATGTGAAGTCACCAAACTTCTCTAATTCTGCTCACAGAATTAAAATTGCACCCGGGCTTAATGCTCAGAATAAATCATTCACACAGGAAAAATTTGGGCAACTGGGGAAATCCTTGTAGACCGTCTGCACACGTTTCAGTGAACTCTACAATGTAGGTGATTATTTAATGTTTGACGGGCAGTCCATCATCATGCCAGGATGGCAGAGGTTATAACATCCATCTCTCAGATTCCCACCTGATGGATGACCGTCTGTCATATTTAGAGATCGCTGTGCCTTTAAAGGAGCCACAGACACAGCGACTCCTACCAAAACAAGGTTGTTTTACTGAACACATTTCATGTTTCATGAAGCTGCTCAGCAAACATTTTTTTTCTCAAAAAAAGCTCCCAAAGCAGGAGTTTGTATTTAGAAAAACAAAAAGAAATGGCCCTGACACTTGGGAGTTTTCTCCCATGGTGTTGGGGATCATATTTATTTCTGTTCAGGATCCCCAGGCAAATAGTCTGAGGAACTTCCACTGACGGCCCAATGGCTGTGGACCCGTTGGCTTATGCCAGCAAGAACCCTGCTGGCCGAAACCTATTGGTTCAGCTAATTTTTAATAAAGCGGTTGGACCATCACTTTGGCCGACGGGTACTCAGCCAGGTTTGTGGTGGAGAATCATGTCCACCAAATACTAAAGGATCAATACAAAAAATACTCGAGAATTTCCTAGTCACTACTGTTGAATTAAAGTTCGGACTTAAGAAGATAGGGTCATCAACAGATATTTGAGAGGTCGTCTCACCCTTAACGTATCATGGCATGCTTCATCATTGGCGACCTCTCACACTGGGGTAAGAGCAATGCCACTCCAGCAGACTCAACCGAAGGAAGAATGCCCTGGGAGGTCTTATAAATATTGTTTTTAGACAAATACTCAGTTCCTGTTTGAAGCAAATATAGTTAAAAATACCTAGGGGTATACCCAAATTGTTGTTAAAAACATTAAAAATGGTCATATGATGAAATAAAATGATTCACCTGGCCATCTTGAATCCATAAGTTACCAACATGTTTTGATCTATGACAAAAAGCCTAAAAGGACTAAGGTCTTCTTCAGGGTATAAGGACTCCCTAGGTATGGTATCCACTCAAACCATGCAAAAGAAAGGGAATTATTAAAACCCTACTGGTTTCTCACTTGGATTGGCTTGAACCCAAGTCATATTAAACTACAGGCATTGTCGTTCAGTGTGGGGGACGTCTCCTTCGTAGTCACACGGTTGTCAGAAGGCAGATGTTGCCACTGCACCTAGCGGGGCCCCCTCCACTGCCGAAATGTTGACTGGTGATTTGGTAAAATACTCTGTTGCCTTGTCAGAGTCCTCCATATTTAGAGATGCCCGCCAGCCCTGCATTCATCTTTAGTCATTGGCAGACTGTCTTTAAAATTAAATTATATTAAAATTCGACTTTAGATTTAAATATACTTCAAAAGTCTCAAACTACATTATATTTACATATAAGTCATCCCTAAGGTCTTCCCTAGGTGCCCCAGGGGTAGGGTGCCTTGTAACTATGAGCAGGGACATTTTGTAAAAGTTGTTATATAAGACATGGTAAGAGACAAACTGCCATTTTCGTTTTCCCCCATTGTAGCAAATGGCTTTATAGGCTAACATTGAAATATGTTATTTGAGTATAAATACTGACAAAAGTGAGATAAACTATCATTTAAGGTATCAAGATGTTAGTTATGATAAATCCAATAACTTGCCACTTTTAGCTTTATAATAACGATCACAGAAAATAATTGATTGCACTTTCTTCTCTATAAGCCAAAATCCTGCCTTCCAGCTGCCCTCTCCTGATTGGCTAGCCTCTGCCAGGCTGAGCCAAGCTGTCTTAATGTGGTGTGAAGTAGCCTGATAGACAGACAATGGATTTCCTGTTGGAGGAGAACTGCAGCTGCAGAAGCTACAGGCAGGAAGGGGCGTAGAGTGGCCAAACTGGTATTTAAAGGGAGAATGACACTTCGGAACAGCACAGGCTCACCCCCACATCCTGCAACCCCAGCCACACAGGAGCCCCTTTAATTAGATTCGGGAAGGGGAGTGTTAGGGGATCTAGCCACGCTAACGGGTTGGCTTAGCTTGATCTAACCTCCAAGAAGAGACTTTCTCCATTTTGGATTTTGGAAGACTGGTGCTTTCTGGGATAAGAACATGCCACACTTTGGTGGAAGTGGTCAGACCTGAGGGTGGCACCCTGCATCCCATTGGTCAGGGGTGCCGCCCTGTTTGACGCCCAGGAACACTGCATAAATATGGAAGAGTTGCCAAGTAGCTCAGATCTGCTGCCTGAAACTACAAGGAGAAGAAGGACTGCCCTGCTGGAAACCTGATCTTCTCTCCAAAGGTATGGACCCTGAAGGTCTGCACTCTGAAAGACTGCACCTGCTGAACATTCTGGAACTGCAGCCTCGCTCGACATCGAGAGTAAAAGCTCCAAAAAAACAACTAAGTGCGAACGTAACATTTTGACCGAGGCCTCCCGCTTAGTGTATCCAACAAGGGCTCCCTCGTGGTCGGCCTCAAACTTAGACTTTGTCCTGGTCAAGCCCAACCAGATGTCCAAATTTGGCACTATATGTTTTTAAGCACTAGAAAGTGTTTATTCTTTAAAAATTAATATCTCCAGTTCCCTACAATGGATTTTTTGTTGTTTTGGTGTCTATTTGTTCATGAAAATAGAACCCTTTTTTATAAATTGGAATTGGATTTTTATTGTGTGTTGCGTCTTACTTATTTACTGTGTTGGTGTTTTTAAATGCTTTCCAACCCTTTCTCCTAAGCTACACCTGCCAGCTACCAAGGGTTGAGCATGAGAATAATTTATTGAGACCTTGAATGCCCCTTTTATTGTGTTTGTGGTCTTATTGCTAGTGGTAAGTCACTACTTATCACTTCTAATAATCCACTTTCCAACAATATGATAATCACATCTGTTTCTGCTGCACAATTAACAGTCCACCTATAGTACTATAGCATATTTCAATATCACTGTTTACCTAAGAAGATTAAAACAGACAAAGAATCTCACTGTCATGCACAGACATAAGGGCAAACAAAGAGAGTAAGTTTAGTATTGGATCTATGGGGCTCGTTAGGATGTCAGTGGGACCGACAGCACGTCGGAGTCGGTCCCACCGACATCTGAAGCATCAGTCAGACCACCACTTTACAATGCGGTCGGGCCGACCGCATGTGTGAGGGACCGACAACAGCGGTTCGGATGGGACCCTGCGGTCGAATTGTAATCCCTACAATGAGGGCGTTGGGATTACAATGGCGCTTTCCGATGGCCTTTCAATGGCGGTTCGACTGCCATTGAAAGGCTGTCGGAAACAGACTTTGGGGGCCCCTAACAGGGCCCCCGTCCCTCCGTGCCCTGCGCTATGAGGCCAGGGGGAGCACCGTAGGTGCCCCCACAAGCATCCATGCCCCATGTGGCAGGCACCATAAGGTGCCTGCCACAGGGTGCAGGGATGTTTAAAAGCATGCCATTTGGCATTTGGGCTTGTGCTGCGGCCCTTTTCAGGGCCGCAGCACAAGCCTCAATGGAAAGGGGCATGTTTTCGACTGCCTTTGTGGCAGTCAGATCCTGTCAGTCAGTCACTTTACCACAACAATGCCGGTTGCACGCTAGTCCGACCGGCATCGTAATTAGGGCCTATATCTCAGTTCTTCTACCAACAGGTAATCTGGAACTTGGTCTAACCATATCACAACTGCAGAGTTTGCCTACAGCAACTAATTTCTCTGTTCATATGGAATCAATCCACTCTGCTGTTTCAATGGATATCACAATCAGTATCTGTTCATCTTCCATTTGTTCTCTACAATTGTCGAAAAAATACAGACTATTCAAGAACAAACGTTACAACATTTACAGAAAGGAAAACATGATTACATGAAACTGTTGCATTGTGATGTTGTTTTGTTTCCTATTAAAGTGTAAAAAAAACTCTTGCTACAGGATCTCTGTGTCACAACCAGGGGCATCACTGTGACAAAATCTATCCATAAAGACAAAATGCCTTTCACTGAATCTATCGCTCAGACCATGGACAGTACAGTGAATACAGTTATCATTGAGACTGAGACCCTCACCAAGACATAGGTTATCAATGATACCATGGTTATTGTGAGGAAACAGGGCTTTTTGCAGCTGTCCCCTTACTTTGTGCCCTCATTTTTGACTGATACTGGTGTTTTATGTCTCTGATTGTGCTCTGGGCTCTCCTAACTAGGCCCAGGGCCAGTGCTCTGTGTAAAAGGTAAATGTAAATTAGGTGTGATTACAATTACAATTGCTATGACAATCTACCTGTAAGACCCTTGTATATGATAGGCCATGCAGGTTTAGAGGCCCAGTAGATTTAATGTACTTAAGTTTGCAAGGTTGTAGTGCCTGCTGTCATTTTAAAAGCCAGCCCTACCTTGCCGGCTGCTTTTTAAATAAAAAAATGTCCAAATTCCACTTTGAAATAAAAAATAATTCCAAAGTCTTAAACTACCTTATTCTTACATATACGTCACCCCTAAGGTCTACCCTATGTGCCCCAAGGGTAGGGTGCATTGTTAAAATAGGCAGGCGCATTATAAAATATGTTTTATATACCCTGGTGAGGAAAAAGCTGCCAATTTTATTTTTCCTCATTGTAGTACATTAGCTCCGTAGGCTAACATGGGAAGGCTTTATTTAAATGTAATAAAGTCTAGCTTTTGACAGGAGTAAGCTAAAATAATACTTCAAAGTATGAAAATAATAGTTTCAATAAATCCAGCAACTTACCAAGGTCGGATCTATTATGACTATTGCAGGAAAGTAGTTTTAGAACTGCTTTCCTTCAGTTACCTAAAATCAGCCCTGTACCAGCCTCTTCTGATTGGCCAGCCCTTGACATGCTGAGCTAAGCTGCCCTGATGAGTTGTGAAGTGGCCTGGGCTGAGACAAAGGAGGCATCTGGTGGGATACCAGGACAGGAAGGAAGCTAATAGCCAAACAGGACTTCAAAGGGAGAAAGACAGTTAGTACAGGAGTTAGGCCCACGCCCACTTCCTGCAGCCACAGTCAGATGGAAGGCCCTGTAATTGCTTTACATGCTTTACACACCGGTCTCCTAAGTTAAGCCTGACTCCTCATGAGCCAAGCTACAACGGGTTGAGCAAGGATTCATTTAGTGAAACTTTACTTGGACTTATTTGTGATTGCGGTGTTATTACTTGCTGTAGGTACCCACCTGCACCTACTAATAACCCAACATCCAACAGTTATGGGTTAGACAAAGGGATGGTCACTGAGACTATTCTGCAGACCAGCAAATATGAAGAAGACCTCAAGCTTTTATGAGACCCAGGACATGACTAAAAATCCGAGGCTGTCACTGAACCAGTAGCTATTACTGAGCACAGCTTATTCTGCAAGACAAGGAATATGACTAACAACATTATCTATCGCTGAGGACAGGGCTTTCACTAAAAAATATGGCTGTCACTTTGAGCACAAGCTATTACTGAGGGCAAGGCTTTCACCAAAGCCAACAACAATCACTTATACAATATTTGTCACAGAGAACCACTTTGTAAGATATTCTATTGCATGCACTGGCTGACTATTCAGAGTTTCTTAGCCACCAAGAGTGGTCCTCAATCTTACATTTATGGAGTGACTGCCCAGAGTGGTACTCATCTATCACATTCACAGAATGACACTCAGGGTAGTGGCTCCAGCTACCAACAAGAGAGTTACTCAATATATCACACTCACTGAGTCGCTGCACAGGGGAATGCTCACCTTATCTCACTCACTAATTGATATTTTGAAAGGCACCCACTCTTTCAGACCCATTCAGCGACCATCTAGAAACTTACTCTCATAATTACATGCACTGAGTGATCCTTGTGAGGAATACTCAGCCTATTGTGCTCTCTGATTGACAAATCCAGAGTGGTACTCACGGTAATTGATGTATTCCTATTTGTAAACTAGCTTTCATTTTAAGAGGATACGAGCAGGAAAAATTAAAGCTGACATCATTCCTTGCAAGGATTCCATTGGAATAAATCCTCCCCGGGACGGTGACATTATTGGAATATATCAGAAAGGTGTCAATCATCTGGAAGGAAAGAAAAAGAATCAGCAAGCATCAGACATCTAATAGAATGTTTCCAATGAGAGTTTTCACTGCCGTACACCCTACTGGTGGTCAGCATATAAAGGTTGAAGGGTAGTCCTATTGCCTTGTCCAACTATAACCCTGGAAAATCTCCTCATTAGTTCGCATCCTTGAATATAACAAATATGATTATGCTGTACAAGGAACCACATTTATATTGAGCAGTTATATGAATAACATCAGTTCCAAAGAGGGCATAACAATAAACAATATATAGAAGTAGAGCACAGTTGATCAATCAAAATAGAAAACATGGCAGCAATGTGTACAGGAGGATCCAAGAGAACATTCACAAGGGGGGTGGAAGATGTTGAAGGGGAGCCAAGGATGTGTGGACGAACAAGATACAGGCATAAGAACTAAGAGAAGTGACTATCTCATGAAATGAGGCAAGGCATCAGGTATGACAGATTGAGAAGAGAGCAAACAAAGGGCAGATGAAATAAAATTAGTAGAAGGGGGATATACAGCTGGGATCAAGACAAGAAAAAAAGCAGAAAAAGGCATTTTCTGCTGGATTAAGAGATATGATTAGTTGATATGTTGGTTTGATTAAGTGGGTTTTGAGATTCTTTCAAAAGCTCATCAGATGTTAAGAGTGTTGCAGATGGACAAGCAAAGAGTTTCAAGTAAAGCTGTAACTCAAGTCGTCTTGGGAGCTGCTCCCAAGAAGGCTCGAGATGCAGCTTTATTTGTTCTGAAAGTATTTGTTCTCAATATTTTAGTCTCAAGATCGACATTTTCAAGACTTCTTAGTTTTAAACTTGAACATGGGGTCTTAATACAACATCTGAGATAATCCTTTTGTTATAAGTGGACTACTTTATAAGTAAGGCAGGCCAATTAAATTTTTATCCTGGTTGTGATAGGGAGCAGATTTTTAAGGACTGGTATAGCCTAGTCATATTTTCTGGTGCCCATGTGAGGAACACCACTGTCAAATGGAGGACTGCTTTCAAAGGAGCTAGTGAGTTTGAGGGTATCTCGCTAGAAGAGAGTTCTCAAAGTGAAGAGATGTGGGAACAAATTGTACTACATTGTGAAATTCATTTGAATCAAGGTGATTTTAGTTTTATATGGTTTTAACTTTCTTGGTTGTGAGTTTAGTATATATTATCATGGATAAGTAGGTCAATCCAAAAGCCTCAAGATTTCACTGATTTGGCTAGAGACAGAGTAAAATGAGCAAAACCATTACTAGTGGATCATTGTAGGGTTTGGTGTTCACAAGCCAACAAATCAAAATGAACTCCTTTTTCTGGATTTAGGGTCCGATTTATAGTTTGGAAGAGAGGGTACTGTGTCACAATAATGGTGACAGAGTACCCTCTCCGCCAAACTGAAGGTCCACCCGCCCCATTTAATGCCAGTCAGACCTTCAGTATGCCGACGGCAGAGACTAATCCATCTCTGCTGCCGACATACACCTCCAACGGCCTGACAGAGTAAGGGCCATTGGAGGGTTGGCCATTTGTTCGCTATGTATAGTGGGCTGACAAATGGCCACTTTTCCCTGTCCATCCTCGCCAGGTAAAACCTCGAACCTCGCAGTAAGGGACAGAGAAAACGGTAAAATGACCCCCATGTCAAGGGGGTCCATTTTTTTTTAACTTTCAACAATGAAATCCGACTTTGCTCATTTATGGCAGATCCACTTCCAGAGGCTTATGGCAACAAACACCTACTACACAGCCCCTGGATGGTGGTAAGCGCAGTCAAAAATACTTTTCACTCTGCCTCTTTCTAAAGTTCAAAGGCATCAGGCAGATTTTTCAAATGAAGTAGGGGGTTGCAGAGTATTTGGCCTTTAAGCACCTCCCCACCCAATTCCAGAACAGCTTCTACTGCAGTCGTGGAATTGCTCAACAATTGGGAAGGGGATAGTGTGGCACTTGAACCGATCAGTGTACTTCACATGACTACAGTTCCAATTGGTGACTCAATTGTGACTCTGATTTTCCAATTTTCTAACCCGGGCACCTAGACCTACTCCTATGCCCACGGATTGTTTAAAGATAGACATTGCTCCGTGAGACACAATCCATTTTAGTGGCATTTCTCAGTTAGTGGTTCTACTTACTCAGGGCTGGTCTGGCCTTAGCCGGCACCGGCTGTTTTCCCGGTGGGCCGGAAGGATGGGGGCCGGTTTTCAAGCAGTGGGGGCCGGTTTTGCAGCAGTGATGCAAGATCAGCCCCCTAAAACAAAAGCAGCAGCAGTGCTAAAGCGGCCAGCGGCAGCAGTGCTTCTCACTAGCAGCCCCTCCTCTATCCCCAGGGGCGGTCAAGCTGTTTTGCAGGGCTGGTTTGTGTTCCCAGTCCAGCCCTGCATATACTGCCCCAATATCATGTTCATTTGACAAGATATTTCTGCTAGTCGAAATTGGAACAGAATGTCTCCCACCTGCTAATGGAATTTATCTCTATATGAATTTCTCACTAAGCTATTTGGAAAATGTATATTTCAACAAGGTGACATCTACTTACCCATTGAACATTTCATGGCAGACATACAACTAAGGGCCTCATTACGATGTCGTGGGGAAACTAAACCCCCCCGTCCTTGTCGAATTCAGTTCCGACGGACTTGGGATCAGCAGTTCCGCACGACCGATTACGATGCTTCCGAACACCGTTCGGAAGGACTCCTATTGACTTCAATGGGAGTCTGTGTTCCGACCGACTACACAGTCTCCTATGGGGAAAATGGGTGTCTGTGTAAACCCTTGCACCCTGTCGCGGGCACCCCATGGTGCCTGCCACACTGTGCATGGTTTTACAGGGGAGTCCCTTGGATGCCCCCACGGACCTCAACCGGAGACCTCAGGATGAAGGGGGGCCTGCTAGGGGCCCCCAAAGTCAGTTTCCGACAGCCTTTTTGTGTTGGACAGGACGACTCAGAAAGGCTGTCTGAACCCAACATCGTATTCGGTCGGTCGGAAACGCTGTCCGTAGAGCTGCACGGATCGGCTCCGACCGACTTGGATTCTCCGAATGCCAGCCGGAACTGATTCGGAATGACCGAACGGTTCCTTCCAACCGCGAGCATCGTAATCGGTCTCGGGCGGATTGGTTCCGACACGATCTAGGGGAATCTAACTGTCAGTCGGAGGCTTTCCGCCCAACACCGTAATCAGCCCCTAAGTTTTTGGAGTGACCTGAGAATGGTGGCGCAGTTCATCAAAATACCTTTTTCAGTTCAAGAAATATGATTAAGAAAGACAGTTCTTGCCCTAGCTCATAATAAGTAGCAATAAGGGAGACATTGAGGCATTTTATTCTTAGTTTGATTATTGAACCTGTCATTCTCAACTGTAATGTCTGTTTATATACAGGCACAAAAAGAAGAGTTAGGTTTGGGAAAAACAGGGACAGGTTTGGCATCGTGACTGTCCACAAGAGAGGTGCCTGAAGGCTTCATGCTGTCTCCAGCAATTCCACTCTGTAGATTGATGGACTGAATGTAGTGATCCAGCATGCAGCTAATGAGATATCATTTAGGGCTGTTCCCTAAATTCCTGTACTGCCAGATGCTGATAATACCATGTTCACCCCTGAACACAAAATAGCCGAGGAAAATAAATCTTGCCTCTGTTGGAAATCTATGTCTTCTGAGGCAGCACTTAGCATATCTTAGGCTTGGTCCGGGTGCGCCAAAGCAGTGCATAATATGGAGGACAGCTGCACCATGGAAAGCAACAGTAACCAGGAGGACCATGCTGCCTAATACCGAGGAGTGGAAGAAGGATGTTGAGAGCATTAGCTCTCATCATCTCACCATGGAGCTGGAAGCACCTGAGCGCCAGCACATGCCAACCTCATCCGTGTAACATATATCTATAATTGGGAAAAGAACTTGTCATGGCATGGTGCAATAATAAGCTAGAAGACCAACACACCAACTGGCATGCAACCTGGAGAAGCCACTGCTCATGGACGTTCACATGTTATCCAGGACTGGGATTCCAGGAAGGAAATATTGCATTAGGAAATTCTGGCACTGATCTTGGGAATGAAAACCGCGCAGTAACCCCGAGTTGCTTTGGCCTGGTGACTCTGCAGTAGCTTTTGAGTATTATGGATTGTGCCAAGTGAATTCGTTCACTTACTAAATAATTTAGGAATTTCCCTTTCTATCATCATCATCGATCTCACTGGCTTGTGTTCTGTCTATACCTGTGCTGAACTGGTACATTTCTTAAAGCATAAGACAATGCATTCCTTATCTAACGTTGTCCACTTCTCTTTCATAGGAAGCAGCCATCTGCTGCTGACAGTCATTTGCATGTTCTCGCTGTTTTCTTTCAGTTGTACAACACATCCCTTTCCACCTTGACAGATATGTCTGTCTGAGAAATACATTCCGGACTATTGTCTAGTGCCATGAGTTCAGAAACTGTACATAGGGCCTCCTTGAGACAAACAAAGGATTCTGGATGCCAGTGTTCTAATTGACAATCCTGAGTTATCTATTTGAGGTCAGTTTTATAAGTTGTGCTACAATTTCCTATACTCTTTTACAAACATTTGGTAGAACTCATGGAGTTGTAAGACCTCCAACTAGCCTATTGGATCTGTATGGAATTTAGTCCCTTAGCTCCATTAACCATCATGGAGGTTGAACTTTGCAACATCTGCTTGTTGGAGAAGGTATGTCACACAATTTTGCTCTATTTTATACTTATCATCCTTAATAGTAAGACTTGCTTCTACAGTGGCTGTGGAACTTATCTGATGTTAAGCCTTGCCAACACCCTCTGCCAGACAGTCTCCCTTGCCAGACGCTGCTCATCCTATGGCCATGCAGCTGGAGTAGAACAAAGGTGTCATTCTACACTGAGAGAGCCCAATCTTCCCGATCGGACATTAGACAATGTAAAAGGCCCTGCTCCGGCCCTGTGTGTCTTTTTCGGTGGGATACAGGTCTAGTCAACACATGGCCTGCTGTTTACCGTTCCAATGCTGAGGCGCGGGTTTTCACGAGATCCTGCAGGAAGATATCAAATCATGCAAGATACCGCAGCCATTTTGGATGTGGGCACGTTATTTAATGAGGCCACACCCGATGCTAAATGGCATTTATTGTTTGGGAGAAGTTGGAGTGCTGTAGTCCGGTGGCCTGAGCCTTGCCGACTCAGGCCACTCTGCCGACTCTGGATTGCAGAGGTGAGCCTTATTTCTTCGAAATTGTTTGCATGCAAGGCTGGACTGGCCATTTCGGGCATCTGGCGTTTCCCTGGGAGGCTGGAAGGGTGGGAGGGCTGCCTTGGTTATCGGGGGCCTGTTTTGTAGCAGTGTAGCAGTTCTAAAAGCACTGCAGAGTTCCTTGTATTTCCAACAGTTTTCAGGCAACAATAAAAGTGCCAAGATAACCCTGGTGATTGATGTACCTGCTGAAGAGTCATCTAAAGTAGCGCCGAGGGTTAATATGCCCAGTCCTGCAAGTGCCATACACATCGTGTTATGGTAATGCAATTTAAGTTAAGTTCCCTCATTACTGCATGAGCGGTAATTTCTCACGCAAACAAAATGAGACAGCTAATCGGGATACCGCTAATTCCCTTCCTTGTTGTGGATGGTTCTACTCTTTTTAATTAGCTATCAGACAGTGAAACCTAGTGGCAGCGAGCTCCGTTGGTCAGGACATCTGTAAGAGCTCTGCTGACACATGGGTAAGCCTTACATAAGAACCTGAGAAGAGGGTCCGACAAGGCCTGAGAGTGTTCCAAAACTATGTTGCAGCTGCTAGTAAGAGTAGTGGGGCCAAGTAGATGGGCCAGCTTAACACTTGCTGACTGTAGTGCATGCATGGCAAAATAAATCCAATGCTTTGATGTTTGCAGGTCCAATTTACATATCTGAAATTCCTCCGCCGGCAGGTGGGAAATGCCATTGAATGAGAAAAACTATATTTTTTGCAGGGTTTGTGTTTTGCAGGCGAGGCAGTGGTTGCCAAGTGGCCTTCCCTTATGTGATTTACACGTTTTGCCAGTTCTGACTTTGCAGTCCGACTGATTAACTATTATCTGTGTCAGTTGGCTACATTAAATGCTGGTTTAGAACGTAGTCACTGCATGAGATTAGGCCTGGGCGGAAAACTACGCTACGCTCGCGTAGTTTGCGCAACTACGCGCTATGCGAATTGCACGTAGCACAGTGCAAAAACGCGTAGCGGGCATTTTTTGCTTGCTCGCGGTCCTCAACGTCAAGTTGGCGACCGCGAGCGAGCAAAATGACATCCCGGCGAGACTTTTCCTCGTTCGCGATCAGCAACATCAAGTTGCCGATCGCGAGCGTGGAAAATAAACCTCCCGGCGAGATTCTCAACACGGGAGGTCAGGTTTCTCATTGCGAGTGGTCGCGTATGCTCGCGACCGCTCGCGATGAGAAACTACCAGTCCGCGTTAAGAAAACTGCCGCTCGAGTACAAATCTACTCGAGCGGCAGAAAACGACTGCTTGCAATGTGCAAGATGCCGTTTGCAATGATTGCACAGTGCGGACAAGCATCCGGCACTGTGCAATCATTGCGAACACCATTTCCTACCGCACTACGCAGTTCGCGTAGTGCTACGCGTAGCTCGCGTAGTGCGAAGTGCACTTCGCGTAGCTACGCGTAGCGCTACTACGCGAACTACGCCCAGGGTTACGGAGATCACATACCTTATTAGTGTGAATTAATATAAACATGTTTTAAAACAGCCTTGTGAATTGCATCAATATGTAGGAGCTGGCATATCCCACACTACAGTTAATACATTTTGGCCCATCATAGGCATATCAACACAACTTAGCTGAGCTGCACTTATGTTCATTGTGTGTACGGGGTGGTGCTAGGAGCATGCACTCATTAAATGGGCAAAACTCTTTGACTATATTCACCATAAAATATCACTCAGTGTCACACATATGGCAATCAAATGTCACACACAAAAAATGAAAACACAGAAATGTCACACTGATAGAATCATAAAACTTGGCATCTATGCCATGCTACTACTAAGTGTGGGTGACATTATACCATTCGCGAGAAAGTGTCACTCAAAGTTGTTGAATGTTACTGTTATTACACTGAAAGTATGAAAATGTCACACATAAGCAATCTGAAACCCTGGCAGCTATGTATGCCTGCTGCAAAGAGCATATACTATGCAGATCACAGAAAAATATTTTATGTGCATAGCTCAGTGGGTTATTGCTTTTGTCACAGAGATCCGTTTGTCACTGTGCAGTTCATAAATTAACGTAATCTAAGTTAGAAAGTTATGTTTTTTCCCAGTCTTTCATAACCTTAATTTTGCTAAAAGACTTTGTGCTTCCACAGACTAAGGGCCCATAAAAAAAAAAGAAAAAGGCCTGCCAGAATGGATGACATGTGAATCCTACACCTTGTAGTCCCCTTTGTCTTATGTAACTTTTTCTATACACTGATTTACTACACACGTATGATTCATTGTCTCTGTATGTGTGAGTGATGTAAAATGCTCGGACACCCTACACTGGTATGAGAAGCACTATAAAACAAATCAAATACATGTTAGAGAGGGGCTATGGAGAGATGAGAGGCACTGTTGGAAGGTGATAGTGAGGGAATCACTGAAAAGCCCCAATAAAGATTGCCTTATCCTGGTGCACTGTAATGTCATCATCATTTACTATGCTTAAAAAATAAATACAATTGAATGTATAATGAAAAATGTGTAGTATAATGCACCCTTTTCCCCCAAATTTTATGAGCGGAGAAACCTGACAATCCCCCCCTCAACCCTCTTGTAGTGGTCAAGCTCACTTGCTGTGCTCTCTCGCTCTGCACCGGTTGGGGTCTGGTCTGCCAGAATATGCCAGGGCTGCTTTGGGTTCCCAGTCCGGCCCTGTTCACATGAGAAGTGTTGGTACCTTCAAGGTGGCAATCTGAAGCTTATTACCAGCTTCAACTTGATTTCTTTGCGAGCGCTGGGAGGTATAAGCCTAGTCCTCTTAAAACTTTGATAAGTGCAATAACTCTTCTCTTGCTGAAGCAATTTACGGAACTTCCTGGAAATAACAGTACATCCTTAGCCAAGGTTAACTTTGTTAAAGATTCACAGGATCATTTCCTCTTCCTGCCCTAAAAAAATTAATTATCTACATAACAATAGAGCCAAAGACAATTCTCAACAGCATTTACTGGCACCGAGCCTGCTTGCTTGAACTCAGGAGCTCAGTTGATCTGAGGCAAAACCTCCTCAACGAGCTCTCTATGCAAAATGCTGATGAGACTAAAAAGAGAAAAAGACTCCTAGACTCCTGTTAACAATGGTGATTGTCCTATAAAGTAGGGTGTAATCACATGCATGTTGTTGATGTATCTTGGCTTGAAGTAATCACTGTTTGTCATTCCAGGTGGTGAAAGCAACACAACCAATCAATCCTAATACCTCCTTCCAACCTTCCATTCCGGGGGTGGAGCGTTCCCAAAATAACTTGTACAGAACAGCAGTCTTCTTTTCAGGTAGGAGATTGGGCTTGTAAATAGGCCCCTATGACTTTAAAAACGTTTTAAAAGAAGTACTTCACAAGGTGGGGGAAAGGAAAGATGGCCAACTTTGCATACCCCTACTCCTGTCATCTTTTGGCCTTCAGTGATAGATGCAGGAGCCATTACAGCCAATGGAATTACAATTTCTATCGCCCACCCTGGATCCTATGTGTATATCTTGTTGTAGTCAGAGCAGGATACTCGCAGTGTCTACTCTCACCGTCATGATGTTTCCACAGGATGATGATGTGTTTAAGATGAGAACAATCTCAGCTATGCTTGCATTCTCCCGGACCCCAACACAGCTGCTGTCTAAAAGGTGCAGGTTAGATGAGTCGTATCCACTCCTCTCCAGTTGACATTTGCTCATGGTGATCTTTATCTGGCCTGACAAGCACTGCAGATCCGGGGTAGGAGGCATAGCTGTAGGGAGACAGGGACAGCATCTCAGAATCATTAGAAGAAACATCAGACAGAACATCTCAGAGATTGCATGCAACTCTATCACAGTTGAAACATCACTCTAGTGAAATAACATATCCATTACATTGCCTACAATTATGAGTTAAATATATATGTACTATTCTTAACTCCAAATCCACTTCTCTAGTCATACTGTGCGGTGCTGTCGATATAGTGGATCAACTTACTGTGTGATGTTGTGGTAAGGTCGATAAAGTCGTTATAATTACTTTGCAATGCTGTGGAAAAGTCATTATAGGGGATGGACTTGCTTTGCAATGTTTTCGTAAGGTCAACATAGTGGATGGACTTACTGGGCAATGGTGTGATAATGTCAATATATTGGATACAATATTTTTGTAGTTGATATTTCAACTATGGAATTTTGGTAGACCACCATCTCAGACCAGAGACATTGAGAAAAGATCAGAAAATACCAACACAAAAACTATACAAGCTTAGGGGGAGCAGTTGTTGCATTGAGCCTCCTTTGACTCCAGTGAAATCCCAAGGTTTATGCGTTTTTCCATCCGTAAACGCTCAAGAGCCTCTTGCGTGGTACAGAGTGGCTAGGAGAAAGGAAGGAGTCGAAATTCCAGAAAGTAAACATAGCTATTATGGCTGTGTTTACATTATCTTACTGTTGTTTTTTTCCATAAGCCACGAGAAGAGGAAGAACAAAGGCAGAGCCATAGTAACCATGGATCAAGCCCAGGATAGCTGGCTACCTTCAACTGATGTCAAGGCATACAAGTATTCAGAGGGCACTGTGGTTTTGGTTGTTTCATTTTATGAAATTTGTTATTGCCTTTGTCTTTTTGGTGGGGCTGCCTCCTGAGAATCTTGGACCTCTGAAGCCTGAGTGTCAGCCAGTTTAGTTTCATGGAAAGAAACCACAGTGTAGATTGACACTTTTTAGATTGTGGCAGGGCAGATAGTTTTTTCCAGTCTGAAAAATAAATAGGTTTCTGCCTCGGGATCAGTGACTTCCAGTTGGGCCACATTTTTGAACATGTCGACTGACAGAATTATCCTCATTCTTGAGTTAAGGTATGTTTGAAGAATGCTTTGCAGTACAAGCAGACACAACAGGTTATTATTATTATACTGATTTGTAAAGGGCATGGCAACCCCAAGGGGTTTCTCAGCACTGGTAAAACAGAAGGACTGAAATAGAAGGATTAGAAGAGCCACGTCTTTAAGAATTTCTTGAACTTATCAAGAGATTTACAAGCCCTAATCAAGGAAGGCAGTGAAGTCCACAGTTTAGGGCCCAGATAAGAGAAGGAATGACCACCTTGTCTCACCTTACATAACCTAGGGACAACTTCAAGGTTCACGTTACTAGAAAGGAAAGGCCAACTGGAACAGTAGGGTGACACCAGTGACATGAGTTAAAGTGGACCAGAATTTGATGAAGCTTTAAACACATAACATAATGCTTTCAATTGGGCTTGCTTCCTAATTGGGAGTCAAAGAAGATTATATACTGAAGAGTGCTTAGGAAGAGGAAATCGTAACCAAGCAGCCACATTCTGAATGACTTGTAGTCATTTAAGTGCAGCCTTTGATGCCCCATATGAAGAATGTTACCATAACTGAGCCTCGACATGATCAATGCCTGTACCACCATCCTTTGGGCTGAAATGGGAAGGAGACAAAGAATTTTCCTTAGCCACCTCAGAACGCTGAAAGCAGGTGAAAACTACCTTGGTACAATCATCGGCTTTCTGAGTGGCACATTTCATGGCCCTGCTGGATTTCTGCTGCATTGGCTCCTTTTCAGGGGCTATCTTTTGACTTAGGGATGTACCAAATTGTTTGGTTATTCCACCACTAGCTCCTTGGAGGTTTTTTTTCAACTTTGAAATCTTTGAGAAATTCATGAAGGTTGAGGAATTTCAAGAAAATATTAGCTAAAAGGAAATTCTAGAAAAGTTGGTTTTGTGGGAAACAGCCACCCACAAAACCCACTTTTAGGGGTTGTATCCTGTTACAAATTTTTGTTGGAAAAAGTTTCCCAAAATTCTATTGTATGAAATGTTACTTACAGGTGATGGTATGTGAACAATGTTGTTATGCGGAGTTCAGAGATTAATAACAAGGGGCATGGAAAATTAGACTATTTCTGCGCTTTGCTCAGCCTGTCACTAACTCAACCATAAGGGAGGGCGAAGGGGAAATGTTGCTTTGTTTCTGGGATTCAACTCAGGAACAGAACTATGCTTGGGACCATAGTACATTGGTATGTAGGGACTGAGTCACCATACCACCTCAGTACCTATGAGCCTGAGTCGGACTAGCTATAGTACCTCACTTGCCCTTCTAACCTTACCAGAGAAACAAGTGAATTGGCACCCAGGCAGGCTCTGTTAACCAGTAGCTGCAGGAAGTCCATGCCTTACTCCTTCTTGAAGCAAGGCAAAGTCCTCAGAGCCATAGCCCCAGATAGTGCAGCAGGCACAGTCTTCGCAAGGCAGGACCTTAGGTGCGGATCAGGATTCTAGCAGCACAATCCACCTTCTTCTTGTAATTTCAGGCAGCAGAACTGAGAGCTTCACATATTTAATCTCAGCTTCTGGGCATCAAGAGGGGGTGCACACCTGACCATCTTTTAATTAGGACCCTGCTCATAATTACAGAACCCCCCCCACCCCTGAGACACATAGAGGCAACCTTGGCATTGCCTAATATGTAAAAACTATGTAGATTAATACTTCACAGTGCCAACAGCACCAAAGTCGACTTGGCAGGGGATTTCCTACACTGGGGAATAATAAAATAGACAGTTTTCCCTCACCAGGGTTTATAAAACATTTTTTATAGGACCCTGCTTATAGTTACCTGACCCCCCACCCCTGGAACACTTAGGAGAGACCCTGGGGGCACCTATGTAACAATAATGTAGATTATCACTTTTATAGTGCCCCTGCAACCAAAGTCAAGTTTGTAGTGAATTTACTTTTTAAAAGCAGTGCTGAAACTCAGGACTGCTTTTAAAATTACCTCAGGCTCTCAGCACTGCACGCATGCAAGTGCAAAAAAGGCTAACGGCCTCTAAACTGCCAAGCCCTATTATATACTATGGACTTATAGGTAGTTTTTCAACCCCTTTCCCTATTATCTACTAGGGACTTATAGGATAGATCATGCCAATTATAAGTGAACCTCAATGCATGTGTGTGTTTAACATAGCGCTGGGCCTGACTAGCAGGGTTCAGGGCACAGACAGAGTCAGCTACCATCATTACCAGTCAGCACACACAAAGTGGGGGTGAACAGGCCAAAAGGGTGTCTTTCTAACACTCTGTAAATATGTGCAAAGGTAAGCAGCAAAGTGAGCTTGAAAGCAGTAGTCTTGAGGTAACTTTTTTACATTTTTGTGAAACTCTGTCAAATCAGCAGAATGTTATTCAACAGCATTTATAATCAATGTAAGTCTAAAAAGGCACAAAACTTCAAGTCTTTGGGATTATAGTGAACTAAAAATTAGCCTCTTTCAGAGCTGGACTGGCCAGATGGGACACTGGGAAACTCCTGGGTAGATAGGAGAGAGCAGTCTGCTTTCAAGGTCTAGGTATTATGGAAGCACCATGGCAACACATTCTTTATGTCGCAATTTATGTATTGATGTTGTGGTTTTTAAGGGCACATGCCCAAAATGACAAATAAATGAGGGTGTTAGAGGGATTCTGTCAGTTGCTAGGATCCTGGAGATAGATCAAGCAGGAATATATTTCATGCTCTGGACCACTCGAACTCTACTGTAAAATTCGGAGCACAGACAGTAATTTCAGGGTCATACAGCATATAAATATGAGTTCAAACAGAAAGTTATAAAGAACAGCTTAAGGGGCATATGTACATGGAAATGGCACAGCGGCACAGCAAATTTTGGAGTGACACACTGCACCATTTGCAAGACGCAGGGATGCGCCGTATTTACAAGAAAACGGCACACCTCCGTGTTTTCCTTAGCGCTTGTGCTAAAAATCGCTGCCTAGCACCAACACAGACACCCTTGCTCCATAGTTCAAGGGTGCCTGCATTGCAGGGATGATTGTTTAAGTGCAGGAAGGTCTCCCTTCCTGCATTTAAACAATCAATAATTTCGATTTGCTACTTCTATAGAAGTAGCAAATCGACATTATTTAATGATTGTTTTTGGGCATGATGGGACTTCTTCATGCACAAAAACAATCATTAATGGCATTTTGATCTATGTGTGTTGCAGTATGTAGCACACATAGAAAAAGCAAAAATTAGGAGAAATAAAAATATTTCTCCTCTTTGTGCCAATCTAACGCCTGCTTTTGCAAAGCATTAGTTTTTGGCGCTGCCACAGATTTACAGATCCTTGTAAACCTGGAGCAACTCAAAAAGCAATGGGTGTTGCGGTGGAACACCCACAGCAACACCCATTGCAGGCCCCTTTCACGCAGATACCTGCGTGAAAGGGTACCATATTTACAGAGCGGCGTTAAGCCACAAAAAGTGGCTTAAGGCCACTTTGTAAATATGGAGTACAGCATTGCACCACTGGAACATCGGTAAACTGACATTCCCATGGCACAATCTCCTTGTACATATGCCCCAAAGTTCCTTGTGGGATAGTGTATTTGTGAATGCGACACACAGGATGTTTGATCATTTCACATTTGGCGGTATGGTCTAATGCCATTATCAGGGTGCCCGGGATTGCCACAGTCATTAAAACTGGGATTGTCACTATCAGATTTCCTCTGAATGCCACTTTCATGATATGTTGGAATGTCAAATTCAGACTGCTTTTAAATGTCAGATTAAGGATGGGTAATAATACGATAAACAGCATGTGTGAGCATTCTGGAAATGCCATGTTTGCAATTCCTAGGATGATACATTCATTATACCTTGAAATAAAACTTTAAGGAGACATCGGAATGCCAGATATGAGACATGTGGGAGGGGAGACAGACTCTGAGTTACTCATGTGTGACTAACACTATTTGTCAGATATGAATAGAGGTAGGCGAGTCAACAGATGTACAGGGATAGTCGAGCCAGAGCCGAGCAAAGGGTCTGACTCAGATCTTATAGCCAGTGCATGATTCGTGTGTGCGTGCATGCGTTTCCTTACTATGTGAAGTTTTGACATTAATAAATCACATTACAGCTCTGCACAGAGAAGTAGTTATTAAAAGTGAACCATTAGTGCACTAAGAGGCAAGACAATTTTCATGTAAACACTGTACATGACCCAAATTATTAGAGAGCAACATTACAGTCTATCAAATCAAGCAAAGTATGTTTTTATACAACAGGGGCCGTATTACCAAAGTGCCTCGGGGGCGCAATGGGCTTTTGCGCATGATTTGCGCGCCCCCGGGTCACTTTGGTTTTACAGAAGGGGCAGCAGAAGCTTGTGCGTCCCGTTCTGTAATACCGATAGCACTGGCGCACATAAAGTGGCACCACTATCAGCAGAGGACGTTCCCTCATTTGCATGAGGGTGTGACCCCATGATATTGAGGGAATCCTTTCGCATCTACGGCCGCACTGTATTACAGACGCGGGCACAGAGGCAAAAAAGCTGTCAGGAGACTCACTGACAGTGCACCACCTAAAAGGCAGTGCACTGTCAGTGAGCCCCCGGATGGCAGCCCTCAGAGGGGTAAAGAGGGTCCCATGGACCCTCAAGACATCCCTATGCCGTCAGAAGCAGTCACTCACTGCACCCGCCTGCAAAGGGATCTCTAATCCCTTTCAAAAGTGAAGTCAGATTGCCGCCTGCACTGTGAAACATGGAGGGGTTTCAAAGCAGCTGCTCCGTTTTTTTCACATGAATGCGCTGCCCCCAGGGCAGCACAAGATTGTGGCTGCCCTCGGGCCGAGCATTCATCCTAATATGGTGCATTTTCCTTGATTGCTCAGGGTGCACCTTTTAAAAGGTGCGCCCGGTGCAATCAAGGAAAATGCGCCTTATGTATAATATGGCCCCTGGTATTCTGAACTCGCATAGTTGAAAGGGCTTTCACACGCGATAATCAAGTAAAAAGAGTGCCTAAGATCACACAATTTAAGCGGGGAAGTCGCGATTTATCCAGATTTTTTGGTTTCACTTTGTACAAATCTGCCAGGAAATGGGTATCTATTTGTCTTTCCTTATGTTAAGGCTTTATTTAGTTCTTTGTGCATTTTTCTGCAGTTTCTGTATAGCGTGAACTCGACCCAAAGGTTTTGGGGTGCTTTACATGAGCACTAGTTACATTGCACAAGGTCACGTTCATTGTTTATAGGCAGGGGGAGATTTAGGGCCACATGTACAAAAGGTTTTAGCAGTCACAAATGGAGAATCGTGCCGTTTGCGACCGCTAAATTGCCTTTTTACATGCACTAACCATATGTTGTGAGTCAGTAACCTATTACCGCATCGCTAAATAGGGTTTGCGAGTCGGTATTAGAAAGGGACATTTTAAGGGCACCCCTTCCTACTAGCGAGTTGTAGTGGGATGTATCAATGTTTTGCGACCGGAATGCGGTTGCAAAACATTCGCTGTTTACCGCCAACTTCAAGTTAGTAGTAACCCATTCGCAAATAGGATCCCCTTTGCGAATGTGGACACAAATTTTTTAAGAGCAGGCAGTGGTCTCACGGACTACTGTCTACTCTTAAAAAATGAAAATAAAACTTTTCATGTTTGTTTTTTAAATGCATCCAGTTTGCCTTTAAGGAAAATGGCTGCATTATAAAAAAATAATTGCTTTATGGAAAAAGCAATCACAAACATGGTGATCCGCTGACTTCAGCAGGCCACCATCCCTGTGATTTTGGCCATTCCCAATAGGTTGCGAATTGCAACCTGCCTCATGGATATTGAGAGGCAGGTCCCTTTGCGACCCACTGGGAATCGCATACAGTGTCAAACACACATTGCATTTTATGACTTCCTAGTTGTGAGTTGCAGAAAGTCGCAATTAGGATTTCGCAAAATGTAGTGATCGCACATGTGGCCCTAAGTAATTTGCCCAGAAAAACAGTATGTTGAGCCGATGCCGATACTCAAACCTGGTTGGCAGCTCTGGCTGTAACCAATATCCTGGAAAGAGGGAGGCAGGCAGGCAGGCAGAAGCCACACAAAAGCTCGTCTCATTATGGGCTCGAGGTTCCAACAGGAACTCGAGCTGAGCCAGAGCCAGGCTTCAGCCTCATGCCTGGCTCGAGCTTTAAGAGGCTCGCCCACCTCTAGATATGAATCCTGGATGAGTCATAAAGATCTGATTAGAAAATGGTCTCACATCTTCCTGTGTGAGCATGGAGGGAAAGGATGGGGTGCAGCGTGCCAATTTTGAGCTATGATTGGATATTTTAAACTTTTGTGCTAGGGTTTCTCCCACCAGTGCTGCACATAACCACAGAAGCGGTTCATGAGCTCATGATCACAAAGGGTGAATTCATCTTGAGGAGATGAAAACAATGAAAGGTGAGTGATGTTACAGATCTGGCAAACATGTACAGAACAGAAAGCCCTTCTGGTGTTTGCAGCAGGTGCTTGTGGGAGTTTAATTCAGCTTTTCGTGTTACCTGTTGAATTGTACATGGTCAGGTTGCATCGGCAGGCACCAGTGGTTTGATCGATTATCTCGTCTGAAGAGCAAACATCCTGGGCAGAGGCTGCAGCGACAGAGGAAAAAGTATTGGTTAATTCAGGTATGAAGACCCCACAATGACCTTGTATTTAGCTCCAACAGGTGGGGCACACACACACACACACGCACCGAAGTGTGTTGGCACAAAACATAGATGTTGAATCACCACAATGCCAGGGGTAGTGGAAGTGGCATCACACATGCTTTGGCCTTAATAACATCATAGGAATTGGCATCATATGATCATTGACCGTTAATCTTTCCAGGAAGTGTTGTCACATGACCGTAATCCTGATGACCACACAATAATTAACATTGTTAACGTTCGATAATAACTGCCTGATTAATAAAAACAACTCAACACAGAAAAATGGCTATTTTAGATATTATCTCTTGTAAGGTGCCAACATAATAAGCCAAGGGAACATTTGCTTAAGTTGTAGTGAGTGAGCAAAGTGGGTGAGTCTGACCTCTTCTAGAGGGAATCAGGGAGCTGGGTGGGGGGAGGTCTCCCCTTTGAGAAAAAGTTTTTAAAAATTGGCTCTAATAGAGTATTTTAAAGAACAATTTTCACATAATTTTGCTCAAAAGGCCATAGGCTCTGAAAAGACACTCAATAAATATTCATATCATTTTATGATGAGCCAAGCCATTTAAATCTGATGGTCCCAATCAATTGATTTCCTTTATTTTTTTATAAAATGCCTCCATATCTCAAAGATTAACTTTATTGACAGGGTCAGAATTTTTCCATGGGTGTCCGTTTAGCTCAAATATTACATACAATATACCACTGCTATTATTTTGCAATCACTGCTGTGCATACACTGTGGGTGACCTTTATGTCAAAAGTTACTTCTAGCATGTCAGGGACAGCATTTTGTCATGAATGCCCCTGGCATATGCCATGGTTGTCCTCCATTATGCCAACAATTTCCTCCAATTACCAGTGTCAGCATTTTGTCACAGGTGCCCAATTACCAGTGCCAGGATTTACCTACAGAGTTCCAGCACCATCATTTTGCCACAGGTATCCCATATGCAGCTACTGCCTCCCATAAACCAGTTTGTCATAGGTGCCTCTATAAGCCAAGAGGTATGCCAGTTCCAACACTAGACTCTCAAGCATAACACATTCTCACTCATGCTCACTTATATTCACTTACTCACACTCATTCACCCACTCTCGCTCATTCATTCTTGCTCACTTGCAAACATTCAGTTTCACTCACTGACACTCTTGCACTGATTCACTTATTTGCCGTCACTCGCTCTTATTCTGACTCACACTTCTCACTCACGCTGACTCCTTGGCTCACTCATTCTCACTTATTCTTATTCACTCTGACTCTCATACTCCCTCACTATCACCCACTGTCATTCTCACGTATGCTCTTTTAAAAAAAATAATCATCACTTTATTTTCATGAAAAACA
Organism: Calotriton arnoldi; assembly: GCA_963921515.1. NCBI lineage: Eukaryota > Metazoa > Chordata > Amphibia > Caudata > Salamandridae > Calotriton > Calotriton arnoldi. The sequence goes on along the minus strand of CAWUFW010004727.1, from coordinate 1,352,260 downwards.
ATAATACAGTGAGTCAATTAAACCTTGTCTACACACTACAATGTAGGAAATAGAGGATGATATCCACATTCACTAAACACCATGCTGGTACCCACTCATAAAACATGACACAATCATAACATCTAAGAGCAGTGATTTTGTTAGAGGGTTACACATGTGATGGAATGGAATCTTGTAACATTGTGCACATCAATTATATTTTGGCATACACAATACTTAACAACGGATATGCTATAATGGTCTGCATAAAGGCCAGTGACTTCGGTGTGGTCACTGAAATATGTCTCTTTTCGGAGGTGGGGGGGGGGGGGGCTATCTCTCTTATGAATCCTGATTTGGTGTTAAGCCCAGTAGAGCTTCTCTCTTCGCCAGAAAAAATCACAGTGGACCCCAGGGGCCCTATTATGTAAAGGGCGCAATCTCCCTGTTTGCGCCTGGCGCACCTTAAGACAGGTATGCCAGGTGCAAACAGGGAAAGTGCACCCTATTACATGGAATGCACTGCAACCAGGGCAGCCGCGAACTCATGCTGCTTTGAAGCCTCTCTGTGTTTTCACAGTGCAGGCGGCAACCCGCCTGCACTTTTAAAGGGGATTAGAGATCCCCTTGCAAGCTGGTTCAGTGAATGACTGTACCAGCTTGCACAGGGATGTTTGAGGGGTCCATGGGACCCCCTTTCTCCCCTCCAGAGTGCTGCAATCAGGGGTCGCACTGATAGTGTGCCTCCTGAGAGGTTCTTTGCCTCTGCGCCTGAGCCTGCGTCTCAAATCAAATCAAATCAAGTTTATTTGCACAGTTAATTAAAACCATTGTTTACTATTGAAACTCAATCAAGAACCTTCAAAAAGTGTAAAAACTGTTCTCAAAACCATTGCATGCCTTTAAAACCCAAACAAGGACATTCAAAAATCTAAAAACTGCTTACAAAATAGTTTGTAAGAACCGTTTATACTTTTAACATTGAACAGTACATTCTAGGTTTGTGAAAGTGGCCTAGAATTAAAATTCTAATACGTAAGAAAATGTCTTTCAGAAGTAAGATTTATTTTGGCCTGACCTACGGCCAAGATGTTCATGGTCCATAGTTGTTTCATAGCTTAAAGTGCAAGTGCATTGTGCAACTAAGAGTTGCAGTTCTGACTCTGTCCTTACTCATTATTTTTAGTCTTTTCTTTGAATAGTGGCATTAAAAACTTTACCCCCCCTGCAAGCAAAGGGTACAGACGTTCCACTTAGCCAGGTAATTACCGCTTGCCAGAACGAACGTATTTCCATATTACTGGAAATTTCTTTCAAAAGGTTTTCCTTTGCAGCAAGGGTACTGGACGAACGCAGAATATGTGGGCGAGTGTCTCTTGTTTGTATCCACAAAGTCTGCAAGCTGGATTCTGTGACTGGCTTTTCCAGGAGGGAATGAGACTTTTTGACTCCATGGTGCTTTAATACTATTGAAAAATGCACTGCTATATACCCCTGTGGGCGCAAGTTTGAATAAGCGTTTTTCACAGTCCAGGCATGTCTCCTTTGTGCAAGTACATTCTTATCTATTAGAGTAGATGAGCAGGGCCGGACGGGGAACCGAAACCGGCCCTGACACACTGCTTGGCCGGCCCCCCTAGGGGGGATGAGGGGTGCGCGGCCGAGCTGTTTGCAGGTAACAAAAAAGGCCCCCCAGGGGCCTAAAACTGGCCCCCAACCTGGCGGCCCACCAGGGAAACGCCCGGTGCCCGCTACGGCCAGTCCGGCCCTGTAGATGAGATCTGAGTTGAGGCATTTAGTGTTTGATTAAATGGTGCTTTTCCCACATTTGCTACCCATGCTTCTTGTATACCTAAATCCTTGTTTTCCAGGTTTAAATAACTTCCCCAAGAGCCTTTTGCGTTGCTATGTTGATGTTCCTCAATTTCCAGCCAGCATAGATTATTAATGGATCCCATTTCAGAAGCTCACAATCTCCAGTACAGTTTGATAAACGTGCTTTTGCACTGACATGCTTGATTTTTTAATCCAATCTCTAGGCAAACTTGGGCTGGTGAAGCTGTCTTTGGGAAATTGAAAATCGATTTGTAGAATTTCAATTTGCGTCTTGTTCAGTGTGGCTATTTCCCAGTCCCGAATAATTTCTGTGCCATAAGACAACGTTGGCCGTAGCCGAGCTGAAATAACCTTGAGCAGATGGGCAAATGACAGGCAACTCAGATTCTGTTTTAATATTTTAAACCTGTAAATTAGTCATTGTGCTTTGACCTGGATAGCTGCTAAATGGAATATGCAGGTAATTTGCTGGTCCACAATGAATCCCAGATATTTGTATAAGCGAACTTCCTCCACCTTTTTCCCCTCTAGAAAACAGGAGTAAGTCTTAAATTGAAAGTCAACCTTCCAAACTACTTTGGTTTTATTCAGATTTAACTCTAACCCTTGCTGACCATATAGTTTTTTCAGTGGCGGCTGCCTCGGAACAGGGGTGATAGGGCCAGGGTGGATGGGGGGAAATGAATTAAAAAAATAAACTTATCTTCGCTGCCGCCGCAGGCCTCTCCTCTGTCCTCTTCATCAGCACTGGCAGCACCGGAAGCACCCAGGCTCCCTGACTCTCCCAGCCAATTACGATGCTGCAAGAGAAGCGTCATGATTGGCCTGAGTTGTCTGTTTGGCCACTCAGGCAGTGCATGGGAGCCTGGGCATGTTCTCCACCAGGCTGTGCAACACAGCCAGGTGGAGAACATGCTAAGTGCGCATGACTCTTTTGCTGGTCCAAGAGGGCCGACCAAACAATCATGCGCACTTAAGGAGTGCAAACCACTCCTCCCCTTGCTCTGGTGAGCTCATCCTTGCCCGACCTGGCTCCAGTCCTGCACAGAAAAATAAAATGATGATAATGTCTTGTTATTATTATTTTATTTTTATTTTTTGCACTGCTCAAATAGCAGTGGGGTGACGCTCCTCCACCTTAGCGGAGGAGTCGTAACTGAGTTTTTTAGAGCAACCATGCTCTGTTGCAGGCCTATCCGTGTTTGACTTAATAGGACGATATCGTCCGTGTATTGGAGACAACCCAACTTCTCTGAAGCAAGGATTGGCGGATGGCTGTTATCCAAGTTCAGAGCGTCAACTAAGTCTGCAAGATGTAAATTAAACAGGCTTGGCACCAAAACGCATCCTTGTTCAAGGCCGTTCTTTATGGCAATTTTGCTTGTTACTTGGCTGCTGTCTCCTATCTGGACTTTACCCCAGGTTTCTATTTATAGTTCAGTAATGACCTATAGAAGATCTTTTGGCAGACCCCAATCTTCCAAATTCTCCAAAGTCAACCTCGGGCACTCGATCGAGAGCAGACTTGAGTTCTATAAAACACTCAAATAGCGGTGATTTTTTTTAGCTTGACCTTGTCCACTAGGAAGGTTAGTGCTATTAAATTTGATAAAGCCCCCATACCTGCTCTGAATCCTCTCTGGATTTATGGTATTAGTTGTTTTTCATCTACCCATGCTTTAAAGTATTGAAGTAGACAGGATGCGTAGAGTTTCGCCTCAATGCCGATTAATGCTATGAGCCTATAATTGAGAGGTGATGCAGGATTTTCGTTTTTGAAAAGAGGATGGAAGATATTGCCTTTCCATGAGTCTGATAACCTAATTGCGCGATATAGATCATTGAACGATGGGGTCAGATAGTGTGCCCAATAGACTACATCTCCTTTAAATAATGCAGTCGGGATTCCGTTTGGTACTGCTGCGCCCTCAGATTTTAATCTCTTTAAAATCCCCATGAGTTGTTTATGTCCCCCAACAGGATGGTATGATCCTTCTTTGTGTAGGACTTTGGTGTATCAGGGCATACTTGTATACCGCATGTAGTTGAGCGGGGACTTGGCTTGGGATGGCAGGATTTCCCTGGCTCTCACTGTTTCGGGTGCTGAGTACATAGCAAGGCCGTGAGCTTCCCATGTTGCTGCTTCCATCCCTGCATTATACTGCCTTTTTTTTCCTAATGTAAACCCATTCACTAGCTGCCAGAATTTTTTACTGTATTGATCTTTACTGGACTCGAGGAGCGTGTTCCATAGATCTTCTAGATATCTTCTTTTTTCTCTCCAGCAATTTTTCTTGTATTGTATTTTCAGATTTCGCAGCAGGGTTTTATTTAGCCCTTTACCTTGTCTTAGCTCCTGTACCACGAATCTTGTTTCTCATGTTATTTGCGATTTTTGCCTTCGTAGCTCTTTATTGTCATTCCAGAGTTGCCCTCTACCTCTGCCTTTGTTTACTCCATTTAAGCACTTCAGCGGTTAGGTTTTAGTTGGAAATTTTGTTAATATTGAGTCTCGTAGCTGTATCCATGCCTCAACTTTTCTTTGCGTTTCTAAAGTCTCTTGCATTTCTAACTTACTTTTTATAGTCTTGATTGTTCCGGCAGAGTGGCAGACTTCTGCCATCAGCTTCTCAATCCTCCGACTTAAATTGTAAGTTATTGGCACGGAGATTAAATTGTTTGCCGGGATCAGCTGAGTGGTCTTACACAGGGTCCTGATGAATTGTGAAAAGCGATCGCTCTCTGCACGTGGGTAGATTTTAAAGTAACACCCCTGGAGCAGCGCTGCTCCACTGATTGCCCTATAGTCCATTTTTTTGCTTTTCCTGCTGCTTATAAAGGTAATCGATGCAGGACAGTACTCCTTTATATTGCCATTCAGGATCCCAAATCCAAGTTTATCCGGCCTCTTTCTAAAATTGAATCCACTATGGTGGTTGTCCCTTTTTAGTGGTGACTTTGCTTAGATCTGTATTGAAGTCACCAGAGATGATTATTATTTCATGCTTGTTTCGCTTTATTTTAAGCAGTGCTTCAATATGTGCCCAATTCAGTTTACTCCCAGGTCTGGTTGTTCTATGGCCCAGTTGAATTTGGAGTAACAGAACGTGGCTTGTCCATATTTCAAGTATTTTATAGCTGGACTGTAAAACTCTACATAACCCACTTTGTGCGTTGCTTTCAAACACCATGTCTCCTGCATAAAAATGACCTCATTGTTCTGCAGAAAGGCCCTCGCATCCTCATCTTGGAGAAGGTTACCCAACCCATGTGTATTCCAGAAGCAGATGTTTAGACAGGTTGGCTCTGTTGCAGGGTTTTGTATCTTCTTGTCAGGACCGTTTAGTGGCTGCATCCATGCATGACTGATACTCGACCATATTGAAGGAAGTTGTGGATTCTATATAGACTTGGTGGTCTTGAACCTGGTGCGACGTGCTTAAAGGCTTCACAATTGTTAGGTTTTCAAAAGATCTCAGGTTAGTGCCCGCTTCTGCTGCTCCCCTTAAGACTGAGCTTTCTCTTGGTTTACAGGATAGGAGTGGGCCTAGATATCGCGGGGTTCGATTTTTTGTAACCCTATCCCTCATGAGTTGAATATGGCCTGATTATCCAATATTCACTCTGATGCTGCCGTCGTGGCCCAAGTTGTGAAACAACTGGTTTTGGACTTGCTAGCCCTCATTCTGTGGATAATAACATTCCTGCCTCTAAGGTTGTGGTGGTATTTGTTTATCATTGCTTTCCAAAGCGATATTCTGTGCTCGTTTTGCGGGTCCTTCCTGTATGTCATCAGCATGCTTACTCTGGGGCCTTTCGGCCTCTGTTTACCCCTATTACTCCTATTAATATTCTTTGTGATGTTTCAATTGATTCAATTTCTTCTTTTTCGTTCCCTCAGCATCCGAGGTTCTATATTTTGAAAACAACTGCCATATGCCCTTTTGTTGGGTGACTTTTCCTTTCTTCCGTGCTTTCCTTTGCCTTTTCTTTTCCTTTTTGTAGTGACCTGCTCCTTCTCTACCATTTCGTGGGTCACAGCTACTAGGTTCTCCTCTTCTAATAGCTCTGCAGCTTGCTTTAAGGGGCTAATCTCACTGGTCTGTCCCTTTACCAAGCACTTTACCTGGGCCAGATTGTGCATATGCATTAAAGCATGATTTTGCATGTGGGCCTTTTTTCTGCTATTTCCTTAGCTGTATATTCAAAACCACGCTGCCTCTCAAACGGTCTTGCTGCTTGAGACCTTACTTCAGTCAAAATGAGAATTGATGACAGCACTTGGGGCTTATCCCGTAAGATTGCGCATTGACATGTAACCTGTTGTGTGTAATTATGATTTTGCGCCTTCCATATCAGATCGTTGAGGGCTTGCAGATTCCTATCTATTTCCACTATGTGGACTGCCAAGATGTTTAGAAGGTCCACCTGAAGTTTCTGTTTATACGCTTGACGGTGAATTGCCGTTGACATGGCATTGACAGAAGTGCACCCCATGTGCCCACTGTGCCCACTCAAATGCCGTTGGATATTTGATCTGGAACTTCCATGCCTGCTGATTTAGGGTTATTGTTCCTAAAGGTGAATTCGGCCTTGGTCGTAGAACTGCTACTTCTAGCCGAGAATGAGCTCAGACTAACTGTTGTGGTATCCATATGTCTCCCAGTACCCTTACAAAGGGGCAAGGAGTGGCACCAGTGAGAGTTTGATCTGCAATACACTTGCTCCGTGTGAAAAGGAGACCATTTCTGATAGTTCAATTAGTGGTTGATCCTGTGACTCAAGGCCTTCTGTTTGGCCCTGTTAGTTGGCCGTTATGCCGCTTTTGTTGAGATTATCACAATTGGTGAGATTTAGTGTTGAGAAGGATTCTGTTGAGTTAATATTATGGACATCTACTTGAATTGTACATGATGTAACTGATAGCACGTAGTACTGCATTTCTTGCCACCCTCCATTCCTACTTGGGGCTCAACCCTCACCCTTGCTTGTTCACTTACTATAACTTGGTTTGATTTGGGGCTACTGACTTCTGGGCTTTGCAATTCCGTGATTTTATATCCCTCTTTCTTTGTAGAGAGTGACACTTTTACTTTTTTGTTGGGAGCAGATGTGGTGGGTGTATTCAGATCCGAAACCTCATCCAGACATATTACTGAGTTCTGCTCTGGAGTTCTTTGTCTGGATCTCTTAGATGGCTTAGTCCTCCCATGCGCTAGGACCCATCTTGCTTTCCTGGACGGCATTGATGCACACTTTGTGGTCTCTGGGTCCCCAAGGCTTAATGACTTTCACTATCATGACTTTGTGGGCCGTTGCTTTGCCTTATGGATACGATTACTGCTATTTACACAAGAAAGTGTTGATTAGATTAAACCTGCTTTGGGGGCGCCTTCTTCCTGAGGGTCACCTTTTTGCTTGTTTCAGCTAGGTGATATTGTGACCAATTCAGGGAGGCACGAGCACCCCACTGATGTCCTCCTTTTTAGTCGATATCCAATTCTTCTTGGCCTCTGCTCCATGTCACCCACAGCTCCCAGGCGCAGAAGTCTTGTTACAACTTGGTAAGTCTTGAAGAGTCCTCAGAATGCTACTGGACGCAGTTTTGTTAAGAGGCCGGGGTGGGGTTGCGGGGATGCAAGTTGGAAAACAGAACTCCCCTCCCTCACAAGCTGCACCGGCCTAATGCTGCCCGCTTCCAAGCAGTGCTGGCTGTCTGTGGCCTATTGCCAATGCTTCACACACAGGCCGGTTCCCAATGCCTCCTTGTGACTCCTCATGTCTTTATTTCGCCCGCCACACCCTTTCTCCCTTGTCTCTCCTTTTATGAGTGGTGATAGTGATGGCCCACTCCTTGTGCTAATGCACTACAGAAGGACTCAGGGCAGGTGAGTGTAGTGTATTGTAGTGTGCCCCTACGCAGGCCTCCCAGTTCCTGGGGTCTCTGGCTCCCAACAAAGCTTAAGAGGGGGTGGGGACTAGCCTGCTCACAAGCCGCACCCGCCCCTAGCGGTGCTGCTTCCGTGAGACAGACAAAGCCCTACCTGCCAGCTGTTCAACTAAATGCAGCCCGTCCACCACTGGACTCTGATCACTGGTGCTTACAAGAGTTTTCCCTTCAGTGCCCTTGAGATTGCCCCTAGGTGTTTCAAACTGAAGGGACCACCAAAGTGAGGGGCAGGCTGGATGCTGGAGGGGATCTGAGAGCCGGGAACTGCAGGGAGTGGCAGGGAACAAAAAACAGAGAGCTGAGCACAAAGAGCAGAGGTTGGGTGATGCGTTACCTTCACCGAATCTCTTCTGGCCTCAGCGGCTCCTTCACATTGGCCCTGCTATCCTCTGCCCCCACCCCCCAGCCTGCAGTCATTCCGGCACAACAGAGGGCTTCTGGTAGGTAGGCAGCGCTGGAAATCAGTGGGGGCAGTCGCAACCTGCCAAGAAACGGGGCAGCCCTGGGGCAATCACGGGCTGGTCAGGGAAGAAGCTGAAATCCAGGCCCATACTCTGGAACACTGCTGCAGCACTGCTGTTCGAAGCACTGCCAACCGCAGCGCAGAAGGCACAGCCTTCCTCCTCCCTGCTCGTTCATTCTGGCCCCTCCTCCTCTCGCAGCTCAGCACACAATTCAGTGCCAGATGAATCAGTTAGACGAAACCTCAGTATCACCGACTTTAGGCAGTCTCGGGTTGGGAGAAGGCCAGACCAAATGGGAGCCGTGGAGGTCAGCCTAAATCCTGAGCACACAAGGAACACTGTGCAAACACCTGCGTCTGTAATACGGCATGGGCACAGAGTCAAAGGGATTCCTTCATTTGCATGGGGCCATGCCCCCATGCAAATGGGGGAACGCCCTCTTGAGGAAGAGCTGGCTCTGTATGTGCGCCAGCGCTTTCAGCATTTCAGAAGGGGCCGCACAAGCTTCTTGTGTCCCCTTCTGTAATACCAAAATGCCCCAGGCCGAACAAGGCGGGCGCGCACGCCCATTGCGCCCCCGGGGCACTTTGGTAATACGGCTTCCTATGTTTCTAGATCTGTGGCTATAGAGCGGCATAGTCCTCTGCTATTGTGTTGCCCACTGCAATGTCTCACAGCTAGTTTGTTTTCGTGGGTGTTGTGTCTCTGTGCCAATATATAACTATTATATGTTTGGCGAGCAATACGATCAGTGCCATGAATCTTCTGGTGGTTGCCGGGATTAGCCTGATGTATCGAAGCAGTGCAGTTAGTGTGTGCGGAACTATCCTGCGTTCTGTCATTTGGGCTATATGATGGAAAGCCTCGACTACAGGTGCGCAGCACCAGGCCATGTGGGCCATATCTGCATTGGCTGCGCTGCTGAGTGGACATTGATGCGAGCAATTTGGGTCTATTGTCTGCAGTTTAGTTGGTGTGTGGTAAGCTCTGCAGACAAACCTGTAATGTAGCAGTTTGTGTCTATGGTTTATAGATACCGTCTTCGTCTGATGGCAGCAGTATTTCCACTCCACTTCACTTATTACAACCCTTGGGGAAGCCTCCCTATGCGGTTGTACACTAGTCAGTCTCATTTCACAATCAGTTTACCACCCAATTCACATGCCAAAATCTCCTGTAGCAAAGACTGCCATCAGTGCATAATTGTGGTGGTAATGTCCTTCAGCTATCCACATTAGTTGATATGGTATAGGAGAATGCTTCCATTTCTAACAATAATGGCATTACTCCTAGTCCTACTCCCTCGCCTTCCTTCTGTACAATTGAGGCCCCTCCTCCCACCCAGACCCACCCCCAGCATAAAAACTCTGCCCGCCCCCACCTACACCTGTACGTAAACAAGCCGAGCTAGCACTCAGATGAACTGCACCGGGAGGGAGGGTCCTCGAAGGAAGGCGAGGGAGTAGGACTAGGAGTAATGCCATTATCATTAGAAATGGAAGCATTACCTCCCGTCCCTCCCTCGCCTTCCTTCAGTACAATTGAGGACATAGCAAGCAGAAGAAAACAGAGACGGACAGCTGAGTGCGAAAGAACACCAAAACAGAAACAGTGCCCCAAACACAGCAGATCAACATCCCAGGAACCCAGCGGCCCAGAACAGCAGACAAACATTCTAGACACGCAAACGGACCGCAGCAGTCAAACGGAGAGGGAGAAGACCAGGACGCAGTCCAACAGAACCCACAGAGGAGCCCACCCGGCAGGACACCACAACCGGCAGGGACCACAGCAAAGCACGCCGGAAATCCAGCAACGCAGCCACCGAAGCCGCCAAACAGCGAGAGGAACACCCCCGAACCCCCACAGGAGGAACCACCCCCAAAAGACGACAGTCAGCAAGACCGGGGACCAAAGCCAACGACCCAACAGAGCAGAGGAAGGCCAAACAACCTCTGCAACTGGATCAAGCTAAACGAGAACCCACAGCCGATCCAACACCCCCAAGCGCCGCACAGAGGGGATGGCAACCAAAAAACAAGGCCCAAAAGACAAGAGCCGCAACCCGAGACCCCCAAGGGGACCAAAGGGAGGACAGCCAACACCAGCAGCCAAGACCCCGAAGGGAAGGACCAGACAGGGTGGGGGGGCAACAGACCCCCGCCAACCCGCAAGAATGCCAGGAGCATCAAGAAGCTGGAGAGCCGCCCACAGCACCCGCAGAGGAGACACCGACAAACCCAGAAGAGCCCCACCCGAAGGAATCGCCACGCCAAAAATAGGCCAGCCACCGTGGGAACAACACCCAGAGCAGAACACCAGGCCGAAAAGGGCCGCCCAAGCCAAGCACAGGACAGCAGAGAGGAGGACCGAAGGGAAGGCAGCAAAGCAACCGCAAACGGTCAGGAACACCCAACCCAGCAAAGCCCAGCCGCACCACCACCAGGCAGCAGGCGAAACCCCCGCACAGAACCCAGGGGAAGGGCCGGAAACATCAAAGGGAACGGACCCACCAGAAGGACTCACTCCCGAACGCAACAGAACTCGGACAGGAGAGGAGACCAAGGCGCCCCAGGCCAACGTGGAGCAACCAACAACCCCCGAGCACAGAGCCACCTGACCAGAACCAGAAAGGCCCGGAGCAGCAGAAAAAAAGGGGGGGAGGAAGGCACCCAGAAGACCCGAGGCACAGGAGAGGGAAGGCCAACGACCCCCCCTGAGCCCCGGGACACCAGCCCAGAGACCAGAACCGGGCCACCAAGGCCCTCCCCTGATCCGCAACAGGACCACCACAGGGAGGCCCCAACGACCCACCAACAGGCTGGCCACACGGGAAAGAAGAGAGAAATCGAGGGAAGAAGGAAGGACCCAGCACAACAGATCCGCCAGCCCAGAGGCCACTCGCCGAAGGGAGAGAGCCGACAGCCCCAGCACCCAGACCGGAGCCAGAGAAACAGGACGCTGGCAAACAAGGAACAAGGACCAGAACCCGGACCCACCCCGAGGGCGGACAGAGGACCACGCCCCCAGAACGCCAGACCAAACCAACACCCCAGGGACCCTGCAGAGAGCCCCGAAAGAGCACCAGGGCAAGCCCCCAACATCCACCAGCAGGAGGAACACCGGGAGACCAGCAGGGACCCGCACCCCTGAACCCGAACAGACCCCAGCCAACCCCGCACCCGGACAGGCCGGCGGCCAAAGCCACCACAAGCAGAGCCGGAGGAGGCAGCAAACAGCCAGCCAGAAAGCGACGGCGGGAGAGCCACCAGGATAGCTCCCCCCCGGACACGGACCGACATGGGCAACGGGGACAGAAGACCCCGGAGACCAACCCAACAGGATCCAGACGGTCAGACGGAGAAGAAGAAAACGAGCCCGGGAACCGGAAAACACCCCAGAAGCCAGGAGCCCCCGCCCCTGTAGCCACAGGATCCCCGGAGGAGCCCCCGGGACAACAAGGCCCGAGCCAGCGAAGTAAGAGAGACCAGGTGCAGGCAGGACAAGGGAACCTATGCCACGCAAAGGCCGAAAACGAGCCTCAACGAACACCAAGCCCCGAGAGGGGACCAGAGAAGACACACCCCAGGCCACCAACAAACCCGATCCCCAGAAGAATCGCCAAGGTCCCCCCGAACAGACCGAGCAAAAAAGACACTCCGGCCGCACACAGCAAGAGGCCGACTGACAGAGACGGACAAAGGAAAAACCCCCGCACGAAGGAGAACCACGAGAGGCACCAGGACCTGCGGGAAGACACAGGGCGAGGGCCGGAGGCCGAAGGGAAGGACGCAAAACCAAAAAGGGTGTCTCCCACAGCAAACCGCAGAAAAGAAGCAGCGACTGGGAAGCGGAGAGAGGCGTCCCGAGACCCACGGCACGCCAAAAGACGCCAGGCAGAACCAGAGGAATGACGGCCGAAAGGGCCAACACATGGAAGGGAAGGGGCCGAACCCAGGAGCAGACCCACAGGAGAGCCAGGACAGGCCGAAGCCGCCGGACACCCCTAACCCCAGAAACAGAACGGAGAGGGCCCCATGCCCGGGCTCCACAACAGGAACCCAGCAGACCGACCACATGGCAAGCAAACAAGACACCCCGTCCAGCAGATCCACCCCGCGGGGACCGGAGGCAGGCAGTGGAGTCAACCGAACCCCTGAATCCAGAGGAACCTGCACCAAGATGACCCCGTACTCATGAACCAAAGTACACAGGACCCAGCCACCAGAAACGGGTCGCTGCCACTGAGAAAGAAAAGGCCGAAGACTACCACCCACTGTAGGGAACCGTCCAGACAGCAGCAACAGGGACCCAGCCGGGCAGGGCCCCCAGGCGAGGAGGCAGGGAGCCAGGGTGAAAAACAGGCCAAAACCCGTCCCACCGGAAAGGCGGAGGAGACACCCACATCGGGGACAAAGGAGAGGCCCCAGGACAAGGCACCCCAGAAAGGCAGGATGCCACACACAAGTAAAGGCACGCAGAAGCCCCAAGGCGGCCAGAAGGACAGAGGACCTGCAGCCCACAGCACCAAATAGTCCCAGGTAGCCACCCAACCAGGCACGAACCAGGCCCGACCCCGCTGAACTTCAGAGATCCGACAAGAGCAGGGGCATACCGGGCGCCATGGCCGGAGGCCCTTACATCCGCCGCCAAAGCCACGAAACCCCACACCAAGGAGGGCGCAGAAGAAGCCAAGAACAGGCCAGAGCCACAGCACCAGCCAAGCAGAACAGCCGACCCGTCAAGCAGTGCGGCCAGGACAGAGTCCAACAGCCCAATGGGAGGAAAGGGGCGAACACCCCCAACAAGCAAAGCCGCCGGAGGAAGCAAGGGACCCGCAGCACCGCAGGAAAAAACCCACCGATGCAAAAGAGGGCGTAAGGGAACCTGAAACCAATCAGGACCAACACAGCACAGAAGGAATGCTTAGGGCTGAGGGAAAGAGATCGCACACAGCAGGTACCGCAGGCAACCGACAATCAACCGGCAGCCGGGCGGTCCGCAGTGGACAAAGTAGCAAGTACAAAGCACACAAAAGTGGAAACAGCATGAAATACATCAAGCACGGGCAACGCACGCCACTCCCACAGCAACATTCCCCACACCGGGACCAAAGGGCAAGCTCAACCAGGAGGGCCGGGAACACGAAGGAAAGAATCCCACAGGTCCCGCCCAGCAGGCAAGAGGAAAACCCTGCCGACTAGCAAAGGAGCCCAAGCGACCCACCACACCCCCCGGAGCCAAAGGCAACGCCAGAGGCGGGAGAAGGCCCAATACCCCAGGATCCAGACGGAAACCAGCCGCCCACAGGATCCGCTGGACGAGGACGGGACGGACCAGAAGGCATCGGCCCAGCCCGTAAGCATCGGACAGAGCAGCCTCAACCAAGTCCTGCACCATCCACAGACATGAGAGGCACTACACCCCCCGCGGAGCCCATACGTCCAGGGCACCCCAGGGGGACCGGAGACCAAGCAGCAGAGGAAGAGGACACCAGAATGCCCCCAACAACCTTTTGCGACCCAGGGCAGCAAGCGGAAAAACAGCCCCCAGCAGCCCCAAGACAAGGCAGACAGACGACCACGCCCGTCAAGAGAAACATCAGAAAAAGCAATAAACAACGGGTCAAAAACCCGGCCTACCAGGCCTCCATGATGTGTGCAGTCCGAGAGCAGAGGCATCCAAGCAGGCCCGACCCGGAAACACAGCCCCAGCCACAGGAGAACCACCCAACAACGCTGCGGTGTCCTGAGCCACCGCTCCGCCCCCATACCACATTGGAGACTAGGAGAGGAGGCACTGCCGGGAGAACGCTGCCGAGGGCACCGCCGTCACAGAGAACGAACATGAAGACTCCCCGGCACCGCCACAGGGAGGAACTGAAGGTAGGTCTCACTAGGGAGACAGAAAAAAACAGGTGTAGGTGAGGGCGGGCAGAGTTTTTATGCTGGGGGTGGGTCTGGGTGGGAGGCGGGGCCTCAATTGTACTGAAGGAAGGCGAGGGAGGGACGGGAGGTAATGCGATTTACCACAGACAATCTAGAAAAATAAAGCTCAGTGCAGTGTAATCAAGATGTGATATAACATTTGCCTGAACTATGCAGCAATTTGCCAGTACCAGGTCATGGGGCTTCTACGAATCCCAAAACTAAAACATCCATTTTGCATGTAAGAGAAAACATACAAGGAGCGCAACTCTAAGCTTTTCCACATATTTCGCCCTTGCCCTAGGACTATCACAGGGCTCTGACCTTGGAGCTCAGTCCTAACAAGCACAAGAATCTCAGTGCTGGCAAAGGGCTCCTCTATTCGAATCTAAGCGTGCTCTGGTATCTCACTGCTGAGACGCTCCCAGCCCTTAGACACACATTGAGCTGCACGCATTCCACCTGACACAGGAAACCTGCAGACCTTCATTCTTCCCAGTCAAACAGCTCAAGGGCGCGCACACCTGATGCCGAGATCTGCATCCCCCACAACTCGTCCTTCGTCATTCTGGGATGCGTCAACTTGGTGACACTAGCTCGAGAAATGAGAATCCCTTTTATTACCACCTCATAATAATTCACTTTAAATGTGCTCCACGGTATGCTTATATACAGCACTGCATACAGGGGACTGTAAAAAAGACCCATTATCCCGGTGAAATAGCTAGGGAGTCTGAAAGGAGCCTGAACGTGGATATTGTATTCCTCTCTGAGGCTTGTATCGCAATATCTAATGTCTTAAGTTAGCTCGAAGGGTTGAGCTTCTGCTACAGAGCACGCAGAGCTATTTTTAAAATCCCAGCAGAATCAACTGAGCCTTTAATCTTTCTAAGGTCGGTAAATGAAATAGCTTTGAATCGACTACCCCATTTTTTGGATAACACTGCTAACACTTAGCGCCCGATTACGATGCGGGCTGGAATGGCTCCGACCGTCGGTCAGAGCCCTCCTGCCCGCATCGTAATCCCCGATTCGGATTCCCTTCCGACCGAGCCATTTCAATGGGCTTGGTCGGAATGGAATCTGAATCGATCTTCCGAATGGCTGACGACGGGGTTTGGAGAGCCCGTCCGTCCATTCGGAAGGCCCACAGCAATCCCCCAGTCGGTTCTTTCCAGCCGAGGGATTACGATGGCAGTGTCCCACTGCCTTTATGTGCCGGCCTTTCAGGCACAAAAAGGCATTGGGAAACAGCTTTGGGGGCCCCCAGCAGGGCCCCCATGGGTGTAAGGCCGCCAAATGGTGGCCTAGGGAGCACCTATGGTGCCCCCATGTTGATCCCTGCACCCAGTGGCAGGCACCTTGGGGTGCCTGCCACTGGGTGCATGGATGAACTGCACCTCTGCCCCTTACCTCTGCTCCCATTGTAAGTATAGGCATGCAACCGAACCCAGGGCATCATTACGGCAACGGAATGCGGGACCGTCCGCAAGGGGTGCGGCGGTCCCGCACCTGATATTAGGATGCCACCGCCACCGTGGCGGTGGCAAGCCCTATTCCCAGCATTGTGGCAGGCGGTGCTCACAGTACCGCCCGCCACAATGCTGGGAATAGACATTGTGCATTGGCATGCACAAGGTGACAGGCACCATGCGGTGCCTGCCACTTTGTCCATGCCAATGCAGGGGGGTACCATAGGTACCCCCCATGTGCACCCCCCACTCCCCCAACTTTATGGGGGCCTGCTACGGGCCCCCAAAGGCAAAGACCACATGCCTTTCCATGGCGGCGGCACAAACCGCCTGCATGCTAATATGGATGGCGGTGTCTCGCAGACACAGCCACCATATCAGATCCCTTTTCCGCCTGGTCTCCTGTCAGACCGGCGGAAAACCGGCGGACGGTCTTTCCGTCCTCTGGGGTCCCCCCGCCATCGTAATATGGCGGGCGGAAATTGAATGCGGGCGGTGAGAACTAGCGGGCGGATCGCCACCGCCATACGGGTGGTGGCGATCCACCCGCTATCGTAATGACCCCCATGGTTCGGTCGCATCCTAATTCCTGGGCAGTAACTGACGACAGGAGGTCGTTCGGTTACAGTTACAGGATGATGTCAGAGGTACTCCGGTCCCTCCGACATCGGAATCGGCCCCGTAATCTAAAAATCCATACTGACCTTCCTAAAGAGTGCTAGTCGAGACACATGAATAAATATACTGAAGTTTCACCATGCTTGCTTTCTAATTTACACAAAATGCAACAAGGGTATTTTTCTTATTTCTTTATCACTCCTTTTCACCACCAACAGGCCGGGTCTTGTCTCCCTCACTGACACAAATTATGCATACTATATTCCCACATCCCCCTTCATCATCACAGCAAAGACAGACACCTAAATATTTGGGTAGCTCGGTGTCATTAACACCACCCACACAAAAACTGCCTCTCCTCCCGAGCTTAATTGGCAAAAGAATAAGTGCCGGGGCATAAAGTTTTGCTTAGAAGCCCACGGTTGACGTAATGGAAGGTCAGGGTAACGAATTCTGAGGTTGTAGTCTTGATTTCACTTCATGCCTCTTTAATCTAGAGTGCTATCTGAATTTCATTCATGTACTCATCTTCTACTCTACCACAGACCCAGACACAGACTACTTACATACTCTGGAGTTAATGTCTTGGAGAGAGAAAATCAAATGTGATCTTCTTCATCACTGCATTATCTCTTAGTCACCGTTTTTCCATCTTTCTCTTCCTCCCCCTTTCGTGTTTTCTCTCTTTTATGTTGGATCAGAGTTTGTTGGGGAAGACATAGGTGCTGGTCCCCAAAGATTAGTATTGGTAGACCCCACCTGCGCCACCTGCTCAGATTAAGCTCTGCTCTCCTAACAGGACTGAAAGGTACACAGCACAACGACCGTTAATATCGTCAACAAAGTGTTTGTGTTTTACTGCCCTGCTGGATCCAGAGGTCAGATGATTGGGGCAGGAAAAATACCTTAATTCGTGAAGAGGACACTACCCTTACCTTATCATGGATGTCAGTTTGGGGTTGTCAGGGCAGTAGCTGCTACATCTTACTTGCTCTTTCACACCCCTTTCACTGCCCTGATTATCCTTGGTCTCCAGTTAGGGTGACCAGATTTTGAAAAGCAAAAACTGGGACTGACCAAACATACAACTAGAACAAAAAAAAAGCACAACACAGACAAGCATATATAAATTAAGAAAATCTTTTGTCGATTTAGGTAAAATATCTTCGCTGTTGTCCTCTGTATATGTATATATATATAGCGCGAGAGAGGGAGGGAGGAATATATATATATAGATCTATACATTATATATATATATATCTACATATATATATATATATATACATATATATATATATATATATATATATATATATATATATATATATATATATTGCAGCAATGTACCTCTGTTGCCAGAAGTTTTTTCGAAGAACGCACTCACTCGGGGTCCATCAATTCAATTTTTTATTTTGTGAAAGCGGCAGTAGGCATGCCCAACGCGTTTCGGTTCGAGCCTCGAACCTTGATCACGGGATATGTTTTTCCCTCTCAAGGACAAACAGGCATCATTTATTTCTATTTCATAAAACATTTCCTGTTTCCTCTCTCGCATAGCATCATGGTATTTGTAGTGCAGTGCATTATTTTTTATAGATTATTTACGATTTTTTTATATATATGTGTTAAAAAAACGAACAATTGATTTAAAGTGCCTAAGTGCTTATTAGTGCAAATATTATAAAGTGCAAGTATATGTGTAAAACAGTGCAATGATTTAAAATTACATTTGTAAACAATTGTTTAAATTTTTTCTGAAAAGGTTTTGAGGCAAAGAATTAATTATATGTGCAATTTCATTTTTACATTTTTTCATTGCGCTTAATTGTCCATTTGACTTTTCTCCCTGGTGAGGTGTCCATACAATTTTGTAACGTATGTTTCTTTTTTATATTTTATACAAAAACTTCAAGTATTATTTTCATTTTTGTTATAGAATAGTTCTTTTTTGGTGTTCCAATGTTCCATATTCTTTTTTATTATCCATTACCGGATATTGTCCTTATTTTTCTTTTTATTTATATTTCTCCAGTTTTTCATTTCTCTCTAGTGAGTGTTTCAATTCTTGGAAAACCAGTTGGTTTATCTTGAAGGTTTCTGATAAAGCATTTGTATAGATTTTTTAAATATGTACATATAATTCCTTGTCTTGATTCAATCCCAAAGGTGTTAAGGTGCGAAATGTTACAGTGTGCTTTGATTCTTTCTGTCTGAGTAATCTCTCGCGATTACCCCCTCTTTCCAGATTTGGGACTTGTTCAATCGCATAGAACTTGAGTAATTCCCAGTTGCTTTCATGCATTTTCTCCATGTGTTTAGCAATTGCGTTGGACCGATCATTCTTAGTGGTAGCTCTAATGTGTTCCAATATGCGTTTTTTAATTTCGCATGTCGTACTCCCAATGTATTTTGGTTTACAGGGGCATTCCACTACATAGATGACATACTTGCTCTTACAGGTGATGTTGCTTGATTTTCCATTTTACTCCTTTCTTGATTTCCACTTCTTTTCTTTGTTCAGCAGTTTTGCAAGCTTTACAACTTTTGCACGGCCAAAAACCTTCTATTTGGGTCCAAGATTTTGTTTGTTTTGCTTTGAAGTGGCTATGTGTTAATTTATCACCAAGATTTGGAGCTCATCTGTAGGTGATATTGGGATGATTTCCTATCAGGCCTGATACAGTAGGGTCTAGTTTCAAGACGCCCCAATGGTTTTTGATGATTCTTGTGAGTTGATTTGTTTCTGTCGTGTATGTCGTTATCAGTCTGATTTTTGGTGTATCTTCCATTTTTGTTTTGATGGGATTATTTAAAATCTCAGTTCGATTTTTGGTTTTTGCTCTTTGTAAACTTTTTTCAATTACTTTTTTTGGGTAGTTTCTCTTTTTGAATCTTGCTTGGGCTGCTGTACTATGTTTTTCAAATTCATCGTTTGATGAGCAATTTCTTCGTAGCCGGAAGAATTCACCGTACGGAATATTCCACTTTTGGTTTGTAGGGTGGAAACTGTTGGCATGGAGAATTGCGTTTGTGGCTGTCGATTTGCGGTATAGTGTGCTTTGTAAGGTGTTTCCATCTACATAGATTTCAGTGTCCAGAAATGTTATTTTGGTAGAACTGATTTCATATGTGAATTTTAAATTAGCCTCGTTGTTATTCAGTATTTGAAAAAAAGCAGCAAAATCTTCTTCTGACCCATCCCAAACTAT
This sequence comes from Calotriton arnoldi, assembly GCA_963921515.1. Taxonomy (NCBI): domain Eukaryota; kingdom Metazoa; phylum Chordata; class Amphibia; order Caudata; family Salamandridae; genus Calotriton; species Calotriton arnoldi. Next base: position 1,332,805 of record CAWUFW010004727.1, on the reverse strand, counting down.
AAACAAGTCGTCAATAAACCTGAGCCATAGAATGATTTTATCAACGTATACATCATTTTCAGACGTCTAGGCAATTTTCTGTTCGAACCATCCCATTACCATATTTGCAAAGTTTGGAGAAAATGAAAAGACCATGGCTGTTCCTTTGATTTGCCTAAAATAGTTTTTATTAAAAGTAAAGATGTTATTTTGTAGGCATAGAGAGATCATGTTGATTAGCATATTGTTGTGTTGTTGATATTGGATATTTCTTTTTCCCAGAAAGAAACTGCACGCTTTGATTCCTATTTGATGTTCAATATTCGTATACAGCGAAACAACATCCATTGCTATTAATTTATATTCTGGATGCCAGGGTATTCCCTCCAATTTTTGTAAAAAATCTGTTGTGTCACGTAGATAGGAATTAAGGTTTTTTACCAATGGTGCCAGGAAGAAATCTATATAGTCAGATATTGGTTCTAATATAGACCCATTTGCAGACACAATTGGTCTTCCCGGTGGATTTTGTAAACTTTTGTGTATTTTCGGTAGAAAATATATTGTCGCCACTGTTGGATTTTCGACTGTCAGATATTTCTTTTCATCTTCTGTAATCAGACCCTGACTTAACCAAATTTTCAGATTTTTGTCTAATATCTCTTCAATTTCCTTTGTTGGATTGGTGTCTAAAATTTGATAACAGGTGGCATCTTCAAGTTGTCTATTGGCTTCTTGTACGTAATCTTGTTTGTTTTGGATTACTATATTGCCACCTTTATCCGCAGGTTTTATTTCTATGGTGTCATCCTGCTGAAGATCTTTTAATGCATTTCTTTCCAATTTAGACAAATTGTCTTTTTGATGTTTTTGGTTTAGTTGATATAAGTCATGTATTATAGCCTCATGAAAAACATCAATTTTATTGGCCGGTGGTAAGGTTGGATAAAAAAAGGATTTAGTAGTTTTACCACTTATTCCAGCACCAAGGGGGGGAAATAGGTCATCCAGATTTTCCAAATTATTTACATTTTCATCATCCCCCATTGTTATCAATGTTTCAAGGGCTTGTTTATCCTCTACCAGTAATTCACTTGCAGGTACTGTTTCTAGCATACCTCTGGTTTGTGTAGTTTTTTCTGCAAAGATTTTTGCCAACTTGATCTTTCTAATGTACTTGTACAAGTCTATGTGGGTTTGTGCGATTTCCAAGTGGGTATTTGGGCAGTAATTGAGGCCTTTCTTTAATAAGTTTTGTTCAATTTCCGTAAGTTCTCTCTCAGATAGATTGATGACATTTAATTCATGAGTGTCTGTCTCATTTACTTCCTGAATTGCTTGGTCTTGCCTCTCGTTGTCATTCCGGGGTTTCCTCCTTCCTTGTCCCCTTTGGCCTCTCCTTGTTTTCCTACTCCTCCCCTGCCCCGTCCTCTTCCTCTCCCTCGACCGCTTGGTTTGGTTTTTTCCCAATTTTGTTGTTGAAGAGCCATGCGCATTTCCGTTAAAATAGTGATTTTCTTGTTTCTATTTGTTGTTCCTGCTGCACTTGCCCCTTCATTTTCACTTGCGTCAGTGCTTGGCAAAGATTCATAGCTTGAGAAATCTCTGCTTGTTGTTTCCAACTGTTCCTTGCTTCTTTGTTGTTCAAATTTTCTCGCAAAAGTAAAAATGCGCCCCTCCTCATAATCTATTTTATCTCTCTGGAACTTAAATTGTTTTCGTTGTTTGACTCTTTCTTCATGTTTTTCTAGATTTTTTATCATCTCTTCCTTTAATTTTTTATGTTCCTCAGAAAGTTCTATTTTCTCCAGAGACTCTTCTAATTCCTTAAGATCATTTTGGATATCACTGAGCACTTTTTCTGTATGTTTAATCAGGATCAGTATTAGACCCATTGAGGATCCCAGGAGGTGCTCCCCCGATTCTTGCAGTAGTTCCCCACTAGTATCTTGATGGCAGGGCATTAGTGTAATTCGCAAACCTCGAGGAATTCGTTTCACTTCTGTGTATTTTTTGAGGGTTATTAGTTCCCACCATTTGTTGATTTCCTTTTTGGATAATCTTTCCCAGTATCTCAGAGTCTCTTTATTATCATTCGGATTTTTTATGTTGGGTTTTGTTCTTTGATTGAATGCACTTGGATTGTTTTCAAAGACTTGCGCTAATTCCGCATTGCGTTTTGCCTCCCTTCTTTCCATGGCTATTTTGTCGCTTGTTGAAAGTAATTACTTTATTCACTTTTTTACTTTTTATTGTTAGGATCCCGAGTTCTTTATCAAAACAGTTCCTTTTAAAACGATGTGTCAAAAAAGTTTGTTTGACTCAATTTAAAATACCTTGTTAATCTCCTTTTTATTTTACGATTTTTTTCTGTTCTTCGGTATTACGAGAGTCATTTATTTATGCCTCTTAATTGTTGCATAATCGTTTTTGTGAGCGTTTGTTTCAATAATTATATCCACAGTTCCAGTCTTTCTCAAACTGAATGCCGATGACCTCTGTTAACCCCTGTTACTCAGTGGTTCCCGTTTGCCGTGGATTGTCATTAGAGCCCCTTTCCCCGCATTGGAGTTGTCTGTTACTTGTAAACTGATGAAAAATAAAGTTGCCACGTTTCGCTTACCTACTCAGGGCGGATTCCGCCGAGTCTGCGTCCCTCCGGTCTCAGTCTCAAGCTTCCTCCTCCTTTTGGTAAGACATGCCGTGGTTTCCGTTTCTCCCGTTTTTTCCGCAAGATGCCTTGACAACTTCCAAATCCGCGGTGGCTGCCAGAGTTCAGTAAACGTTTAAACAACGTGTCTCCTCCAACGCCCTTCGTTAGAACTCCGGCGCTCTTGGTGTGAGGCGGTGCGTTCTCACTCCGGCAGGGCAGCCGGTCAATATCGCAGCAAGGTACCTCTGTTGCCAGAAGTTTTTTCGAAGAACGCACTCACTCGAGGTCCATCAATTCAATTTTTTATTTTGTGAAAGCGGCAGTAGCCATGCCCAACGAGTTTCAGTTCGAGCCTCGAACCTTGATCACGGGATATGTTTTTCTCTCTCAAGGACAAACAGGCATCATTTATTTCTATTTCATAAAGCATTTCCTGTTTCCTCTCTCGCATAGCAACCTGGTATTTGTAGTGCAGTGCATTACTTTTTTATAGATTATTTACAATTTTTTTTATATATATGTGTTAAAAAAAACGAACAATTGATTTAAAGTGCCTAAGTGCTTATTAGTGCAAATATTATAAAGTGCAAGTATATGTGCAAAACAGTGCAATAATTTAAAATGACATTTGTAAACAATTGTTTACATTTTTTCTGAAAATGTTTTGAGGCAAAGAATTAATTATATGTGCAATTTCTTTTTTACATTTTTTCATTGCGCTTAATTGTCCATTTGACTTTTCTCCCAGGTGAGGTGTCCATACAATTTTGTAACGTATGTTTCTTTCTTATATTTTATATAAAATCTTCATGTATTATTTTCATTTTTGTTATAGAATAGTTCTTTTTTGGTGTTCCAATGTTCCATATTCTTTTTTATTATCCATTAGCGGATATTGTCCTTATTTTTCTTTTTATTTATATTTCTCCAGTTTTTCATTTCTCTATATCAACGCATACATTTAAAACAGGATGGTGGAATTGTTTTTTCAAAAATCTGTCGAAACTCACACACACACACACGAGCAACTGATTACTCAGCGATTCTTATGGGATTACATCCGGTTCTTTATTATATCAGGATGTCAGGTGTTACCTCTGTTTAGTTCTTACTCCTAAGGGGGTATCCAAAGATATTGGAGTAGACGCCTCACTCACTTATCGTGACATGCTTCATCATTGGCGCCTATCCACACCCTGGTAAGATGGTACTAACTGGGCGGACTCAACCATAGGTGGAAATGGGAGTTCTTAGATAAAGCAAACTGGATAAGCAGGGACCCAGAAAAGTGATGTATTAAAAATACCTCAAGGAATACCTAAAGGTTTTACTTTATTAGGAGGGTACCTGGGGTATGGATAAAAACGTGAAATTGGTGGGTTCTACTGAATACAATTATTCAATTATACCCTCATCTTGATGCCAACATGTTTCGGCCCTCGCTGTGAGCCCAATCAGGTCTGGGGCCTTCGTCAGGGCTGTCTCATCGGTGTCCCTGCCTTTCTTGTGTACGCACGCCATGCACACTCGTGAGGCCTAATGCTCTCACCTATCTTGGTTGTTTGTTTCCAGAGGATTTTCCTCTGGTGTGTCTCTTCAAGGGTCATGCGGTTCGTGTGGGATGGTGCCATCTTGTAGTCACACATTCATCAAAGAACAGGCACCTCGGGATTACCTAAGTCTTACCAATGCGACCGCCGCCGGTAAAATAAATCTGTGCCACACACTGTGTGTATATATTTTGAGCCTTATTTACGAGAAAGTAACGCAGCGCAGTGCTGCAAGACATTTGGATTCGCTGTGGTGCGTTACTTTCAGAGCACAGGGATGCGTCATATTTACAACAATATGACAGATCCCTGTGCTCTCCCATGCACTGGCACACAATTGGCTGCCATGCGCCAATGCAGGCACCCTTGCACCATGGTTCAAGGGTGCCTGCGTTGCGGGGATGATTGTTTTTGTGCAGGAGGGGACATCTTCCTGCACAACAACAATAACAAGAGGTGTTTTCCTCTTTCTATGCGAGCTGCAGAATGCAGCAAGCATACAAATGGGAAAAAACAAGGAGAAATAAAAGTATTTCTCCTTGTTGCGCCTCCTTATGCCTCCCCTGGGTAGGCGTAGGATTCTGACGCATTCCCAGGTTTACAAAACTTTGTAAACCTGGGAATGCAGCAGAATACATGGGTGTTGCGTGGGAACACCCACAGCAACAACCATGGCACACCCCTTTTACGCAGAGTGCTGCATGAAAGGGGGAACTATTTACAAGGCCATGAAAAGCCACGTAAAGTGGCTTTACGTGTCCTTGTAAATATGGAGCACCAAATTTCGCCGCCGGTGTGTCACAAAAAGTGACGGACTGACGGCGCAAGGGGCTTGTAAATATGCACTTTACATATATATCATGACTTTCTTCCTCCTCCCAATGCTCTCCTCTTCTGGGGCAATGAATTGAGGGTCCAGCTGAGCTCCAGTTGTGTAGCTAGAATTAGGCTGATGCAGTGTAGTGTCAGCATTAATTAACTGTATTCTATACAACAGAGGACATGCGGAAGTGCGACACTATGCAATAATTCAAATACTCACTCCTCCTTCTTTGAAAACGGGAACATGTATTTAAAACTGTTAAAAGTGTGGGGACACCTGGTCAGACCTTTCATAAATGGGACTGTCCAGAGAAATCCAGGACGTCTATTCTCCCTATCTCCGGTCTATAAAAGCAGTGGAAGATCAAGGATAGTTAGGGCAGTTGCACCAAGTACTCCGCGAGTAACTAAAATCACAGACCCTTCCCCACACCCCCCTCCACCCCATCCCTTGGCTTCCGCTTTCTGTACAGATTCCACATCGCCCTCTTGTGGTGAAAGCAAGGCCAACTCTACCACAGCTTTATGGTAACTAGAAGGTTTTCTAGGCAAATTTCAGCTGGGGCTTATCTTAATTGCAATACCGGTGTTATGGCAACTACAATATAAAACAATTGTTTAATATTTTATTTATTCCGTGCTTTAAAGAAGCATGAATCGCAGCCTTTAGGTATTACTGTTTTGGACTGGAGTGATTAGGTACAGATACCTCAAGTACTCCTGTATATGAGGATATTGCATAGTGTAATATTGTAACTGTATTTACAGCACTTACTACCCCCGACGAGGCGTTGAAGCCCTTATGAGTTAAACATGTCAGCCTCTGCTAAAGTTGAAAAAGAAGATTTTGCAGTTGAAAGAGGAATGCTTTTCGTTACCTATTGACTTGCTTTAGAATGATGGAGCTTTTAGTGTGGGAAAAGGAAAAACATCTTCAGAAATATATGTGCGGTGCCTAAAAAATTGTGAATCTCCTTTATAAATAGGGAGCTCTTGTCACCTACCGAAGGGACTTACGCAGTGCTTCTATACTGCTGTTAGGACCTTATACATAGGTTATTTCATTGTCTTAAAATCCTTGGCAGCCCAAAGCCTATCAGGTATTGAAGCCACTTATCACTCTGATTTTAGTTCTCTGTTTAAGCTGCTTCTGTTTTGGTGTGAAGAGACATCAAATACTGCATGATAAATATTGTATTAAAGAAGGTCTAGTGGTAGATGAGATGGAAAAAGCAGAGCAAACAGCTTCCCTTTGGACCCAAGAGAAAGTGTAACCATATTAGGAAAGAGAAGTCCCCTCCATCCATCTGGTGTAGAGGAGCACAGGAGGAAGACATGGATGGAGAAAGAGAAGCAGTGCAAGGTCAGACTATATGAAATCCTCACCTGTGGGTAAGAGGAAGAGGCTGAGGGCCAATCCTAATCCGATCCACATCATCATCTTCCGATCTTGTCTTGTTGCAGCGTCTAGAAGATAACAGTTTTGTGTTAAAGCATCATTGGTCAACACCTTCAGAGGACAACGAACCAATAAGGCACGTTCTACACCTGAGACAGAGATAGTTAAAAGTCATGTGCAAGGCAGATCCTATGATGTAAGAGAACCTCGTCATTGATATTTATGAGAACGCCCGACTTGGATCACCGATTCGGAAGCACCCAGATAAGTGCAGTGGATAAATGAGATAAAGTCTAATTATTCAAACTAACCATTGGTAATAACTTATGAGGCCACTTAGGCCACAAAGTCTGGACCCCTGCTCCTCATTGCTGTCAACATACCAAGACAAACACAAAGAGATGATGGACGGAGCGCTGAAACTTTTCAGACACCCACCCCCAGTCACAGATCTGGGTTGAATCCATCATCGTTCTTTAGCTCACTTTGCCACCCCAGTTCAGACACAGCTATATGCAAATCAGTCTTGACCCTGTGCCTCATGGGAACAGTCCAGCCCGAACTGCTAAGCCATGTCTTCCCTGTACTGGAGACAAGCATCCTGGGACCGGTTTCGGGCTAACAGCCCTCATCAGCCAGGCTAGCTTGAATCCAGTGGCAAAGTGAGCAAGGGACCCACGTCTGGGCATACCCTGCCAACTTAGGGCGAACAAAACAAACACAAAGAGATGATGGACGGAGCGCTGAAACTTTTCAGACACCCACCCCCAGTCACATATCTGGGTTGAATCCATCATCGTTCTTTAGCTCACTTTGCCACCCCAGTTCAGACACAGCTATATGCAAATCAGTCTTGACCCTGTGCCTCATGGGAACAGTCCAGCCCGAACTGCCAAGCCATGTCTTCCCTGGACTGGAGACAAGCATCCTGGGACCGGTTTCGGGCTAACAGCCCTCATCAGCCAGACTAGTTTGAATCCAGTGGCAAAGTGAGCAAGGGACCCACATCTGGGCATACCCTGCCAACTTAGGGCGAACAAAACAAACACAAAGAGATGATGGACGGAGCGCTGAAACTTTTCAGACACCCACCCCCAGTCACAGATCTGGGTTGAATCCATCATCGTTCTTTAGCTCACTTTGCCACCCCAGTTCAGACACAGCTATATGCAAATCAGTCTTGACCCTGTGCCTCATGGGAACAGTCCAGCCTGAACTGCCAAGCCATGTCTTCCCTGGACCGGAGACAAGCATCCTGGGACCGGTTTCGGGCTAACAACCCTCATCAGCCAGGCTAGCTTGAATCCAGTGGCAAAGTGAGCAAGGGACCCACGTCTGGGCATACCCTGCCAACTTAGGGCGAACAAAGCAAACACAAGGAGCTGATGGATGGAGCGCTGAAACTTTTCTGGCACTGGGGTGGTGGATGAGCTAAAGAATGATGATGGATTAAACCCAGATCAGTTGACTGGGGGTGAGTGTTTGATTTGCTCTAACGCTCCGTCCATCATCCCCTTTGGTATCGTCAACAAACCAAGGACGCAAATCCAAAATCATCAAAGGATCCATAACAGGGCAAACACCCTGTAGGAAGGTGGAATCTGACTGCATGGTTGCCCCCACTTTTTTCCTGGTGTTTTGCTGGTTTTCGACTTAGTTTGGCTGGGATCCTGCTATTCAGGACCCCAGCCTATCTGCTTTCCCTTTAAATTGATTGCATGTACTTTAGGTACACTCCAGATTGATTCTGGGGTACCCTTATAAGTCCCTAGTATATGGTATACTATGTACCCAGGACATAGGTACCCCAGAGGCCTCCCAGGGGCTGCAGCATGTATTATGCCACCCCTGAGAGGCCATCCAAAATGACACAACAGGTCTGCTACAGCAGCCTGTGTAAGGTGGTGTATGCACCCCTTACTGAGATATAGGTTCCCTATATCTCTCCATATCACTGCACATGTAAACCTATCAGTCACCCCTATGGCAGGCCTTAACAATCCTGAAGGCAGGGTGCTGGGTTTCATGTGAGAGGGTGCCCATGAATGAGCAGAGCCCCTCTGCAGCTTTCGGAATCTTCATTCCGGGGTTGTTTGTGATGCAGCCAAACCATATACTCTTAAGTGCATTATAACCTCACGGTAAATGCTAACTTGAGAATGGCTGCATGGAAACATGTCGTGTTTGGTGTCAAACACCTTGGAATCATACCTCCACCCCAGTAACTGGGGCGGAAGGTATGATTCCACAATACTAGAGGGAGAAACATGGCACCACCGGTACACCCGGTACCAGCTTAACAGAACCCTGGCATCACAAAATGGATGCTGCAGCCACAGACACGAGTCTGCCCTCCTGCTGCTGGACAAAACTCCGGCAGGGGAGGCCTGGACAATAGGTTTCCTGTCACAGGGAGGTGTGACCGCCTCCCAGACAGGCTTTAGTGTATTGGGGCTGGGTGGGTGCACTCCAAGAGTGCTTTGAAGTCTGCACTGGGGGCACATTTGGTGTCCCTGTGCATCGTCCAGCTCAAACTGGTTGCAGGGGCACTCAGCCCCTGCTCTGGTGTGAAACTGGACAAAGGAAATGGGTGTTGCCACCCCTCTATCCTGACCCTCCCATAGGTGGGTCCCCAGAGATTGTCCCACCCCTTCCTTGGGTATAAAGTAGGAACCCCTGACTACAGGACTTTAGATTTACCTGGAGGAAACTCTGCTACAGAATCCCAGAACTTCAACTATCTACACGACGTTGGATGACCGAAGAATCTCCCTTGGAGTAAAGGAGTTACTTCCCTGCTTGGCAGGCACCAAAGACGCATCTGTCTGGTTTGCATCTCTGAAGATCCTGAGGACTCTGAAGAAGTTTGCAACACAGGAGGTGGGTTCCCGTGGTCTCTGAGGTTGATCTGTGTGCTCAGCAAGTCTGAGGCCTGTATCCCTCGTGGAGACCGTGCAACCCGAACCCCTGGACACCGCGACCATTTGCAGAAACATCAGCTTTGAGGCAACCTCTGAGGCTGAGCTTTGGGTTACTTGTAGCCCCGACCCCGAGCAGCAATTCCACCAAAGATTGCCAGCCTACACTCCACGAGTGTACCGTGAGCTGGCCCTTTGTGTTTTCTCTTGAGGTCCCTTCGCGATCCCTGGTCGGTCGACTGGTGGGTCCCTGTGAAGGCAACACTAAGATTAATTGGACTACCCTGGTTGCTCCAGACGTGCCCTGACTCTCCATTGCTGGGCTGCACCAAAGCATCTTTACTCTTCCTGCGTGGGTTGCTGTTGCCAAGGCTTGTTGGGTTCAATCTGAGCACCGACACCCCAGCACTCGACATCCTTTGTGGGACAGCTCGAATCCGGCTCCTGGTTGTCCTCAACGTCTCCTGGACCCCGTGGCTGCAGAGTCAAGCTTCACCTCTTCACACCTGAAGCACCCGACATCGGTGGGCATTTGATTGCTCCGCTCCTGGTCACGTGAAGTGACCCAGACTTTGTCCCCTCTGCTTTCAGGTTCTTCACATCTTCGATCCAGGCTTGGATCATCCCGGACACTTTTCTTCTTCACGGCAGCAGCACTTTGCAGCAGATCGCCATTGAAATCAACGACGATTCCCGACACCATTTGCCACCTATGCACCCGGCTTCCCTGGGTGAGGTCACTCGAGTACTATGGTGCTCCCGTGGGTGTTGGCCCTAGAACCCCTTAAGTCTAAAGGGGTTTGCTCAAAGTCCTCTCCTAAGTGTCCTTTTGCGTTAAAATTCCAACCGCGACTTTCCTCATAGAATCCTACGGCGCTCTCGCTGCTGTGTTCACACACTGCACACGTCCCCCGTGGGTCTACTGTGTCACTACCTTGGGTGGTGCCTTGGGGTCCCAGCGATTCTACGTGCTCTAGGCACTGTGTCTAGTCAAGTCGTGGTTCTTATACCACTTTCTTAGTATATGGTTTGATCCCCCCTGGGGCTCATTGTATATTGTGCTATTTACTGTCGTTTTAATACTGTGATATTGTGCATCTTGGACTCTAATCTCATAAAGAGATTAGTAGTGAGTGTTTAGAAATAAATACATATATTTTATATATACCTGGTGTGGTTCTCCTTTCATTTGGTCATTCAAGAGGTTATAATCTGGTAAACCAAGCTGCTTTACACTCCTTCAAGACTTAGCCTGAAGGCTGCTCTCCATAGCTACCACTAGGATAGCTTTCAATAAAGGTTGTCTTCAAACCTATCATCAATAAGGGTTGTTTGGACTGGTGCAAGGTGCACACTATAACTAGTGGACAGCATATGCCAGGCCAACTTCTCACACACCCTCTGAAGTTTGGTCAAAACACAGCTCTGCAGTCACGTGACTGGCTCTTCCTATGCACTAAGACCCAGTTCTTGGCTCTTTGGGGATGCACAAGGCTCTCTGGGTGGATAAAGCCCCCCCGCTTCTTTCACAAATTGGCGTCTTCCTGAGTGCCCTCCAGGATCCTCAGATCCAAACACAATGGTCAAACCTTCCATGGCATGTCAAGACAGGAGAAACCTAGACGATGAACGCTCAAAGCTTACTGACTATGGAACAAATTGTGCCCAGCTCTGAGATACAACGACTTTACTCAAGGTCAAGAATGAATTGAAAACTACCCTCTTCAATGAGGATTTAGGAGTATGTAAGTCAGAAAGGAACTTGCCTCAGAACTCAAAACGCCTCAAACCAAGACTGTCACATTTTTTCCTTTCAGGGCGAACTGTTTCCCCCTGTAATTCACAGATTTCTAGAGTCACCTTTTTAGGGACTACAGGGGTCTACCAGGGACATCTTAAGGATTTGGGGGGCCATGGGCAAAGCATATTTTGGGGGCCCCTGTGAGGAACAGTTTTGAATTTATGATCCTATTTCAGCTCTGTCATGCCATCTTTGGCCGAGTCACTGACAGCGCACATACACACTTGTCCAAATTCTAAATGTGTTTACATATACTATTCATGGATAGCGATGCATGTTTTCAATATTGTAACACAGCAGCTGCTCGCTAATATTATTGCAAATAATCTCTGTGACACTCCCGTTTCTCATATGTGAGGTCCTGATTTGATCTAAAAGAAACTAATAAATGGATATTGCATGAAACATAAACACATTTCTCTCAAAATGTCTGTAATAGATACACATCACCTATATTGAAAATAAAGCAAAGAAACGTGGTATTTAAAACAATCTGTTTAAGAATAATTCAATGTCATCAGGGCAAGACTCTGCAGAACAGAGCTGGTTCTATTAGGGGGTCCCCTGAAAAGCTGGGGGCCCTGGGCCATAGCCCACTTTGCTCATGCCTTAAAACGTCTCCGGGTCTACTTTGAAAAGATTTAACTCACTAAGGAGAAACATGTTAAACTGTGGCACAGGCACGAATATCTGTCACCTTCTCAACCACCTAGAGCTGTAAGGTGGGTGCAAGACGTCGTGTAAACTAAACAAACCCCTATAATACATCACAAAAATAAATGCTAAAATAAATATTGAAATGAATAAATACATGAGTGAAAATGTATACATAAATAATAAAATACAGATAAAAACACAAAAAATGCATACGTAAATATCTACAAAGACAAATGAAATCTGTAAACATACGTAAATTTAAAAAAATAATCTTAAAGAAATGCACAAATAAACATTATGTAAATAAATATTGAACGCATATAAAACTAAATAAATCAAAGAATAAATACACAAACAAATAAATACATAATTAGATGAAATAATAACGTCTTGTTTGAGGCCCAGCGTCTCGCTACATTGGTTGCTACGGCGACAAACTGTTCTGGTGATAGGATCTTACCCAACAAGACTACAATGGTTTAGCATTTGACAGGTGACAGACTTCCTTCTCTGCTTATTTGAAACTTCAATGGTCCTTCGAAGCTCTTTTCGGCCCATGCATTTTTTGTAGAAGTCCTTCTTTCTCTGAGAAGAACACACTGGGGTTGTGGCCCACTATCGAGGCTAAAAAACCATAAGAAATATGACCGTGCACATAACCCTATTCAATGCACGCATCAGGGTCACCACCTGTTCAGTGCTGCGCCGTGCACATAAAATTGTCTCAGGCCGGTCGGTTTGCCGCAACTTGCGTGCATCACAAATCTCATGCAGGGCGACCCCAATAAAGCACCGCTAGAGTGCCCTTCTACACTGGAAGCGCGTGCAGCAAAAATGTCCCTGCTTTACCCTCTACCTTTCTAAAAATTGCATCAGGGAATGTGCATCAAACCTAATAAGAAAACTATTGACACGTGAGCGGAGCCTCCGCACTGAAGACCAGCAGAAGTGCCGCACTTCGCTATCACAGGCACACGACACGACTGAGAGGGCGTGAGATCACGAGGCCCTTGGTACAGATTAAAAAGGGCATTTGGATATGCATTTGGTCACATCGCAACTTGAACAGATAAAACATCACGTGGCAAAAGCCCCTTCCAGCCGCAAACATATCACCCGATAATGATGCCATCAAATAATACATGCCATCACGAAAAATGTTAGACAATACATCCGGTGCGATAACACACCCTATCATATAAGACAATCGAGTGAATAAATCACTACATTAAGAACTGGCAAAACGCCATTTCAAGTAATAGATCCAATGACATAAAGTCAACCCAGATAGTGCAACCTAGCAGATAATATATCTTATCAGAGTAGTCAACCTATAATATAATGTATCTTATCAGATAATATAGCAGATAATGCAGCCTATAAAATAATCTGATAATGTATCAGAGCAAATAAAGAGAGTCGTTACTCACCGAAGAATACACACCAATCTTTGTTTCTGCGGGACTCTTTCTTCGGGGTTGCTGTTGCAACTTTATGCGCCCGAAGAAGGAGAAGAAGATGTTTTATCTTAAGTCGTTGAGGGTGTGTGTGTGTAATTACAGGCTTCAGGAAGTGTCAGAGGAATTTCTTCGGAGCCCGACGTTAATCCCCCAAGGTGACCCTTGCGGAGCCCTTGGGCGTCAGTGGTAAGTGCTCATTGAAGCTGCAGACAGCTGATAGACTTGAAGGTGGCAGTTCCGCATTGATAGGTGATTGGAAGAGCATTACTCCTACCCTACAATGCGAAAAAGACTGACAATGCGTGAGCGTGGCAGGCGATGGTCACCCACCTCTTTATTACCTTGGCCACTGAACAAATCCACGAATATTTCTGCTCCCAGTAATCAGGTTTTGTCGCTATCGGTTTAATCTCCACCCCCTTTACTTTTTCTTTAAGCTTTAGGTACCAATATTATTTCAGGAAGTAAAAACGCAAAAAGTTTGGCAAAAGGAAATGACGTACCAAGCACAAAATGAAGGCAGTACCAGTATCATTATTTTACCAGCATGACAGGAGTGACATTGAAGTGACATTCAAGATCCTAATTAAATTGAAGGGAGTGACATCACATGAACATTGACCCACCCCCAAAAGTCATCACAGGTAGGGACAACACACGATTTCTTTTTTTTTACTGTGATGGCATTAGAGGAGGGGGCACGTGAATAAGAATACAATACCTCTAATTTGAATAAAACAACATTGCGAGGCTAAATATCCCACTAAATATCCCACTAGTAGCTTACCAAGTTGACATTACCAGAAAATGGCAAAACCATAATGCCATAAAATGGGAAGTTCACATTGGCCTACAATTTGCAAAAACAACAGCTCTGTATTAGCTAAGAATTCATATGTGGCCGAAGAACTGTATCTCATGCCCTAGTCACCAGCAAGTTGGCCTACAGGAACACCCTCTATGCCAGGATCACCAAGCAAATCATTAGAAGATTACAAATCATCCAGAACTCGACAACCGCACTTATTCTCAAACTCCCACACAGAACTCACATCAATGCACACCTCAGGGAACTACACTGGCTCTTGATACAACAACACACTCAATTCAAACTCCTTGCACACACACATTCAAGGCACTTACGACTCAGGCCCTACCAACCTGAACAGTCACTTCTCCTTCCACCAAACATCCAGAGACTTCAGCTCTGCAGGACTCCTATTCACACACATCACACATCCTTGCTTCTAGAGTCGGCTAGCAACTCTGAAAATCAGTGGGGCGCAGCGTGCCGTAAACTCACCGATATGTTCCCTTTCTCCACTCTACTCTCCCGATGATGACAAGGATGAAGAGCAGGAAGGAAGTTGGTTTACTTCCTGCTCACAAACCCAACCAATCAGCAGATCCAGGATTGGTTGGAGCAGGCTATTCCAGTGCTCATTTTGAGGCTGGGGGCCTGTGCCTGCAATCCCTTGGCTGTTTTACAGCACTGGGATTGCAGGCTTGGAAGTGCGCATAATAGATTGGCCGGCTGTAGACAACGGGCCAATCTGTCATGCGCACTGAGCAGTCATCCTGCAATATGCAGGAATCTGTCTGCCCCGCCCCCCCATCACGCTTGAGCTAGCGCGGCCGGCGGGAAGCAGAATAGTAAAATGGTAATGACCATTTTATTATTCTGTGTGTACCTGATGCGCTCGCAGTACGGGGGAGGGGGCGACGCTCCTCCACCCTAACAGAGGAGCCACCACTGCTTGCATCCACAGTACGAGATCAGGGTCAGGGGTGCTCTCTTATATCGCTCTTAAGGCGTGAAACGACCTCTCACTCCACATCAGAGCCTCCTCCTCTCTTGTTGAATTCCACAAGAAGCTGAAGAATTGACTTTTCAATTAACCAACCTCACACAGACAGGGCTAGGCACACACACCTGCTCAGCTCTAGGATACCCTTGTGGGTGATAGTACTCTTTACCAATACACATAAGATACCTTAACCGAGTAAGGGCAGCCCCTACTTCCCAAACATGGCCATCATATTATGGTAGCCTGCCTTGCCTGCCCAGGTCCTGTCTTTGGCAATTAGACACAGCCCACACACCAGGTCAAAAAACAGTCTGACTGCCATGATCACGGAACAACTCCAACAGACACGGTCGAAGAAGATACTCAGCCCTATTATGATGCATGCAATGTTCCGTTCTGACCGCTGCGGTCGGAAAGCTCTCCACATGCCTCGCAGTGGTCGGAAAGTCTTCGGATCTGCTTTCAAACGGCGAAAGCACAGCGGTCCAACCAACGAGCAGATTACAATGAGACAGATGTAGTAGCGGTTGGAATCTACGGTCACACCACATCAAATGACCGCCGCACCACCGCTCATGCCGAAAACTGCAACTAGGCCCAATGGGAGGTTTAAAAAAATACACAGCTGATGGTAATCGTACAGATGGTCACGCCCACATTACATAGGATTAAAGGAACACTATCCCAGACCATGATCCTTTGCAACTACTCCGCCTTACTGCCATACCTCAAACACTTTTGCAAAAAGACACAACAGCTATCACATCGCCAGCACCTACACATACACACACACACACACATGTTTGTAAACAGATTCTTTCCTCCGCACTTTGATTTAACACAAATTCGAAATCACCTAACCAGCCTGCTCCCATTTCACTCTTTTACCACAATAATGGCAACAAAAAAAAAGCAAAGATTCTGTGAAAACGAGTTGAAAGTGATGGTGGATGGAATCCAACTATTTGGAGCACAAGTCCAGCAAACCTCCGTCGCCCTCAAAAATCAAATGTGGGACAGGGTTGTCAACAGCGTCAATGCCGTAGCTCCCATCCTGCGCACAAAGGACGACATCAGAAAGAGGTGGCATGACCTGAAGCTCAGGGTAAAGAGTCTGATCAACAGGCACCACCTGGTGACTCGGCAGACTGGCAGTGGACCTCCCATGGCACCATTGGAACTTACAGCATGGGAGGAGAAAGTGTTTGCCTTCCTGAACACTGAAAGCTTGACTGGGATTTCTGGGGGACTGGAGAATGGTAAGTAACACCCCTCCAAATGAAACAACATAGCAATGTAATGTTTGCACTAAACACACCTTTACTATTGTTACTCCCACACCATTTGGGGCATATGTAGTAGTGTTGGTATCAGTGATGTAAATAAATGTCAGTCACAGTCATCAGTCAGCAGTCCTGCATATGTACAACAATGTATCGGCACCTATTCCATGACCCCCATGGAAATTCTGTATGCAAGTCTATGCACATCAAATCCTCATGATAGGACACATCACGTTTGTGAAAATAATCATCTGTATGTGCGAAAACAACAGCATCTTGCCAAAATGCATGTAACACAATGCAGGCTTGCTAGTATTTACTAATCTGAACAGAGAAAACTACAACTACTTAATGCCCTGTTTACTGAGCACTCAAGAGGCTCCAGTGTCCATTCCACCTGACTACTTGTCAGACATTTTATCCACCCTGCTTTATAACAGGTAGGTAGCCCTTATACAACTGTGGCCTGGGAGAGGGGGTCAGGGCTGCAACTTCCATTAGGCTCTCTACTCTCATCACCTCACCCCCTCTAGCCCCACACCCATCATAGCAGCCATTTTATCCACTCTGATTCACCTCACAGGTAGGTAGCCCTTTTACAACTGTTGCCTGGGAGAGGGGGTCAGGACTGCAACTCCCATCAGGCCCTCTACTGTTTGAGTGGTTGTGTGGGTGAGTTGTGTATAAGTAGGTATGGAAGTAACTGTGTGGGTGAGTGAGTGAGTATGTGAGGGACTATGTTGGTGAGTGAGTGGGTGTGTCAGTTGCTGTATGTGTGAGTGAGTGACTGTATGGGTAAGTGAGTCGGTGTCTGAATGGCTGTATGAGTGAGTGACTAGGTGCCTGTATGGATGAGCGAGTGGCCGTTTGAGTGAGTGTTTGGTTAAGTGCATTGGTGTGTGAGTGGTTGTATTGGAGAGTGAGTGACTGTGTGAATGACTGTATGGGTGAGTGAGCAGATATGTGAGTGCTTGAATGGATATGTGAATAGGTATGTAAGTGGTTGTGTGGGTCTGTGAGTTAGTGTGTGAGTGCTTGTATGGGTGAATGAGTGACTGTGTTGAGAGGCTGTTAGGGTGAGTGAGTGATTGTGTGAGTGGCTGTATAGGTGAATAAGTCTGTGTGTGAGTAGCTGCATGGGTGAGTATATGGCTGTGTGAGTCACTGTGGGTGAGTGACTGGTTGCATGAGTAGCTGTGTGGGTCTGTTAGTGGCTGTGTGTGTGACTGTATAGGTGAGTGAGTGGTTGTGTGAGTGGCTGTATGAGTGAGTGAGTGTGTGTGTGTGAGTACTTGTATGGGTCTGTGAATGGGTATGTGAGTGGTTGTGTGGGAGTGGGAGTTGGCATAGGAGAGTTTGTATGGGGGTGTGAGTGGTTCTGTGGATGATGTCATCAGTGATGTTATCAGTGATGTCATTCGAAATGCCTTCAGTGATGTCATGAGTGATGTCACTGACCATGTCATGAGTGATGTAATATGTAAAGTCATAAGCAGTGCATTGGGGGGCGTAAGCTATAGTTAGCTCGGGTAACTATAACTGCAGAATTTCTATGGTTTTGTACGCATGAAATCTGAGCCTAACTATAACGTCCCTGTAACCTTTGTTTTTTTCAGTGAATTTCTATGCTTTTTTAAACTCTATTTTCTAGCTTTAAAGTCCCTGCAACCTTTGTTTTTTTAAATGAATTTCTAGAGATTTTTAAAATTCTATTTCCTAACTATAACATCTCTGTGACCTTTGTTTTTTAAGTGAATTTCTATGGTTTTAGCACTAGTAGGACCATTTGCAGAGTGGTGGAGAAAGGGGATGGGGCTTCCGACCAGCTCTCAGTAATTCCACTGTGCAGGACTTACTGGAGGTGACAGGAGGGGTTTTTGGCCCCCAAGGAACCTCAGCAGCCTACGGGACTTCATCCCCCGACCAGTAGTGCACCAGGATGCACATTTGCAGAGTGGTGGAGAAAGGGGGCAGGGCCTCAGATGACTTCTCAGCAATCCTGCTGTGTGGGATTTACTGGAGGTAACAGGATGGGTTGTTAGACCCCAAGGACCCTCAGGAGCCAAGTGTACTTCATTCCCCCAACCAGTAGCGCACCAGGAGGTGCGTTTACAGAGTGGTGGAGAAAGGGGCAGGTCTCAGATGACATATCAGCAATCCTGTTGTGTGGGACTTACTGGAAGTAACAGGAGGGGTTGTTGGCATCCCAAGGACCCTCAGGAGCCAAGTAGACTTCATCTCCCAATTAGTAGTGTGCCAGGAGGTGCATTTGCAGAGTGGTGGTAAAAAGGGGCAGGGTCTCCAGTGATCTCTCTGTAATCCCACTGTGTGAGATTTGCTGGAGGTAATAGGAGGGGTTGTTGGCCTCCAAGGGCCCTCACCAGCCAAGGGGACTTCATCCACCAATAAGTTCTGCGCCAGCAGGCCCCTTTGCACAGTGTTTGAGAAAGGGAGCGGGGTCTCCAGCGATTTCTCCTGTGGGTTGACGTTTAAAAATGGAAAACAATAATTAGAGGACAGGGACCCCACGGCCACCCTCCTCGGGCCGGTTTTGGCCCTGGGGACCCTATCCCCGGGGGCCTGGCCTTTTTATAATGGCACAGCCCCCCTCCACAGGCTGATTTTGGGCCTAGGGACCCCATCCCTCGTGGCCCAGCTGTATCTCCTGAGTGTCCCCAGGGCAGCCAGTCTTCACTGGGACCGCGGGGGAGCCTGAATCAATCAATCAATCAGGGAATTGTAAGCGTGCTACTCACCTGTGAGGGTCTCAAGGCGCTGAGGGGGGGGGGTCTGAAGATTTGTATAGCCGAAGAGCCAGGTCTTGAGGGTCTTCCTGTAGGTGTTCAGGGAGGGGGCACGTCTGATGTCTGCCAGTAGCTCGTTCCAGGTCTTGGCTGCAATGTGAGAGAAGGATCTTCCACCTGCTCTGGCTCTGTGGATGCGAGGGGTTTTGGCCAGTGCGAGGTTGGAAGATCAGCGGTTTCTTTTGGGTTCGTGGAAGTTGATTCTGTTGTTGAGGTATTTGGGTCCGTTGTTGTGTAGGCATTTGTAGGCGTGAGTGAGGATTTTGAAAGTGACTCTTTTCTCCATGGGGAGCCAGTGGAGACTTCGTAAGTGTTGGCTGATGTGTTCATATCAGGGGATGCCGAGGATGAGTCTGGCGGCGGTGTTCTGTATTGTCTGGAGTTTGTGGAGTAGGGACTTGTTGATGCCAGCGTAGAGTGCGTTTCCATAGTCCAGTCTGCTGGTCATGAGTGCGTGGGTGACTGTCTTCCTTGACTCAGGGGGGATCCACTTGAAGGTCTTGCGGAGGATGCGGAGAGTGTTGAAGCAGCTGGAGGTAACGGCGTTGACCTGTCGGTTCACGGTGAGTGATGAGTCGAGTACGATGCCGAGGTTCTTGGCGTGGTCTGAGGGGGCAGGTGGGCTTCCGAGGGTGGTCAGCCACCAGGTGCTGTCCCATGCAGAAGGGGTGGTACCGAGGACGAGGACTTCTGTCTTCTCGGCGTTGAGCTTCAGGCAGCTGTTGGTCATTCAGACTGCAACGTCTTGCATTTCTTTCTGGAAGTTGAGTTTGGCAGTGGTGGGGTCTTTGGTGAGGGAGAGGATGAGCTGGGTGTTGTCGGCGTAGGATACGATGTTGAGGCCATGTTGTCAGACGATGGCTGCGAGGGGGGCCATGTAGATGTTGAAGAGGGTGGGGGTCAGTGATGAACCCTGTGGGATTCCGCAGGTTATTTTCGTGGGGTCGAGAGGAAGGGTGGGAGTCTGATCCTTTGGCTTCTTCCGGTGAGGAATGATCGGATCCAGTCCAGGGCTGTTCCTTGTATGCCTGCGTCGTGTAGTCTGGCAACTAGTGTGCGGTCGGAGACGGTGTCGTAGGCCGCTGATAGGTCGAGTAGGATGAGGGCTGTGGAGTGGCCTTGGTCCAGGAGGGTGCGGATGTCGTCTGTGGCGGCAAGAAGGGCGGTCTCTGTGCTGTGGTTGCTTCGGAATCCGGATTGGAACGGGTCGAGGAAGGCGTTCTCTTCAATGAATCGTGTCAGTTTCCTTTTGACTGTTTTCTCTGCAACTTTGGCTGCGAAGGTGAGGAGTGAGATGGGCCGATAGTTCTTGAGGTCGGTGGGGTCAGCTGTGGGCTTCTTGAGCAGGGGTCTGACTTCTGCACGCTTCTAGTCGTCTGGGAAGGTGCCTGTTTTGAAGGTGCTCCCACGGTCCCTGCCGGCCCTCTGTCTCTTGCTGGAGCCAGCTTTGCTAAACATGCAGCTCCCTGTGTGTAAAAGCAATTCGTCTGTTTCCTGCTCGCTTGTCAGAGGGCAGAGAAACAGAAGAATGCTCTGCTTCCAGCAAGCAAGAGCATTTCTCTGCTCTCGCTTGTTGGACGTGGAGTGTTTGCTGTGACTTGACCAGAGCGGTAAAGCTCCTGCCAAGCCACAGCAAACAGCTATGTCCTGGGGTTGCTCTTCCTATGGCTAGAAGCTGAGATACCATGAGGAGCACTCTTCCCATTGTTTGCAGATACATGAATTGCCGACTGTTGGATTGCAAGATAATGAGGAATTAAGGGATTAAGTACTGAGATAGAGGTGCTTGCGAAAATCTATGTTTTACTACTGAGGACTGAACTTGATTATGACTTATTAGCCCTGATGAAGTCGGTGGACATTATCCACGAGACGAAACCCGTGTTGGCTGCATTCTGTTCAGATTGGCTGTGATATTACCTAGTTGGAATTCTGACGTTTGGAATAAAACAAAGAAATTACCATAACTACGGACTGCTGGATTTACTTTGGAATGGACATTTGCTCAGGATAAGATTTTGTTTGTATTGTTATTTGCGGGTTCCATCTCCAAATCTTGAAACGTTGGGTGGCCACTCCACTTATCCTTGGAGCAAACTTTGGAATTTTGATTGTACTACATTGCACCGACTCAGTGCAGAGTTGGCCCTGTCACTTTTAGACTGTTGTATTATCTCTTCTTATGGAAACTAGGTCTTAACTATAACTACCTACTGGGACCACCAGTAGGTTATCCACACACACACACACACACAGTCAGATGGTACCTGAAATCTCCACGGAAGCAGAATGGATGATAATTTACCAACACCCTCCTACCAGTGCATCCCACCAATATTTCCTGGTAAGATTCACCAGCAAGGGGGAAAGGGGAATGGGACAGAGAAGAGAAAACTCCTGATTGGCAGCAGCCTTCTCTTCTGCCTGGATTCTCACTCAGGTACTGCTTCTTGGTGACAACCCGTATTAATCCCAGGAAGGGGGAAAGTCTTAATGCACAGAGGAAGAAAGAAGAAAACACATATAATCCAAACTACTCTAACATTTTTCAATACCTCTCTATGTCTTTGATATTAACTATCCTGCCAATGTCTTCTGGAGTTTTAGCTTCTCAGTTGAATGAGTCTGAACTAGGAGATTGAAGAATTATCGGCAACTGTAACTCTCTATACATCCTTATGGATCTTAGGCAACAAAATTCAATGTTCTTTCTAGATCCTGAAGGTTTCTATCAGTTCGTGTGAGTGAATTCTACTTATCCAAGAGAGTCTTCACATTCATTAAGGAGCGCGCAAAAAGGAACAGGGGTAGGAAAAATAGGAAGGAAAGGAAAGGGCACCAACAGGGAGGCAAGGAGATAATAGGTCAGAGATGAAATCCTCGAAAAAATGTTCTAGAATCTTACTGACTTTCCAGGCTTCGAAGATGTCTGGGGAATTCCTGTCACTCACTGTCTGAGACGCTGCAACAAAGGCTTTCTCTTGACTGAGGTTGCACAGCCCACTCAGAAACTCTTCTTTCGTCGATTGAGAGAGAGGGACACTAATCTCTCTCTCTACTGGTGTAGTTCCGACAAGAACACGAGGGTATACTATCTTGCCTCGGGGAATGGACAGACTGAACCTCGCCACTCAAGAGAGACACAGCTCTCCACCCACAGAGGCTGCGCAAACTGAAGACACTAGTCACAAGAGACTCCGATTGCACTGCTGAGACTGCGCTGACAGGAACCTCAACTTGCGGAGCACAACGCTTTAGATCTAGAAGGTTAGTCGCTATGAAACTCTGACTAGAGCGACTTTCACTTAAAACTATAATTCAGCAGTCCGAATTAGTCTGCAGCCCAGTAGTAAATGTGGTGGAACGGACTCCAAAACAGTCTTTCCTCAGGGAATTCAAAATTGAAGTGCCTGGAGAAACGCGCATGCGCTCATCTTGAGCCACAAACTCTCGCGAGAATGTTCCCAAGTGAATGACTGCTCAGACTTGGCAAATGCAGCAGCCATCTTGCAAGGTTTAAACCCAATCTAACTCTGCAGGTTCTTCCAATGATTAATCAAATTTACAGCAAAAGGTTTGAAAAAAATGTTTTTGGACACCAGGCAGTGTCCCTCTGGGACCCTCCTACCAGGCTTAGGGGGTCATTGTATTCCTACCCTGCCCCCGTTTGTCCTTTTTTTGCTTTTTTTATAGGACTCGGATTGAGTCCCGAGTCCTAAGATGGCTGCCATCACTTCCTGTTTGAGGTGGTGGCAGCAGTCAGATCTTAGCCTCCGCATCCCTAGATATACAACATATTTGAGCATTATTTGCTCAAAAACCTCTGAACAGACTTACACCAAAATAAAAAAGTACTCTTTCTACATGGAGATCTAGAGTTCTGCCAAATTTGGTATTAATATGTTCAGCAGTTTAGGCTGTAGCTGTGACTAAAATTCCTAAGAGAAAAAAATGGAGAAAATGCATTTTGGAGGCTCCTTTTTTCTCAGCCCCCACAGGACGGATCACCCTGAAACTTTCCATATGGAAACTAGGCAAATAAATGCACTTTTTTGAATGTTTTGTGGAGATTCGCCAAAGGGTGCCAAAGTTATTACTAACACAAAAAATCCATTTCCTATGGAAACATTGAATCACAATCTTAACTATAAATGCCCCATAGCGATATATATATATATATACATATATATTTTTATTAAACAAATGCCCGTGAGCTCTAGGGCAGCACTCGACAGTTCGCCTTTTTAGATTTCAGCTTGCCGTGATCTTCCCGCTGTAATTTCCTGATGCCTGACGCGTTTCCACGGCTCACGCCGTTTCTTCAGAGGCATTGAAGTAGTCAAGTGATGAGAGGCTGAGGCGGGAACTGTGTCCAAGCCATTCAGCACAGGGAGCCAAATATGAAGAGAGTCTTGCCGCGGACTTCCTACTACCTACGAAGGTTTATAGATAGCAATAATGTTCACAAGTCAGCGCTGGGAACCCACTCGGGGAAAATAATTGACTGCTCCCAGGACTACATGTCCCAACAGGCTTTGGAATATCAGCACACACTTTGCGAGTCCCACGAGGGGCAAATAACCAATAAAAATACGCCTGACATTTGAATATGTAATGGAGCATCCGCAGCGCCACTTGACTACTTCAATGCCTCTGAAGAAACGGCGTGAGCCGTGGAAACGCGTCAGGCATCAGGAAATTACAGCGGGAAGATCACGGCAAGCTGAAATCTAAAAAGGCGAACTGTCGAGTCCTGCCCTAGAGCTCACGGGCATTTGTTTAATAAAATTATGGACACGGCGGCCCTGCCGTGAGGGCAAGCACCATCTCCAAATTGATGAGAGGCTGAGGCGGGAACTGTGTCCAAGCCATTCAGCACAGGGAGCCAAATATGAAGAGAGTCTTGCCACGGACTTCCTACTACCTACGAAGGTTTATAGATAGCAATAATGTTCACAAGTCAGCGCTGGGAACCCACTCGGGGAAAATAATTGACTGCTCCCAGGACTACATGTCCCAACAGGCTTTGGAATATCAGCACACACTTTGCGAGTCCCACGAGGGGCAAATAACCAATAAAAATACGCCTGACATTTGAATATGTAATGGAGCATCCGCAGCGCCACTTGACTACTTCAATGCCTCTGAAGAAACGGCGTGAGCCGTGGAAACGCGTCAGGCATCAGGAAATTACAGCGGGAAGATCACGGCAAGCTGAAATCTAAAAAGGCGAACTGTCGAGTTCTGCCCTAGAGCTCACGGGCATTTGTTTAATAAAATTATGGACACGGCGGCCCTGCCGTGAGGGCAAGCACCATCTCCAAATTGATGAGTGGCTGAGGCGGGAACTGTGTCCAAGCCATTCAGCACAGGGAGCCAAATATGAAGAGAGTCTTGCCGCGGACTTCCTACTACCTACGAAGGTTTATAGATAGCAATAATGTTCACAAGTCAGCGCTGGGAACCCACTCGGGGAAAATAATTGACTGCTCCCAGGACTACATGTCCCAACAGGCTTTGGAATATCAGCACACACTTTGCGAGTCCCACGAGGGGCAAATAACCAATAAAAATACGCCTGACATTTGAATATGTAATGTAGCATCCGCAGCGCCACTTGACTACTTCAATGCCTCTGAAGAAACGGCGTGAGCCGTGGAAACGCGTCAGGCATCAGGAAATTACAGCGGGAAGATCACGGCAAGCTGAAATCTAAAAAGGCGAACTGTTGAGTGCTGCCCTAGAGCTCACGGGCATTTGTTTAATAAAATTATGGACACGGCGGCCCTGCCGTGAGGGCAAGCACCATCTCCAAATTGATGAGAGGCTGAGGCGGGAACTGTGTCCAAGCCATTCAGCACAGGGAGCCAAATATGAAGAGAGTCTTGCCGCGGACTTCCTACTACCTACGAAGGTTTATAGATAGCAATAATGTTCACAAGTCAGCGCTGGGAACCCACTCGGGGAAAATAATTGACTGCTCCCAGGACTACATGTCCCAACAGGCTTTGGAATATCAGCACACACTTTGCGAGTCCCACGAGGGGCAAATAACCAATAAAAATACGCCTGACATTTGAATATGTAATGGAGCATCCGCAGCGCCACTTGACTACTTCAATGCCTCTGAAGAAACGGCGTGAGCCGTGGAAACGCGTCAGGCATCAGGAAATTACAGCGGGAAGATCACGGCAAGCTGAAATCTAAAAAGGCGAACTGTCGAGTGCTGCCCTAGAGCTCACGGGCATTTGTTTAATAAAAATATACATATATATATATATAAAACCTACTGGCGGTCGCCAGTAGGTAGTTATAGTTAGGACCTCGTTTCTATTCAAAAAGCGTTTTTTGTTTTGCCAATATTTTTGGCGTCAGTTGACGAAACTTCACGAAATTTTCTAAACTAATGGCGCGCTCCGGTCAGCTCCTATCTTGAAAGTTTTGGGGTGATTCGTCAAGCAGGGGCTGAGAAAAAAGGGGGGTCCCAAAAAGCGTTTTCCCCATGTTAGTTTCCATAGGAACTTTAGACACGACTACAGCCCGAACTGCAGAACGGAATTACACCAAATTTGGCAAAAAGGTAGGTCTTGGTCCAGAAAGCGACCTTTTTTTTTAAACGGTGTAAATCAGTTCAGTAGTTCCTGAGAAATTAAAAAAATAAAAATATTGATATCTGAGCACCGAGGAGGAGTCGCGACTCCTCCCGGGCACGAGCTCCACTCTGATTGGCTGCCAACACTCTAAACCAGGAAGTGTTGGCAGCCATCTTGTGACTCCGTAACCGAGTCACAAGAAAAGAGTTAAAAAAAGGTGAAAAACAAGAGAAGGGGGCAGGGTACAAACACCCTGACCCCTTAGGCCTGCTCAGGGGGTCCCACAAGGACCCCCAGGGCCAAAAAAAGCATTTTTTTAAAAAACAAATCATCTGAATTCACGCTGGGTTTGCGAATCCGGATGATTTAAAAAAAAAAAAATGAAGCGCGGGTTCCTGCGCTTCGTTTTTGAAAGCCCCCGGGTGGGCCAGGTCCTGGGGGCACTCACCAATTAATTTGCGGGGGCCCGCAGGGGCACCCTGCAGCCCCAGGGATGGCCTCCTCCCCGGGGCTTATTTAATTGTATGTGGGGGCACTGTGGCCCCCCGCAGCCCCGGGGACTGCCACCTCCCCGGGGCTTTAAAAATAAATGTGTGGGGGGTCCCAATCCCCCACATGCTGCCCCGGGGAACGCCACCTCACAGGGGCTTTAATAATAAAACACGGGGGGCATGCGGCTCCCCGCAGCCCCGGGGACCGCCACCTCACCGGGGCTCTGTTTTAAAAAAAAGAAGATGTGTGGGGGGGCAAGAGCCCCCCCACATGCCCCGAGGACCACCACCTCCCCGGGGCACATACTCATTAAAAATGCAGGGGCCCATAGCGACCCCCGGGCCCTGGGGACCACCACCTCCCTGGGGCTTTGAAAATGCTGGGAGGGGGGCCACGTGGCCCCCCTCCTGGAGCCCTTGATGGCCCTGGGGACCGCCACCCCCCAGGGCCGGCTCGTGCAATGTTCCGGGGTGCCCACACCCGGGACATTGCTGTTTGCTATGGCAGGGCGGGAGCACGGCTCCCGCCCTGCCATAGCAGACTCTGCTTTGCTTCAATGAAGCGAGAGCAGGAAATCCTACTCTTGCTTCAATGAAGCAAAGCAGGATTTCTTTTGCACAAGGGGAGCTGCATGTCAGCAGCTCCCCTAGTGCAAAAGCAATGCCGGCTCCCGCAGGAGGTGGGGAGTCAGTGGGACCGTGGGGGCATTGGGGCTCCCCCCACAGTCCCCAACGGAGAGGCCAGGCCCTGGGGGATGGGGTCCCCGGGGCCAGAAGTGGCCTGGGTGGGGGGCCACGCGGTCCCCCTCCCCAATAATTAAAAAATATTTTTTTTTAATAAAAGGAAAGGCCGGCCCCGGGGGATGGGGTCCCCGGAGCCATAATTGGCCTTTGGAGGGGGGCCACACAGCCCCCTCCAAATATAAATTAAAAAAATATAAAATTCTGGCCATGCCCGGGGGATGGGGTCCCCGGGGCTGAAATTGTCCGTGCTCCCGCCTTGCCATAGCAAACGGCAATGTCCCGGGGGTGGGGATCCCGGGACATTGCAGGAGCCGGCCATGGGGGGTGGCGGTCCCCAGGGCCATCGAGGGCTCCAGGAGGGGGCCGTGCGGCCCCCCTCCCTTCATTTTCAAAGCCCCGGGGAGGTGGTGTTCCCCGGGGCTTGGGTGTCTGTAACGGACCCCCCAATTTCAATCTTTAGTGCCCCGGGGAGGTGGCGGTCCCTGGGGCTTGGGGGGGCCCGTGAGGCCCCTCACCCTAATTATAGAAAAAGCCCCGGGGAGGTGGTGGTACCCGGGGCTTGAGGGGGGCGCGAGGCCCCCCCAATAGTTTTTGCACAATGCCCCGGGAGGTGGCGGTCCCTGGGGCTGCGGGGGGGCGCGTGCCCCCGCACATCATTAATAAAGCCCCGGGGAGGTGGCGGTCCCCGGGGCTGCGGGGCCCCCCACAGGCCCCCACCACATAATAAGGCATGGCCCCGGGACCTGGCCCACCTGGGGGCTTAAATAGAACAAAGCGCGGGAGCCCGCACTTTGTTTTTTTATTTTATTTTCTCGGCCGGATTCACCACCCCAGCACAAATTCGGCTGATTTAAAAAAAAAAAAAAATGCTTTTTTTGGCCGTGGGGGTCCTTGTGGGACCCCCTGAGCAGGCCTAGGGGGTCAGGGCGTTTGTACCCTGCCCCCTTTTCATGTTTTTTATCTTTGTTTCACCCTTTTTCTTGTGACTCACTTGTGACTCGGTTACCGAGTCACAAGAGGGCTGCCAACACTTCCTGGTTTGGAGTGTTGGCAGCCAATCAGAGTGAAGCTTGTGCCCGGGAGGGTTCGCGAACCCTCCTCGGTGCTCAGATATCGATATTTTTCTTTTTTAAATTTCTCAGGAACTACTGAACGGATTTACACCATTTAACAAAAAGGGCGTAGTCCAAACCAAGACCTACCTTTTTGCCAAATTTGGTGTAATTCCGTTCAGCAGTTCGGGCTGTAGCCTGTAATAAAGTTCCTATGGAAATTAACATGGAGAAAACGCGCTTTGGGACCCCCTTTTTTCTTGGCCCCGCTTGACGAATCACCCCAAAACTTTCAACACACAAACTGAGCGGTCGAACCCTGTTTTTTGGAAAATTTCACGAAGATTCGTCAAACGGCGCCAAAGATATTGGCAAATCAAAAAATGCCTTTCCAATGGAAACTAGGTCCTAACTATAACTACCTACTGGCAACTGCCAGTAGGTAATATATGTATATATATATATATATATTCACTGAAAAAACCATAGGTTTCAGGCACATTATAGTTAGAAATTAGCATTTAAAAAACCTTACAAATTCACTGAAAAAACCATAGGTTTCAGGGACATTATAGTTAGTTGGACATTTCACTCGTACAAAACCATAGAAATTCCGCCGTTATAGTTAGTTCAGCTAACTATAACTCGTGCCCCCACAATGCACTGCTGATGACGTCACATATTACATCATTCATGACATGGTCAGTGACATCACTGATGACTTCACTGATGACATCTCAAATGACATCACTGATGACATCATCCAGTGACTGTGTGTTTCTTTAAATTTTAAATATGTATTATATATATGCCAAGGTGTATTGAAGAATGAGTGGGTGTATAAGTGTCTTGATGGAGGATTTAGTAGGTGCGTGACTGACTGTTTAAGTGAGTGATTACATGTGTCTTACTGAATGCATGGGTTAGTGACTAAACTGTGTGAATGTCTGTATCGGTCTGTCTGTTGTTGTATAAGCTGCTGCATTGGTTGGTCAGTAGCTACATGAGTATCTATATGGGTTATCGATTGGTTGCCTGAGTATTTGTATGGGTGCCTGAGTGTGTGTGTGGGTGGGAGGTGTGTGACTCTGTGCATAGATGTTTGAGTGGTTGATTCACTGGGTGTATGGGTTCAAGAGTGCATGTGGAAACAGCTGTATGGGTGGGTGAGTGTGTGTATGGGTGGGTTGGTGAGTGAATGGATGTCTCAGTGGTACATGTCCAAGTAACTACATATGTAAAAGGCAGTGTATGTGAGAGTTGGAGTATATAAATTACTATACGTTAGAGCCAGTGATTGTGAGAGTGGCTGTATGGATGAGTGTGTACTTGTATCAGTGATTGTATAAGAGAGTAAGTATGCATTTGTTTCTGTTTGAATAAGTGATGTGTTGTGTGTATAACTGAATAGGTCAGTAAATAGAAGTGTGATTGATTCTTTGCATGACTGACTAGGTGTGTGAATAACTCTGGATGAGTGGTGGTGTGTGAGTGTCTGTATAGGTGTATGAGTGCATATGATAGTGTTGTATTGATGAGTGACTGCATGTATGAGTGATTGTATGGGTGAATGAGTGGATGTGTGTGTAGACCTAGGAATCAGTGAGTGCGTATGTAGTAACTGGTATTGGTGTGTCGATGGTTTCGAAAATAGTAGTCTGTATTTTACAGTGGGCGTATCAAAGGTTATATTAGAGTGTGAGGAGGTGCATCAGATTTTCACGTGGATGATGTCATCAGTGATATCATCAGTGATGTCATTTGAGATGTCATCAGTGATGTCACTGACCATGTCATGAATGATGTAATATGTGACGTCATCAGCAGTGCATTGCGGGGGCGCGAGTTATAGTTAGCTGAACTAACTATAACGGCGGAATTTCTATGGTTTTGTACGAGTGAAATGTCCAACTAACTATAATGTCCCTGAAACCTATGGTTTTTTCAGTGAATTTGTAAGGTTTTTTAAATGCTAATTTCTAACTATAACGTGCCTGAAACCTATGGTTTTTTCCAGTGAATTTCAATGGTTTTTTAAATGCTAATTTCTAACTATAACGTCCCTGAAACCTATGGTTTTTTCAGTGAATTTCTAAGGTTTTTTAAATGCTAATTTCTAACTATAACATCCCTATTAAGTCCCCTTGAATCCTGAAGGTCCCAGGTGGCCAAGTAGCACACCAGGTACCTCCAGTAAGCACCACAGAGCTGCGTTGCAGAGAGGTGTTCTGAGGCCACGCCCCTTTTTACACCACGCTGCAAACGCGGCTTCTGGCGCACTGCTGCTCGGAGGATGAAGTCCACATTTGTAATATGTTAACCGGCCAGTCCCGGTTGGGAAAGCCGCACCGCCATCACTGAAGTAAGAGGTCTGCTGCGTGGAGACTGGACTTCAACGTAATACAGCAGAAGAAGCAGTTTACAACAAAAACGAACCGGAGGTTACAGCCTGTATCTCACTGGAGAGCTTTGAAAAATTGCAAAATTCAAATGTTACAGCGGCAGAGCCCACTGAAGGGTGTAATTGTAGGGCAAATGTACCACGAGTCCCAGAATACTGTTTGGTGAAAACACGCCCACTGGAGGGCTGACCACTAGAGGATGTTTAAAAACAATGAACTTTTTTGACTCGGACATTGCTCATTCTGCCTCATAACATGCAACTGCCCGTGATCAAGGAATAAGTAATTCCGAAACGTGTAGGGCTTTAATTGCAAAGGTTGCTGCTTGCCGGTTTTTGAAAATAAAGAAATCTACTTAAATGGAGTGGAAATCGACTGTCTTCTTGTGTGCGCTTTCAAGGTGGGACACCTTCTTTTTTGTAATATGTTAACCCGCCAGTCCCGGTCGGGAAAGCTGCACCACCATCACTGAAGTAAGAGGTCTGCTGCGTGGAGACGGGACTTCAACGTAATACAGCAGAAGAAGCAGTTTACAACAAAAACGAACCAGAGGTTACAGCCTGTAGCTCACTGGAGAGCTTTGAAAAATTGCAAAATTCAAATGTTACAACGGCAGAGCCCACTGAAGGGTGTAATTGTAGGGCAAATGTACCACGAGTCCCAGAATACTGTTTGGTGAAAACACGCCCACTGGAGGGCTGACCACTAGAGAATGTTTAAAAACAGTGAACTTTTTTGACTCGGACATTGCTCATTCTGCCTCATAACATGCAACTGCCCGTGATCAAGGAATAAGTGATTCCGAAACGCGTAGGGCTTTAATTGCAAAGGTTGCTGCTTGCCGGTTTTTGGAAATAAAGAAATCTACTTAAATGGAGTGGAAATCGACTGTCTTCTTGTGTGCGCTTTCAAGGTGGGACACCTTCTTTTTTGTAATATATATATGGTGTGGCTCCGTGGCCAGGGTGACTGACGCTGGAATCTGGGGCTCACGGTTCGATCCCCGGCACCGGCGGCAGGTCAGCCCAGCACCATGTGACTCTGGGCAATAGCTCGCTTAATCTTCCCGACGGCCCCCAGCACCGGGATTCCTTCGGGTAGCTGTTCGCACTTTACAAATACTGGATTTATTTATTTTATTTATTTATATATATATAAATATATATATATCCAAAATAAAACCACCCCTTTTGCAGTAATTCCATGGGGTATTTTCCACTCGATTTTATTTCATAGTAACGACATCTACGCGTTTCGACAGCTTCACGGTCGCCAGTAGTTAGCTATAGTTAGGACCTAGTTTTCAGAGGAAAAGCATTTATTGACTTGCCTATAACTTTGGCGTCATTTGACTAATCTTCATGACATTTGCCCAAAAGAGTGTCAAAGTAGATTCTGTGTGTTGTGGAAAGTTTGGCTGAGATCTGTGCAGTGGGGACAGAGACATAGGGGCATGAAATAAGAGTGCATTTATAATGTTAATTCCCATAAGAATGCGTTGTCAAACCTACAGCCCAAACCGCTGGACGGAATTACACCAAATTTGGCAGAAAGGTGGATGTCGTTACGCAAATTGTGTTTTTTGTTATTTGGTACAAATCCGTTCAGTAGTTTTTGAGAAATTAAAACCTAACCATATAGTGATACCTCTGGCTACGATATTTTGCGGCTATTTCATTGTGGTTGTGGACATTTCACAACATCATGGGCGATCGTGAATGCAGACGCCAACAGGAATGCTGTGATTGGCTGGGCTCAACCTGAACAGAAAGTTGCGTCCGCCGATTTATCAATCGGGAATGGTTCCCGGGGCTGAACATTTCTGTGAAAACTAACATAAGGGGTCAGGGTGAGGAACTCTGACCCCATGTTTGAGAAATGGGATTGTTAGTGTCTAAAATTGTTTTTTTTAATCACTCGCGATATTCGCGACGAGGACGCAACCACCAGCACGCACCCCCAATGCACCATCACGCGGACATCGCGACTATCGCAACGTCATCACGAATATTGGTGAAAAATATTTAAAAAAATATATATATTTGTACACACTGGCCGGTCACTGTAACAGACTCATGTATGCATTCACAAACTCACTCAGACACTTATACACCCATTCACATACCCACTCACACACTTATACATCCAGTCACATATGCACTCAGATACTCATGCCCCCATTCACATGCCCATTCATGTACTCATGCACCTACTTACAGACTCACTCGGAGAGTGAAGCACCCATGTCCAGACCCACTCGGAGACTCATGCACCTACTTATAGACCCACTCATGCACACAGTCTCGTTCACATTTAAAGACTCTTACAACCACTCACAGACCCACCTGGGCATTTATGCACCCACTCACAGACCCACTCAGATACTCATGCACACATTTACAGACTCACTTGGAGAGTCATGCACCCATGTACAGACCCAGTCAGAGACTCACACACCCACTTACAGACCCACTCACACACTCATATATGTACTCACAGACCCACTGAGCCACTCATATACCCACTGACAGACCCACTAACACTCACACGCCCATAAAGTCCCCACACACTCAGTCACAGACTCTCTCAGAGACTTATCCACTCAGTCACTCACTCATAAACTCAGAGACTCACACATCCACTCACAGACTCACCCAGACACTTGCCCTCCCAGTCACATACCCACTCAGACACTCATGCATGCACCCATTCAGTCCCACACTCAGAGACTTATGCTCTCACTCACAGGCCCATTGAGACACTCATACACCCACTCACAGATCCACTCAGACACTCATACACCCACTCACAGACCCACTCAGACACTCACACACCCTTACAGTCATTCACATACCGACACACAGACCCACTCAGAGATCCATGCACCCACTCATGGAACCACTAAGATTCGCATGCTCTCAGTCATAGACCCATTGAGAGACTCATTCACTCACTCAAAGACCCACTCAGACACACATGCACCCACTCACTCCAGACACTCATTTATCCACTCACAGATCCAGTCAGTTACATACTTACAAATGCACAAAGGAACTCATGCACCTACTCACAGATCGATTGACAGACTCATGCAACCAATCACAGACTCATTGAGACACTGATGCACCCACTCATAGATGCACTGAGACAGTCACTCAGTTCGTTACAGACCATTAATAGACTGATGCACCATCTCACAGATCCACTCAAATACTTCTACATTGAATTAGGCACTTTTTTTTTTGAGTTTTATATAGTGCGAACTTGACCCGAAGATATCAGGCATCAGAGCACTTTACATGAGCACCAGCTTTGTTACAGATGGACACATTCATTTTTATTAGGCATGGGGAGATTAAGTGATTTGCCCAGAATCGCAGGATGTTGAGCGTTGTTGCTGAGACTCAAATCCGGTTCCCCAGCTTCGAGGTCGACCACTGTAGCCGTAAGGCCACATTCTCTCCCCCTTACTGATACAGTGATGCATGCAGTCACAGATTACACTGATAGATTTATACACTGTGTTATAGAGCTTTTAAGGGAGCTATAAATGATATTATAGAGTCATTTAGATAGTAATGTGTTTAGTGTGTTGGTTATAATCCATTTTGCAGTTATAAGTTTTGAATGTGGTGGCTGAAATTCACTTAAAATACCAAAGGCTACAGGGACGTTATAGTTAGGAATTAGCATTTAAAAAACCTTGGAAATTCACAGGAAAATACAAAAGTTACCAGGAGGTTATAGTTAGGCTCAGGTTTCACTCGCTCTTCTGCAATGCACTGCTTATGACCTCATATATTACATTATTCATGACATGGTCAGTGACATCACTGATGACATCTCAAATGACATCACTGATGACATCTCAAATGACATTACTGATGACATCTCAAATGTCATCACTGATGACATCATCCAGTGATTGTGAGTGTTTTCTAAAAGTTACTGAGTGATAAACATATATACTAAGGTAACTCAGTATGGAAGTGTCTGTATGGGTAAGTGAGTGGATGTGTAAGTGGTGTATAGAAGAGTGACTGGGTATGTAAGAGACTATATACATGAGATACTGGGTGTGTGAATTTTTGTATAGGTAAGCAAGTGGGTATCTCTGTGCGTGTGTGAGTAAGTGAGTGTCTGTGTGAGTATCTATATAGGGGACTGAGCTAGTTTATCAGTGGATTTAAATGGTGAATCAGAAGGTGCAAGAGGGGCTGAATGGGTGTTTGAGCAGATACATAAGTGTCTGTATGGGTGAGTGACAGGGTACATGAGTGGCAGTCTGTGCATCAATGGGTGTATAAGTGGGTGTATGGCTGAGTAAGTGACTGTGAGAGAGGTTATATGGGAGAGTAAGTGGTACTCTCAGTCACTGTATAGGTGAGTGAGTGTATGTATTAGCATATGTATAAGTAACTGAGTGGCTGTGTGAGTAATTGTATGGCTGAGTTAATGGCTGTGTGACTGACTGTATGGGTGAGTGAGTAGCTGTGTGAGTAGGTATATGGTTAACTCATTCACTGTGTAAGTAGCTGTTTGGGTGTATGAGTGGTTGTGTAAGTGTGTCTATGTGACTGGATCTGTGACTGGCTGTATTGGTCAGTGAGTAGGTGCATGAGTGGCTGTATATGTGAGTTAGTGGTTCTGTTACTGGCTCTGTGGGTGAGTTGATGTGTTACTGGCTGTATGGATGTGCGACGAGATGTGTGAGTGTTTGTATGGGTTCTGTGAATGAGTTTGTTAGTGATTGTGTGAGAATGGGAGTATGACATGTTTATGGGGTATAAGTGGGTGTTTCAGTATTTATCAGGATGATGTCATCAGTAATGTCATTTCAGATGTCATCAGTGATGCCATTTGGAATGTCATCAGTGATGTCATTCACCATGTCATGAGTAATGTAATATATCAGGTCATAAACAGTGCACTGCGGGGGCGTGAGTTATAGTTAGCTCAGGTAACTATAACTGCTGAATTTCTCAGATTTTTTTACGAGTGCCTACATCTTTGGCGCCGGTTGACAAATCTTAACGAACTTCTCCAAAACAAGTGATTAATGTTGTGCATGGAAAGCTTCAGGGTGATACGTCAAGCGGGCGGAGAAAAAGGGTGGGGTCAAAAAATGTGTGTTTCTCATGATATTTCCTATAGGAACTTTAGACACGACTACAGCCCGAACAGCTAAACAGAATTACACCAAATGTGGCAGACAGGTAGATATTGGTCTAGGGAAGGGTCTTCTTCTGATTTGGTGTAAATCCGTTCAGTAGTTTTGGAAATATTAAGGGAAATTCAAATTTGTATATATAGGGGCACAGATCCTCCGAGGATCCGACAGCCTCCGTGCTAAAATCTGACTGGCTGCCAACACTTCAAACCAGGAAGTGTTGGCAGCCATCTTGGGACTCGGCTTCAGCTGAGTCCCACAAAAAATGTTTTAAAAAAAGAGAAGGGGGCAAGGTAGGAATACTCTGACCACCTAGGCCTCTTGTGGAGGGTCTCAGAGGGACCCTGCCAGGGCAAAAAAAACATTTTTTTAAACTTTTGGTGGGAGCCATGCTGGAGTCACATGAAAAATAATAGAATTGCGGGGTCCCGCGCTTCTCTATTATTTAGCCCTTGCGTGGGCCAGGTCCAGGGGTATGTGGGCTTTAATGGAATGATATATGAGGGGGGCACACGGGGCCCCCCTCCTTGTGGCACAGGGACCACCACCTCCCCGGTGATAAATGAAAAGAAATGGGGGGGGTCTTGCAGAACCCCCGATGCCCCAGAAACCGCCACCTCCCTGGGGAGAATGCAAAATACATCAGGGGGCCTTGTGAACCACCACCTCCCCAGGGCTATGTTCTGTGTAATGGCAGGCCTCACAGACACCCCAGGCCCAGGGGACCACCACCTCCCCAGGCCAAATTGTATTTTTAAAATGAGAGGGGGCGAGCAGCGCCCCTCCCTGGCAATTCTCAGCCTTGGGGACCACCACCCACCTACCTACCCCAAGGACCACAGACCCTACTACATCAAAGAAGATGGGCCATGCTGCCCCCCTCCTGGAGCCATATATGGCCCGGGGGACCTTCTATGTCCCAGCGTGCCCATCCCCGGGAAATAGCTGTAGGCTGTGGCTTGGGTGGAGCTTTAACTGCTCCAGCCAAGTAACAGCAAACACTCCGCTTTCAGCAAGCGAGAGGGGAAAAAGGCTCTTACTTGCTGAAGCAGGGCATTAATCTGTTTCCCTGCCCATTGTCAAGCGAGCAGGGAAACAGACGAATTGCTGTCACACACAGGAGGCTGCATGTTTAGCAGTTCCCAGTGTGTGAAAGCAATGCCGGCTCATGCATGAGTTGGGAAGCCGGCAGGGACTGCAGGGTCCTTGAGGCTCCCCCCGCAGTCCCAATGCAGACTTGGTGCCCTAGGAGCACACAAGAAACCATGGCTGGGCCCAAGGGAATAGGGTCCCTGGGGTCCAAATCAGCCCTCGGAAAGGGGCAACACGGCCCCCTCCCCCATTTGGTAATGGCCGGGCCCCAGGCAAAGGGGTCCCCGGGGACAAAATCAGCCAGAAGATGGGGGCCGCATGGCCTCCCTGCTATATTTAAAAAAAAATAAAAGGCCGGGGTTCTTTGTTGTCATATGCTGCTGAGAGCAGGGTTTGTGTTCTAAACTTTTAAAACCTAGAAGTATGTAAAGATGCCTAGAAACCCCGCCCCATATACATTAGCGGTATGCAACATCTTCTCTCCCTTTTCCCAGTATGATGGAAAGCTTACTAAAAGGCCTTGCTGATTTAGAGACTGGGTGTTGATGTCTAGGAATACTATTGCATCTCCACCAAAAAGAAGCACTTACTTCTGTAAAGTACAAATCATCCAAGTGTGGTTTCTCTGCAGTTCCACCTTATAAAGTTATCTGATCATGGAACAATCACATTGTTAAAGTTACAGACACATAAGGCCACTGGAAACATTTCTTCTGCATCCTATGCACAGCTTTAGTGTTGGAGACACGCTGTACATTTACTCAAGAGGCAGCACTTACTAAGTAGCAAGTAGAACGTTCTTCACTTGGGTAGAGGTGTTGCACAAAATGGTGGCCTCTTCTTGGATAAATACACAAGTCAGGACTAATTCTGGCACGATGCTCATTTAACAGAAATGAAACCTCAACGGGAAGCACTTACAGATATAAACAAAGCAGGTACCTGAGTTGAAGCTCCACTTCTGTAAAGTTCTAATCATCCTAACTTCGTGCACATGGCCAAGGCAAAGCAAGTGTGTTTTCTCTGCATTTACACTGGGAAAAGTTATCTGTAATCTGTGATGGAGGTGTTTGCATCCTTGCTTTTTTCTAGCGCAATAGCTCATGCAGTGACTGTGACAAGGGGGTTCTCACTTGTCATCTGCTGCTGAGAGCAGTGTCTATGGTTCTCCTTTTTAAATGCCCTAAGTAATGCCCCAAATCCATAGCACCACTCACACACCCACTCACAGACACACAGGCACTCACGCAACCACTCATTGACCCACGCAGGCACTCACAGACCCACACAGGCACTCACACACCCTCTAACAGATCCACACAGACACTCACACACCCACTCAAGGACTCACACAGGCACTTACACACCCACTTTCAAAGGTTACAGTTTGCACTTAGGAAATACAATTTTCAAAAACCTTAGAAATTCAGTGAAAAAAAACAAAGGTTACAGCGATGATATAGTTAGGAAATAGTACATTAAAAAACCTTAGAAATTCACTGAAAAATACAAAGGTTACAGGGACATTATAGTTAGGAAATACAATAGAAAAAATATATTTGTAGTTAGGCTCCCATTTCACTCGTACAAAACCAGTGAAATTCAAGAGTTACACTTACCTGAGCTAATTATTACGTATGCCGCCGTAATGCACTACTTATGACCGAACATATTACACCACTAATGAAATGGTCAGTAACATCACTGATAATATCACTCATTACATCTCAAATGACACCACTGATACGATCTAATGAGTGTAAGTGTTTTCTAAGATTTTATGAGTGTTAAACATGTATACTAACCTACTGCAATAGTTAGATTAGTATGCCAGTGGTACTACTAATGAGTTATACTATTGTTTAACATATGTGATCTGAGTGGCTGTATGACTTTCTGTATCAGTGTGTGAATGGTTGTCTGAGTGACTGTATGGGTATGTGAGTTTGTGCATGAGTGTAGGAAAGTGCCCCTTTTTTCATGGTCACCCCCCACTTTTTGCCTGACATATGATGCACTTTGACTTGGTGTGCCCTGGTTCCCTGCCAATCAGGTTTCCAGGGCCTGTGTTCTTCCCCAAAAGCTGTACCTTTGTACCTCTAATTGGCATCCCTGGCCACAGGTAAGCCCCTTGTAAAAGGTACCAAGGGTACCAGGAGCACTGTGACCAAGGAAGGCCCCTAAGGGCTTCAGCACCAATTGTGACACCCTTAGAGGCCCTGTACCATAACACCCACACACTGCCATCACAGGCTGCATGTTTTGGTGCAGAGAAAAGTGAAGAGTCGACATGGCACACACCCCTGTGTGCCCTGCCTGCAACCCACTGCTCATGGCCTAGATAAGTCACCCCTCTAGCAGGATGGACTAGACCATAGGTGAGGGTACAGTGACACGAGCTCTGTGCCCCTACAGTGTATATATCAATTCTTAGACATTGTAAGTACAGTAGAGCCATAAAGTGCATATGGTCTGGGCTTTGGTCACTACGAACTGCACAGCTCCATAATGGCTTTACTGAAACCTGGGAAGTTTGATGGCAAACTTCTCAGCACATTATACCCACACTGATGTCAGTGTGGGATTTAATGTCAAATGCACACAGAGGGCATCTTAGAGATGCCCCCTGTAAAACTACCAGCCCTGCTGTGGTTCCTGAATGGCTGTCCAACATTCGCCACCGCCAGACAGATAGAGGGCCTCTGCTCTCTGGATCCAGAAACAAAGCCCATCCTGGGCAGAGGTGTCATGCCTCCTCCCTCAGGATGGGCTGGGTCCATGAAGGGGAAGCTTCAAAGGCCTGCCACCTTTGTAGGCTGTCCCTGCCTTTTGCTGACCCCAGCATCTGGCTCCCACTGGTTCTGACCCCCCACTTTAGGTAGGAGAACTAGTGGGAAAACCAAGTGAGGAAGGGAGGTGTGCCCACCTTTGCCAACCCCACCCCTCAGGTGGGGGAGGCGAGGTGAAGCACACGTCTCAGTCCCCACCATCTTGAGGATGGGGTACTCAGCCAATTAGGAAGAGGTTCATGCCCCCCTCCCACTGAAGGGTGGCACAATAGAGGGTGTACCCATCCCAAGGAAGGGACCAATTGGTCCCAACCTGCAAACCCCTTTTAACGCCCCTAAATCTAGTATTTAGGGGCAACCCTGAAACTTGCCTTCTCAGATTTGAGGAAGAAAGAAGAAGGACTGAAGAGCCGTGCTGACCCAGGAAGAAGAGGACAGCAACTGCTTTGGCCCCAGCCCTACTGGCCTGTCCCGACTCCAACCTGCCTACAGCGAAGAACCTTGTGTGTCCTGTTAGAATTGAAATGTTATTATCTTATTGTTCATGCTTCGTTCTGCATTAGGTTAGCATTCATGGCTCCATATTGTAAGTGGTCGCCATTTTATCTTACTGACAGAAGTTTATTTCTGCTCTCTCAGCTAGAAGAACTGCTGTGATGCATCTGCGTCTCCAAGGTTAGGCCTTGCTGAGAGCATGAGAAGGTTGCTCGTTAACGCACACCTTTCCTTTAGATAGGGGTTCGTTCCCACTATTCCAGCTGTGGGCACAGACAGAATGACCTTGCCAGAGAGATAGCGTGTGCCCGGTCTCTGACTGTTAGCTCATCCTTGTATGCCCCCTTTGTTTAACATGTCTCCCTGTGGAAAGTTACAAAGTGGACGTGTTCCTGCCCAGTTGCAAAGTATATAATTGTTACTTTTATGCTTGTGAAAGTCAGTCCCTCTGCAGCCATCTCAGGAGGCTGGTCAGACTGGGCTCCGCTGCAGCGCAATTCTAATAAATAACTTAGTTTGTATTCTCTACTGTCTGACCGACTCTTCATTTGTTTGGAAGGCATAGAGGTGGTCGCGAGTGATCTGGGTGGCCCTAATCGGGTCACTTCCTTCAGTTGGTGCCCGAACAGGGACTCCATCGGGTGACCCATCTTCGCCCGCAGATGGGTGAGGAGGACGGGGCCGCGTCAGGTCGGATGGATGGATCGGGGATCCCTACACGACAGAGCTTAGTTCTCCCAGCTGCCCCGCCTGTCTGATCGGGCGGTGCTGTGCCTAGTGGTCATCCCGGCTGGGGTCCTGATGGGCGAAACCCTCAGAATTGACCATTTGGTCCGAAGAGTCAGCAGTGGAGAATAAATTTGCTCGACCTGTGTGCACCAGGTGAGTTTGTTTGGTACTTTGTAAATATGGCGCCATTTTTCGTAATACTTGGTGTGGTTTGAGGACCACTTTTGGTTTGTGCCTTGTGGGTCTATGGACCACTTTTGGATACAAGGTGTCTGCCGACATTTTGCCAGGCAAAATAATGAATTTGGCTTACTTTGAAAATGCCTAGGGTTTGGTTCTGTTTTGTAATTTTGGTGCAGTCTGAGGACTGACTTTTGAAAAAAAAAATATTGGTAAGTTAATCGTCTGGTACGAATAGCGAATTTGTTTCTTTTTTTAAAGTTGCCATGGTTTAGTAAATTGTGCTGTTTGAGGTGCTGTTGTCGTTCTGCTGATGCCCGATTGGAAGAGAGGCAGCCTGCGCCTCCGGAAGGCACCCCAAACTATGACATGTACGTTAAGCACAGCCTTGGCCCTATTATATTTAGTACATTATGGCACGAATATACGAGGGATAAAGCTGAATTGCAGTGGCCGTTGACAGGCACCTTTGGTGAACACAAATTGAATTTCGTGCAGGATAAATTGTTTGCGAAATGTAGTAGGCAGTCGATGTTTGATTATCTCCAGGTATGGCAGAGGGAAGCTAAGCAAAGACGAATGAGAGCAGAGAAAGAGGCCCGGAGAGGGAAGACGCAGACAGTAACACAGAAAGCAGTAGCATATGAGAGAGGGAAAATAGAGAAGGGTATAGAGTGTGCTGATCGTGAGTTCAGGTTGCAATGTGATAAGTCTTATGTTGCCCGAGAGGAGGGAGATCCATTTGTGGAGGACCTGTTGGATGCCCGACCTCCGCCTCCATATGCCCCGCAGAGAATATACCCTGATGCCCCACAGTCTCAGCCTTCTACCCTTCCTTCCTCTGCCTCTGTTTCTCTTGCTATTGACTCGGCCGCTTCGGCTACAGCACCTCCTGCTCTTTCTCTGGCTCTGCATGGGGCGGGTTCTGATTCGATCTGCTGTAGGTGAGTCGGAAAAACGATGGTAGCTAATCAGGCTGCCCAGTGGGTGCGAAACCCGATTTACGGTGTGGAGGATGTATGGAGTGCTTCGAAAGATTATGAACCATTTGTACAGCGGCATGCCCTTAAGCATATGTCAGCTACACTAATTGGGCTGTGGGAACAGTGTTTCAACGGTGTTGCACCTCAGATTATTTATGACATCCGGGACCATGTGTACGCTGACGGCATGGCCCCTAACGATGTTTTCAGTAATGTTACAACGTTGGTTGGTTATCGGGGCAGGTGATGTCAGAAAAGCCCGACAACAGGGTCCCAGTTTCCAATGCGGGAAGTACACCCTATATTTCACCCTGAAATACCGGAGCTGCGTGATCAACATAATGCTGTTGTCAGGCAGTGGGAGGAGGCTCATTTTCAGGAACAGTGGGTGTATACTCCATGGAAAAGGAGTGAGGTTTTGTCACTCAAGACTCAGTTACCCGATCCTAGAAAAAATCCCACTGCGTACTACAAAGAATTAACAGAAGCTGCCTCATCTACAGTAATGACCCTAATGGATATCGAGATGTTCTTTGGTTTGTTAGTCCCGGTGGATATTTGGAGGCAAGTGCACAAGCAGGATCATGTGGCGGAATTGGGTGGTACCTGGGACAAGATTAGAGCATGGGACAAGGATAGGAAACCTGGTGAGAAACCAAAGGCTGCGATATTAGCCTTGCCCGGCCGCATAATAACGTATATGCACTCTCTTATCCCGCCAAGACGAGTGGACTGGGATAAGTTAACAGCATGTCACCAGAAGAAAGATGAAAGTGTGTCTGACTTTTTCTCGAGATTCGAAAGTGTGGTCTTAGATTTTAGTGGGCAGGATTTATCAGTGGAGGGGGTATCCGGTTATTTGTTAATAGATTTGTTACAAACTTGCTCCCGGAGATTACAGCTCGGTTACAGGCTTCAGAAAGCACCTGGATGACTGCATCTCCTTCTGTCATTTTGAGTATGGCACAATATTACGAACACAGGGAAAATGAGGAGAAAGAGAAGGTGGAGAAAAAGCACAAAGAGCTGAAGACGAAGGTGTTGTTGCAGCAGGCGTCTAGGGGTAGTGGTATGGGATGTGGTATTGGTCCGGCTTGCCAGCTGCCTTCTACTGACGGGAAAGCTGCGCCTCTAGGGCCGAACGAATGCACGTACTATGAAGTAGAGGGACACTGGCATAGCGAGTGTCCGGTGTTACTGCAGAAGGTTGCGGCCCCTAGAGGACGGAGTTCTCGCGGACGGGGTCATGGAGTAAGTGCTCAGGATGGGGCTCAGGAAGGTGGCATGCCACAGGGTCGTTCTGACCACAATTATTTTGATGACCCTCGGGGAAGACAGTATTACCATGATGATTATGACTTGAATGACGTGACAGGCTTGTCTCATAGCTAGGACAGCCGAGGACAGGGTGAGGGTCCAGTTCAGGTACCTGTGGATGAGCACGGACTTTAAGTAACTCCGGAATTGCAAGACTCAGTTAAAAAATTCTTAGTGGACACAGGTGCAATGAATAGCTCTGTTTCTCGTTTGCTGGTCCCTGGGGCAGCTCTGTCTGGCCAACATAATGTCTTGGTAGGCTTTTCAGGTGTGCCGGTTGTAAGCCCCATTTCTAAACCCCTTGCTTTGACTATTGGTCCCTTTACCGGGGATTCACCGTTTTTGCTCACATCGAGTTGTGGGGAAAATGTGATGGGTTTGGATTTGTTAGAGAGACTACATGCCGCGATTTCTTGTTCCCCGGACGGTGTCTATATGACGATAGGACCCAATGTAGCGAGTTCCAAGCAGTGTTTGTCCAAGTAGGAACCCCTTCCCGCTGAGTTTAAAGATATACCAACAGCTTTATGGGCTACAGATGATTCGGATGTGGAGCTGTTGCAGATACCTCCAGTTTCTATTCTGGTGAAAGAGAACGCTGTTCTTCCTTGTATTCCTCAGTACAAAATACCGCAAGAAGGGGAGCGAGCGCTATTACAGATTATAAAGGATTTGATTAAGTCAGGGGTTGTTGAAGAGACGACTGCGAATGTCTGTAATAGCCCTATTCTTCCCATTCTTAAGAGGACACCCTCAGGTTCCTCTGATGATCATTCAGATGTTTATGGTTTTGTGATTGATTTGCGTGCGATTAATCAGATTGTGGTTCCTCAATCCCCAGTTGTCCCCGACATCACTACCCTTTTGACTATGATTCCTTCCTCTACCAAATACTTTTCTGTTATCGATTTGAAAAATGTATTCTTTAGCATTCCAATACATCCAGATAGTAGGTATCTGTTTGGATTTGCCCTCGCCGGCAGAAGCTTCAGA
Source organism: Calotriton arnoldi (assembly GCA_963921515.1). Lineage (NCBI taxonomy): Eukaryota > Metazoa > Chordata > Amphibia > Caudata > Salamandridae > Calotriton > Calotriton arnoldi. The sequence continues at coordinate 1,288,641 of CAWUFW010004727.1, read as the reverse complement.
TTCTGTCGAGCTCCTCAGGGCTATACTGAGATCCCTAGTATCTATAGTCAAGCTTTAAAAGGCCAATTGGATTCCCTCACGCTTCCCCCAGGTAATGTATTACTGCAGTATGTGGACGATCTCTTGATCGCTTCAGGCACTGAAGACGGTTGCAAAGATGCAACGGTCAAATTGTTGCTTCATTTGGCCCACCATGGACATAAAGTGTCCTTTTCAAAATTCCAATATTGTCGACAGGAGGTCACCTACCTAGGTCACCTACTGTTGAAGGAGGGAAGGAGACTAACACCTGAACGCATTAATGCTAGTGTTAAAATGCCCATCCCTAAGACTCAAAGGGATGTGCAAGCCTTCATTGGAATTACTTCGTATTGTCGCCACTGGATACCTAACATTTCCCTGCTAACCAAGCCGCTGTTGAGATTAACCACTAATGATGTGCATGAACCTTTGCCTTGGATGCATGAATGTCAACAAGCTTTTGAGCAACTAAAAGTCGCACTTTGCTCTGCGCCTGTGCTTTGCACACCTGACTACCAGAAGCCGTTCGTGTTGTATGTATACAAGACGGCTGGCTGCGCGCTCTCTGCCCTAACACAAGCCTTTGGAGGTAAGCAGAGGCCGTGTGCTTATTTCTCTGCCTTGCTAGATCCTGTCGCAAGAGCCCTCCCGAGCTGTTTAAGAGCAGTCATGGCCATCTCTATTCGACAATCGGCAGGGCTTGTCCTTAATACTGATCTCACAGTCATGGTACCTCATGCTGTGGTCACACTTTTGAACAGAACAAAGAAGCAGCACCTTACTAGTGCGCGTCTGACTGGCTATGAGCTGACCCTGTTTGCACCACACGTCACCATTAAAAGATGTGCCACTCTGAACCCAGCCACGTTACTACCCCTCCCTTCTGAGAGTGAGGACACGGACGTGCATGATTGCATGTTCCGTACAGAGGAGGAGACGAAGGGACGGGTAGACCTGACTGATGTTCCTTTATCTGATCCCCAAGGGGAACTAAATGTCGATGGCTCTTGTTTCAAGTTACCAGATGGCACCACCACCATGGCATATGCACTCGCTACACTGCACACAGTAGTTGAGACATCACAAGTTCCTTACCAGTCCGCCCAAGTAGCTGAGTTAGTCGCCCTTATTAGAGCTTGTGAATTAAGCGAGGGACTGGCCGTCAATATTTACACTGACAGCCAATATGCCTTTGGGGTCGCTCATAATTTTGGGCGACTCTTGGCAGAGAGAGGGTTTCTTACGTCGCATGGGACCTGTATTCAGCATGGCCCCTTATACAGAGGCTTCTATCAGCTTTGACACTCCCTAAGAAATAAGCTATCATAAAGTGCAGTGCCCACAAGGCGGTGACTGATAATGTAGGGAGGGGGAATGCATTCGCTGATTAGGTAGCAAAAGAGACAGCTTGCACAAAATTGAAAAGGATGTTTGTAGTGGGTCCTGCTAGGTGGGTGCCCGATGCCGCTATGTTCGAGGCTACACTGGGCAGTGTTAAGGAAATTCAAAGTGAGGCAACAGTTGAGGAGTTGTCAGTTTGGCAGGAAAGCACAGCACGTCTAGATAACGATGGGTATTGGACAGACAAGTCAGAGAAACAGAGGTGGATTCTACCAGATGCCTATGTTCTCCCTGTAGTCATTATGGCCCATGGACCAGCCCATATTAGTGCAAAGGGCATATGCAAGTTGTAACACCCTGTATGGCAGAATGATCATATCCCCAAGACGGCTGCTCACCTGGTGAAACACTGTATGATATGCTTGAGGTATAATCCCAACAAAGGTACTCCTGGTAATTTTGCACCACCTTCATTCCCCTTCGAAGTCCTACAGATGGACTTTATCGAAATGGAATGGGTGAACAACTTGAAATATGTGCTGGTGGTTGTTTGTGCATTTAGCAAATGGGTTGAGGCTTATCCCACTAAAGAGAATACAGCTTTGGCAACAGCGAAGGCACTGTTGAAGGAGTTTTTCCCTCGCTTTGGATTGCCCTGTTTGATTTGGAGTGACAACGGAAGTCACTTCAATTCTAAAGTTATCCAGCACATTTGTGATGGTCTACACATTAGACAGAAATTCCATGCCGCACATCACCCCCTGTCAGCAGGTTTGGTTGAGAAGTACAATGGTACTCTCAAACTCAAATTAGCAAAAATACAGGAGAGCACAGGATTGAAGTGGCCAGATGCTTTACCTCTGGCCCTTTTGTCTACAAGGACTACGGCCCACACTAGAACAGGGTTGTCACATACGAGGTGGTTTTCGAACGCCCCGCAAATGTTTGGGGCATCCCGAGACCACGTCGCTCCTCTGATAATAGACTATCTGTATGAATTGACTAAAAGTTTGCGTTCTATTCACCAACAGATCTCAGAGACCCTTCCGCCAGCACCGGAATACTTTTTGGTATTCACAGAATACACTTAGTCATTTTGGTATTCACAGAATGCACTTACTCATTTTGGTATTCACAGAATGTGATTCGGCCTGGTGATTACATTTTGGTGAAAAACTTTGAGAGGAGGGGCAGCTTGGAGCCCCATTGGAAGGAGCCTGTCCTTGTGCTGCTTGCCACCCGGAGCGCTGTGAAGGTGGCCGGCCGGAAGAATTGGGTGCACACAAATCATTGCAAGCGGGTGCCCCTACCCCCGCCGTACGATCAGTGGGTGCTGGAAGGAGTGGGAGACAGTGAGACAGAGAAAGTACCCCACTTCCTTTTCTTTTCCGATGCTCGATTGACGTGGCCGCAATCAGAGGGGGAGAGTGACGCAGTGTTGAATGAGGCGGGGCCCCCTGCAATACGGGTCACCAAGGATCCTCCACCAATCAGTCCCTCTGAATCTGAGCTCTCACCCCATTTTCTTTCTGAGTCTGAACAACCATCCACTGGCCCTCCTGAGTTTGAACCCCTTTTCACCGACCTCTCTGTGACTGGAGCGTCTAGGTACAATTTGCGTTCCCGACGGAAGAGCAGTGCACCAGAGGGGCAGTTAGATTAATAGGGATGGACTTCAGTCAGAAGAATAGGGTGTACCTTGACTGTGGTATGATTTGGTAGTTGAGGGAAAGGGAGATTGGTGCATTGTTCAGACATTGAGCAGGGCAGAATATGTGCTTGTATCGCCCTGAGCGACGTGGGATCCCTGGAATATTAGGCTGCCATCGGGTAACCCACCGAACGCAAAGTGCTGCTCAACGGCACCAATGGAAAGGAAGAATAGGAGTTCACCAGCGGGACTCTGAAGGACGCTGGGACTATTGCCCACTCTCTTGGCTCAAGTGCTGTTTACCCCATTGCATTATATTCCTTCTCCATTCACAACAATGTATCCATTTGGTCGACTCATGGCTGACGAGGAGCAGCCCGTGTTCATTGTCGCTCAGCCTAAAATGGCGTGGTCACTTAAAAGGAAAATATTATGTGCCCCTTCTGTGGTTCTGTTGCTTTTGATATTGTGTGGGCTGATATGGGTATTGGAAAGTGAACAGGATGAAACATTGCGAAATAAGAGGTCCTTCCCTAACAATGGGCCTGATTCACAGAACTAACTTACGTCAAAAACGTAAAGTTATTACTTTTTGGTATTCACAGAATACACTTAGTCATTTTGGTATTCACAGAATGCACTTACTCATTTTGGTATTCACAGAATGCACTTACTCATACTAACTTTATGTCCGCACTCGGGCCGAAGATTCCGGCCCTTTGGTGGAGATTCCGGCCCTTTGGTGGAGATTCCGGCCCGATGGTGGAGATTCCGGCCGGTTGTGGAGATTCCGACCGGTATATGCGCAGTAGTAGGCGATCAGTGCATAGTCGGCATTGAAAATATGGAAAAAACATTACTGAGCATATATTGGATATAATAGAGAATGCTAAAGGCATGGAAAGTGGCAAATGGGAATAGTCTCTTTCTGGTAACTTGGGTTTGATACTTGAAAAGGTGCTATACATGGTGGTGATTCCGGTACTTTGTTGGGTTCTCATTCAATGCCTTCCTTTGTGTTGTTCCTATTGTGCTGATATTTTCATCCCTTAGCGGAACATATCGATACATGATACCAACGCTGCAATAATGGTACAAAAGGAGAAAGAGGATCTCATGAATATAGACGAAGGGATGTTTGAGACCTCTTCTCTTCTCACAATTCCACCTATTGATGCTGATGATATGGAAGGCTTATAGAAAGAAAAAATTATTTTTTGCACCACCGATATATATTGCTGTCTATACTTGAGCATATTTTCTTCTTTTTTTAGAACTGTAAAGACCCTTACCTGATAGCAACAATAAAATTTACCATGAATGCTAAAAGGAGGGTCTGTTAGAATTGAAATGTTATTATCTTATTGTTCATGCTTCGTTCTGCATTAGGTTAGCATTCATGGCTCCATTTTGTAAGTGGTCGCCATTTTGTCTTACTGACAGAAGTTTATTTCTGCTCTCTCAGCTAGAAGAACTGCTGTGATACATCTGCGTCTCCAAGGCAAGGCCTTGCTGAGAGCATGAGAAGGTTGCTCGTTAACGGATACCTTTCCTTTAGATAGAGGTTCACTCCCACTATTCCAGCTGCGAGCACAGACAGAATGACCTTGCCAGAGAGATAGCGTGTGCCCGGTCTCAGACTCTTAGCTCATCCTTGTATGCCCCCTTTGTTTAACCTGTCTCCCTGTGGAAAGTTACAAAGTGGGCGTGTTCCTGCCCAGTTGCGAAGTGTATAATTGTTACTATTATGCTTGTGAAAGTCAGTCCCTCAGCAGCCATCTCAGGAGGCTGGTCAGACTGGGCTCCACTGCAGCGCAATTCTAATAAATAACTTGGTTTGTATTCTCTACTGTCTGACCGACTCTTCATTTGTTTGGAAGGCATAGAGGTGGTCGCGAGTGACCCGGGTGGTCCTAATCGGGTCTCTTCCTTAAGTCCAGCAGCCAGCAGCCGCCCAGAGCCCGGAGGACCTGCCCTACATTCATCTAACAGACTCTATGTCCCGTGAGCACTGGATTTGCTCTAGCAAAAACTCAACCACAGAATCCGTATCCAGGCAGCTCTGTGATTCTGCACCACTCTGCACCCGACGCCCACAACCCGAATTCAAGTGGCCCAACACCACAAGAGGTCTCCCTAGCGATCCTGATTTGGGATCTAGTGATCCCTGACCTCCATCAAGCTTCAAGCCAACACTTCCAGACTCAACCTGAAGAGTCCCCCCAACTGCGGTCGGAGCTGGTAAGAAGAACCCAACGCCAAAAGACACCACCACACCCGGAGCCCTGTGGCCTTGGGTGGCCCAACTGACGGTGTCCAGGCCTCCTCCAAGATCCCAACGTATCTCTCCAGCCGGTGGTCGCCTCTAGGAAATCTCCCTGCCCAAGCCTGCATCCTCTTTGCCGAAACAAATGTCTCCATTGGCATCAACAGGGTCCCCAATGTCTCCTTGGCACCCTGCACCTGGCCGCTCCTGTGCCGCTTGTGGTGCAGCTCCTGTGCTAATTGTTGGTCCCTGCAGTTGGTGCTCCCACAGCCGAGTGGCCTGCCCATGAGCAGTCCCTAAACGAAGGGCTCCTTAGCCCCATTGGTTAACATTAAGCCCCTGTACTCTGCAACAGGCCGCCCAAGTGCTGCTGGAGGTGCAGTTTGAGTGCCAACTTAGACCTTGGGAAACCTTGGTCCTAACCCCCAAAGCTCCCTCTTGTAAGTCGTTACTTATCTGTGAAACCGATAACCTTTACTTTCCCATTGGAACCCATGTTGTGAGTTTTTGTTCCTAAAATGTTCTGTTGAGTTGAACTTTTGTATGAAAAGAAAAGTAACTGTGCTTTAATTCAAGAAAAGTCTCACTTACCTTGGATTGTGAGATCCCTGGTGTGGTATCTAGGCATACCACCCGAGAACTCGATGTAATCTAAAAGTAATACAAAAGTATTCCCAAAGTAATTACTGTGTAATTTAAACTGTTTTTGAACTCAATACAAACCTGTAACGATTGCAAATCCAACCACAACTGCTTTTTATTGTACAGTCTTGCATTTGAGAGTATATTTCACTTACCTGTGCCATGTCCTGCTTGGTTCTAAAAATAAAATATAGGTATACTTTTTTTATACTTACCTAATTGGTCTGGATTCAGTCTCTGAGTGTTTGCCGTCAGTCGTGAGTGAGTGAATACAATAAATGCTTAACACACCCTCTGGATAAGCCTAAATGCTTGCCCAGACTATCACAAAGAGAGCTGTTAGTACTTACCTAATTTAGCCTCTGCTATACCTCTAGGGATCTACTGGACTCTGTGCGCACTATACCTTTCTTTGGTATAGTATACAGAGCCAGCTTCCGACAATGAGTGGCTGTAATGGGTGAGTGAGTGGCTTGTCAATCATACCATCAAATTGTGACTCATGCCACACTTCTGAATGGATGTAGTCCCAGTAAAAGCCCTCAGTCTGGGTGAAAGCACTTCTTTTCATTTTACTAGGCTCATTCCAGACATCCTCTATTTTTAAAATACCACAGAGCACTTTTACTGCACTTAACTAGGGTGTAGAACAGCTCTTGTCTAAAGTAATTTAATCCTCCAAAACAGCTGCTGCTTCACCCAGATTCTGACATAGTAATTTAATCGAATAATTAGGTCTATTCTTCGGAGACTAAAATCCCACTTTACTGGTGTACTATCCGGAAATTTAAATGAAGTTCTCAAAACCATGTTTTCCATGCGAGTCAACTAAATAGCAATGCCATTGTTAGAAATTGGGGGAGGTATGCACCCTGTCCAAGTAGGGACCACAATCCTAGTCAGGGTAAGTCAGATACACACCCTAATTTAAGCGGGGCTCACCCTCTGGTAGCCTGGCACAGAGCAGGCTGGCACAACATAGAAGGCAATGTGTTAAGTGTTTGTGCAACATTAAAACAGTAAAAATGCCTCACAAAAAATAATCCACACCAGGTAAGAATAGAGCTTAATGTAATGAACAAAACAAGACCAAAACAACAAATATTCAGTAAGTAGAACTGGAGATATGGATTTTTAATGAATATCTGCAAATATAGTGCTTAAAAGCATAAAGCGCCAACCTGAATCAAATCCCAAAGTTCAGGCCCACCACGATGGAGCGTGGATCAGATACAGGGACACAAACTGGTCCCACAAAAAGTACCTTTGGATGGAGGATGTGTCAACGTCGAAGATCCAATGCGGGGAGCAGAGGAGGTGATGTGTCGGTTTCGATCCTTAGGATTTGTAGATGATGAGTCGTCATCGGGACTCATGCGTTTCTTGTGAAGCAGGCGATGTGTCTGCACTGATCCGCGCTCTAGGCAAGGCAATGTCCATGAAGCAGGCAATGCTCCGGTGCCGAAAGAAGGTGCGCTGGTTTTAACTGGTGCAATGACGGCAATGCATGAATTTTGCAGAAACAGCCAGAAAAACCCACTTCCAAGGGCCCATGACTGGATTGGCACAACTTGGCAGTGCAGGAGTTGCAGAAGGCACAGCCCATGGGCTATAGAAGTGTTGTTGGAAGTCTTTGATGTCTCTGAGACTTCAGAACAGGCAGCAAGCCAGCAAGACCTTGGAGCCACTTTGGTTCTAAGGATGTAGAAATGTAGGTCCAGTCCTTCTCACTCCCAGGCAAGGAGGGCAGCAGGCAGCAGTGAATACAGAGCAAAGCAGGAGTCCAACAAGGTCCTGCAGAGTAACACTACTTCCAGAAACACAGCAGTCCTTCTTCCTGGCAGAATGTACTCAAGTCCAGAAGAGTACTGAGTTGGTGGTGTCAGGGTTCCAGAACTTATACCCAGTTGTGCCTTTGAAGTGGGGGAGACTTCAAAGAGAGACATGGGAAGTACACAAGATCCCTGCCCTTCCTGCCCTGGCTCAAGACTCACAGATACACAGCTCTTTGTGTGGGGACAGGCACAGCTCTAGTCAGTTGCAAGTATCAGCTCCTCTCTCACATCCTGCCCAAGATGGTCAATCAGCCTGTTGATGGCCCATCAGAATGTGAATGGCCCATTAGGTACAACTAGGCTCTCTTTGTGTGTGGATGTCTAGAGGGAATGCAAAGGCTCAGCCATCACCCACCCTAGATGCTTATTCAGAGACAGGCAGAGGCTCAGAATGGTTAAAGTAAGAAAATGCCAACTTTCTAAAAGTGCCATTTTCAGACTTGCTACTCAAAATCTAACTTTACCATAAGTTGCGATTTTAAATTGTGAGTCCAGGGACACCAAACTCGAAATATCTATCTTTTCCCAATTGGACATTACACTTATAAAATTTAATAAGGCTATCCCGATGTTAACCCATGGGAGAGATAGGCCTTGCAGTAGTAAAAAACATTTTCTTTTTTATAACCAACTTTATTAAAAGATTTGCGGCATGATACAGTATATCACAGTTCCAAAAAATGATCAATACACATGCACAGCATTACAGCAAGCCCAATCATCAGTATTATAAAACATTGTAGGGTCAGATCGACACACCATAATAGCTACACCATTTCCCCCATATGCGATTTTGCAACTTAGGGCAGCCATGCGCCTCGAAGATTGGCTTCTCCTGATGAGCACACCTGCCCACCCCTGTGCACCAGCTGCTGACAGTCAGTGGCTTACACTGTTTCCACGCAGGAGCCACATCCCGTTTGGCGACCAAGCAGGCCACGCCCAGAAAGATACGCTCAGCTCTAGGGCCTTCAAACTCCTCCATCAACCCCAATAGCACAGTGTGAGGTGTTAGCTCTAGGGTGCGGCTGGGGACAGAAGAAAGTACTTGACCCACCCCCTCCCAAAAGGGCCTCAACACTGTACATTACCAGGCCACATGGTAAAAGTCTGCCGCTGGAAGCGCGTATCACATGCACACCGCTTGAGCAGCAGGGAGCAAGTGTTGTAAGCACCGCGGATTGAGATACATTGCATGTAAGTAGTAAAATTGAACCATATGCAGCTGCGGGGAAATCACTAACTCTCGAGGTACCATACAAGCCTCCCACCATTCCTCTTCATCTAGGTCACCCACCCAGGTCACCCACCTCTGCCAGGTCCTCTCCAGGCCATCAGGGGCATGGATCACTAACGATCAGTAAATCACAGAAGTTAGCCCTTTACCCAACCGCCCAAGGAAAGCCTTTCTTCCAACGGGCTGAATTTGGGTAGTGAATCATCTGGGAGAGCGTGGGCCTGCAAGGCGTGGCGCAGTTGGAGGTACCGAAAGAACTGCGAGTTGGACAGGGTATACCTAGCCTTTAAGTCCTGAAACTACCAATGCTACCTCCCCTGTAAACATCACCCAAGTAAGAGATCCCAATACGGTGCCAGGGGATAAAACCCTCCAGGGTCAAAAGCTGACCAAGCCACATTCCTCGCTATAAAAGGGTCATCCCGGTGAAGCGTCGATCCCAGCCAATGAACCGAAGAGCCGCTCTCTAACAGGTAAGAGACACGTGACGCGAGTACAAGAAGGTACGGTATCAGGCAGATGCACTATGTACAGATATACAGATGATCGAACAGGCCATCTATACCCAATGAATGAATTTCCAGACGGTATGCCGGGTCCTCCCACCTCCATGAACCAGTCATTAATCGGCACTAAGTGAGCTGCAAGGTAGTAAAGGTAGATATCTGACAGTCCCAGGCCACCATCAAAGGGGGATCTGCACAGTAAATGAAAGGCCACCGTGTGCCTGCCACCTGCTCACACAAAGTTTGTAATTTTGGCAGTCAAGGAGTGAAACCATTTGCGGGGGATGGAGTAGGGATAGTTGCGCTGAGTGTACAAATAACGGGTCAGGCATACCATTTTTAAGAGGGCAGTGTGCCCCATGGGATTCAATGGCAGGTTGGCCCAGCGGCAGAGGTCATGATCAAGCCGCAGGCCCAGCCCCTGGAAATTGAGGGCCCAGGCCAGATCTAGGAGGAGGGACAAGTGAATTCCTAAATACATGAAAGAATTGTGCCGAGTAGGAATATTGGGACACCAAACTAAGGGTGGGCGGAACTCGCGGAGTTGCACTATGCAGAATTCCGTGGAGTTACATAAAAACTCTGTGGAATTCCACGAAGTTCTGCTCCGCCTAGTTCAAACATGGTTATTCAACCTTCATTAACATATAGGTGCCCTGGGTAATCTCAACAAATGTGTTGTTTCTGACAGACTGCTCCGGGGGTTCACGTGCACTGCTGACAAGTGAGCTGCTATTCCATAAAGAGCATCCTACCCGTTAATTTGGCATCCCCCCTCCTCCTCCCTTGTTGGAGATGCAGGCTCATCTGCCAACCACAGGGTGCAGATTATGGAAGATGAAAGGAGAAGCACGCAGCTCAGTAAAGAAGCTTATTATGCCAGAGCATGCCTAAACACTGGAAGCGGAATGAGTATTGGTGCGGATTAATAATGTTAACGGGGGATATGCGCAGATGCTCAGAACAACAGGTGGTACCCAGAAACAGTGAGACACCAGCCAGGATCGATACCTCAAGAACAGAACAACAGGTGGGACCGAGGAACTGCTGAACACCACCTGGGCTCAACATCTCCGGAGTAGAACAGGTGGTAGGTAGTTGCTAGAATCACTATTTTAAAAATACTGGTAAAAATTACTTTTTGTCACTCACACACAAACGCATGCATACACACACACACGTTCCCTGGCACACACACAGACTCACGCACAATCGCACACACTTACATGCACAAGCACACACCGACCACCCCTGCAACTCTCTCCTCTCTAACAGTTGTACTCCCACTGCCATCTCCCTCACCTTCACTCACCGCCTGGGTCCAGCCCATGCAGCTTGCTGCTCAACGGGATTCGCAGCTGCAGGTTGTTGTTGTTGGCTGTGAAGTGGGTCAACTCAGTTCAGGTGGGGTCCCCCTTGTGGCTCAAGGTGCTCCAGGGCACTGGAGAGGTTGGCTCTTGCCGGCGGTGAAGGCCCGGCTAATGCTGTCTGGGCTATTTCTGTCCTGCAGCTGCACCAGGCCAGCGCAGTGACCCAATGGTGATCCATCAATCTCAAGGCCCCTGGAGCCACTCCACCTCGACCATGATGTACTGCCGGGGCCCTGAGGACTTCATGGTGCTCACTGCTGCCCACAGACCAAAAAAGTAAGGAGTCTGCAGAGCCTCCACATAAACAGGCCAGCTTCACGATTGCCAAAACAAAACTACTCAGGCCGGACATTCAGTCTGAGAATGTGCACTGTGCACCATAGAGACAGGGAGACTGCTTTTCTAGACAATACTGACCCGGGCTGTGATGCAAGCTTAGAGCAGCCGATTTTGTGTCATGCTGCCATCTACTGGTCAGTACATGAATAGTGCTGTCTCTCATCGATTGTGATAGAAATTAAACCTAAACCTCCCAGGCTCCGGTAAACTCCGCTGCGCAGCGGAATGCAGAGTTTTTGCTGAACTCCGCATTTCAAGTGGAGCGCGGAGTTCCAAAAACTCTGCTAACTCCACCAGCGGAGCAGAGTTCACAGCCCACACTTACAACAAACCCACCCCAGAGCATCCCCCTTCACCTCCACTAGGCAGGACTTGCCTTTGTTAACCTGAAGTCCGGACACCTCACCATATAGCTGAAGAAGTGTCAGACAGAGGGGCCCAGAGCACTGGGGAACCGTCAAAAACTTAAGAATATCATCTCCATATAACACTATGCGGTCTTGAAATCCATTCCCCTACCGCCAGCCCCAAACCTGTGCATTGCAGCGTATAAGCAGCACCAGGGGCTCTATCACCAAGGCAAATAGCATTGGGGACAGTGGACACCCCTGCCATGTACCGCTCTCGATAGGAAATGCAGGAGACAGAACACCATTTACATGTGTTATGTTTCATATAGAGGCCCTAATATAGACGTGTTCATATATGCTGTATATGGTCATATTCGCATATGCCCTATTATGGTCATAATCGCATATACCCCATTTTGGTAATAATCGTCTATGCCCTATTATGGTCATGATCTCCTATGCCCTAATATAGGCATGATCTTTCACCTACATTAGTTCCCTACAGTACACAACGAGCTCTGAGGGTTGAACGTTATCTAGTCTGTGGTTAGAACACTGCAGGGTTTTTCCCGAACACAGGCCTACAATGTACTCATAAATTATGCATGAGCATTCACCAGCTACATCTCCCGCATAATATATATGTACAAAGTTCACCCCTGACGTCTTCCTCATGTCTTACAAAGACCAATACAAACCATACTGAGGGACGAGACACTTTAGGGTATAAATACACCACATCTTGCCACAGTAAGACAGAGGGAAACGAGACTTCCATGCTGACACACTGACCAGAGATGCTGAGGCTCCTGCAAGCAGTCGCTCCAGCTGAAAGGCGGTCTAACACAGCCCTTGCGGGGTGTCCAACTCGAGACCAGGACGGGATCCCACACTCTCTCTATTCAGGTATGGGTGTTCGACTAAATCCTAGAAGGATTCTTGGCTCTTAGGCTTTTAGACCTACAAATATGCTAGGTACACTCAGGTACATCTAGTTAGGCATCGTAGGAGTACGCGCACTTTTATAATGCTTTTATATTCATGTATGTATTCATGATTATTGCAACATGGTAGAACTGTTCTATCCCTTCACTTTTATCGTACTGCTGATAATATATCTCTGCTATTGTCTGCTGGTTGCTGCAGCACATATATTTTACACTAGAATAACAACTGTTCAATAAATACTTATTGAAACGCCCAGACTGTTTATTCTGTGTAACTCTCTGAGACAAACCGAATAAGTAAGCACGAGTGGCTGAGCGAAAAGTAGTACATTGTTTCCACGATTCTGAGGGATCAGGGTTGTCATGATCTAAGGTTGTCAGAAACTAATCTCTCCCCGATAAGAGGAGATTCTAGTGGCACTGTGAGCTAGCTAATGCAAATCCGGCTAACATACGCGGTAGGGGTGCACAGAGCCAGTCAGTCACCAAGCCCACAGTTTATGTTATCCAAACGCGCAGGTCCTGCAGGGGTACTATAGGAACTACACGACATGGTGCCACCAACGTTGGTTAGGTACTCATTTAACAGTAGAATCTGAGTAGTTCAGTCGTGCTATTCTCAGAGAACCTACTCACAAAAACCCCAGAGACATCTGGAGTGGGTGGGCACAAACTCCGCCGCAGCTGAGTAGTACGAAAATACTATTTATTGGGTGTTGGTTAATCAAGCTTGAAGGATATTTAGTCCCAAATTGTGCATAAAACCTTTATCTTAGTTCTCTTGGAAAAGCTTCTCTTTTCAAAATGACTCAGAGCGATGAAGAAAGTGTAGATCTGCATCTCTCAGCCGGAGAACAACCCGAAAATGCAATTGAAATTGCACCCAAATTCAGACATACGCTCACCATAAAACTATTAAAAAATGGTTTACCACCAAGGGGTGGCGTAGTAAGTCTTGTGATTGAGGCACACGAATCAAATAAAACAGAGGTATTCTGTTCATGGGTTACATTCCCAGCAGCAGATGCCGTAACAAAGACATTTCACTACTACATAGAAGGAGATGCACCAGAGGAATACTGTCCATTCGATGACATAGAGATTCCACTCACTTACCAGGAACACTTATACTGGTTTAAAGGCGCCCTACCCCACTTAAGAGCAAGAGTAAGATTAGGCCCGCTCGGAGGAGACGGAGCCACATGGCCGATACTAGCGGCTTATACAGCGCATCCTGACATTGGCACAATGCCACAGCCAGAATTACTCATACAACACAGAGATTTAATCAAAATCTACAGAAACTTGACGCAATTCGTCATGAGGACTCTCACAGTTCAACCAACAACAGTTGCAACAAACGGGACCCAATTCTAGGGTACAACAACTAAAATTACTCCTCAAACATTACACGCGGTAATGGGCAAAATGCCTGCAAAACGCGAACAAATACCATTCTGGATAGCTCAGAATATAACTCAGCTTGAGGCAGTATTCCCGAATACTACCACCTATGATAAACACAGAATACTAACAATCTGCTTGCCCATGGGGATCACACCACAAATAGAGGACTGCAACTCTTGGGGTTCAGTCTTTGCCTCCATATATACCAGAACACATGGTATCCCGTCATTAGCAGTAGTACCTGACGTATTGAGACAGATACAAAATGAGTACGGAGCAGAACCTGCTCTTAACTTAGAGATGAAGTTACTAAATAACTTTGACCAGGTATCAGCCATAATACTAGCTAATATTAAAGGGGAGGCAGCTTCAGTGGCGATCCGCCAACCCCTAAGGGAGTTCAGTCCAGTAGATCAACAACACAAACTACCCAAAATAATTGAAACTGCTTATGCAGAACTAGGCAGAGACAGTCTAGGTGGGAAAGCATTAAAACCACAACTGATGGGCAGTCCTGAAAAGGACACTACAAAGCAGACACCTACTTCTTCTAAAAAGAAGTGGGAAAATAAAAAACAACAAAAGTCTAAAGACAGCAGATCTCAATCCAGAGGTAGGTCTCCTCAAAAGGAGGTATAACCTCAGGAATAGGGATAGTATTAAAAAACCTGACAGGTATCAGGATACTGATACACGTTCCTCTCGTTCCTTTCAGGGTTCATCAAAAAACTCCGAGAGGTAAGGACGGTCAGAGGAGTGTACAAAGTCCAGAGACACGCAACGCGCTGCGGACTACGCACCTAAAAAAGAAGATAAACAAAAACAGAAACCTCAGTTCAAAAAGAAGAAGGTAGCAGGTCTCAAGATCAGACATGTCCAGAATTCTGAGGCACAGCTTCTGAATGGGGAATGGGCTCTGACGATGCTAGACAGCGCGTCAGAAGTAACAATAGCTCGCCAGAACCTCTAGGAATTTCTGGTGACAGCGGAGTTGAGTGAGTATATCACGGTGGAAACACCTGATACTCGGGTAAGTGTCCCACATAAGTTACATGAGATAACACTCCGGATGGAGGGGGACAAGCCCAGGAAAGTTAAAGGTCTATTTTGGAAAAATCTGTCATCTGGATATGACATCCAATTAGCAGAGCAAGACTGGCCGCCAGCATTCGTCATGGAGTGCCCTAAGGGAGAAAAGGTAATTTTTCCAGCATTTTCCGACCTCGTTCCCATACTTTTAAAACATGCATATGCGCAGAAGTGGGTGGTTGCCCTAGCTCCAGCATTGTACAAAAATCATGCTGGTTGGGATGAAGATTCAACCCACCACGTGATCCCATTAAAAGTTTCCCCAAATGCTCAAAGGCAATACCCTATAAAGCAGGAAGCTAAAAAACAAGTCAGGAAGATCCTAGATCAACTTGAATACCAGGGGGTGATTGAAAATTGCACTTCACCTATGAACAATCCTTTGTTTCCCGTATCAAAACCTTAGAACACATATCGTTTCGTTTTAGATTACAGACATTTAAACACTTGCACAAAGACATTTGCAATTCAAAATGCACACAGTGCCGCATTAATGAATAACATTGTGCTACAAAAATACAAAACAACACTTGATATCTCAAATGGATTTTTCTGCCAAAATATAGCGCCTGAAAGCAGGTATTTGACCGCATTCTCAGAGCTAGGGTCCCAACGGCAATTTTGTCGACTCCCCAAGGGTATAAGAATAGCCCGGGGTTGTTTTCAGCAAAGGTAACAGAGTTACTCCAAAATTTGGATGAAGAAGCATTGTCCTATGTAGATGATATTTATCTGATGGACGATGACTTACCGAGGCACTTGACCAGGGTGAGCACCATTATTATGGGATTCGCCTCTGAGGGCTATAAATTTAATTTAAAAAAATCAAAAATTGCCCATCTCAATGTCCTGTTCTTGGGATATGAGCTGTCAAGTGAAGGAAAAAGCATAGCAGCTAACTTTTTAGAAAAGTGTGTGCTATTCCAACCTCCAAAGTCATTAAAGAATTTACAATCAATTCTGGGATTCCTAAATTTTGATCGAACACACATTTTGGATTACGCAGAAAGAGTAAAACCTTTCTACGACTTAATAAAACCTTATTTTTCAGTCAGACAATGGACACAGGAACATACAAATATCCTACGTTCACTACAGGAAGACATGATAGCTTCAAAACATTTACAGACACGCGTAAACGTACGCAATTTAGTGATCCGAGTAATAGCGGGTCAATGCGGGTACACTTATTTAACTTTCAATGAAGGCGATACAGTACCAATCGCATGCAAATCACACCTGTACACGAAAGCAGAGATGCGTTTCACTTCAACAGAAAAAATACTGACAGCAGTGCAGACCGCTGTAGCAAGAGAAAGAGCTCTGGCTCAGGGAAAGCGCATAATAGTCGTGACCCCAGAACCAGCCTTAGAGGCTGTTACAAATGCGAAAGCCTTACATCCCAGATGGATACAATGGGCTAATTCTCTTACTGCAACGGATGTTGAATACAGATTTGATCCTAGTTTAAAAACACAAGCATTTCTGCAATATGAACAAGAATATCCTCTACCAAATTAGATTTTGCCTCTAGATCAGTATGAATACATTATTTACACTGACGGATCTGCTCAACCAGCCATAGGGAGTAAGCCAGCTTACAGCGCGGCGTGTGCAATCGTTAAAGGTCGCATGCGCGATGGAAAGTTCCATCCAAGTTGCACTAAAACGCAATCTCTAGGAGACTGCACGGCTCAGTTAGCAGATGTTAAAAGCACTAATACTGGCACTGGTAAATACGGAACATGAATTCCCCACACTAATTGTATGTGATTCCATTTACTGTGTACAGTCGCACAATGAATATTTACATCATTGGGAACAAAACGGGTTTAAAGACGCAAAAGGTGGCACAATTAAGCATAAAATGCTATGGAACAGGCTAGTGGAGTTGAGAAACGAACTACTGAGGGCTCACATGATACATACACTGAGTCATCAGCGTGATGGTGTTCACGTTGAAGGGAATTCATTGGCTGATGAAGCCGCAAAGGGGGCTGTACGCACAGCGTCCATAGCTGCAATCACTCGTTCAAAAACGAGAATAGACGGCAAGATTATGGTAGCTATCAATGCTTCACGCAAAGGCAGCAAAGTAGTACCTAAAAAATTTCCACTGAAGTACTCCTACAAGTGAGATACACAAAACATTCCATATGCTCAGATTCCTGGAGTGAGGGATAGAGTAATACCAAATATGGATCGTAGGCAAGGCTTAATTCTAGCAGCACACTAGGGTTTGGGTTCTGCACATACAGGCGTTACAGCGACTATTTCTTTACTGAAACAGCGCTATTGGTGGCCAGGGTTAACAAAGCAGACCAAAAACTATGTCTTAAAGTGCGAGATCTGCCAGCAGATGAAGGGCTCCACCGTAACACGCCCAGCGCAGACACCATTACTAAAATCAGACAAACCTCTCGCATGTGTATAATTGGACCACAGCGGACCCCTACAATCAGATGGGGCTAAGAAATATATCATGGTTGCAGTGGATTCCTGCTCTAGATTCTTATGGGTTTGGCCTCAGTGCTGTGCTGACGCTCGAACTGTTATAAAAGATATGCGAGTCTTTATCAGCACATATGCAGTTGACACGTTACATTCTGACCGTGGCCCGGCGTTTAGCTCTCGGGCTTACAAAGAGGCCATGGAAGGAATGGGCGTAGCATTGTGGTACTCCTCTCCGTACCATCCTGAGTGAAATGCGGTTGTGGAGAGGAAAAACCGGGACTTAAAGCAATCTTTAACAGCTAGGGTATTAGGCAAGGGCACCTTTATGGGGTCCAAAGAGCAATAAACAATCAGCCAAGAAGCTCTCTAGGGGGTGTCACTCCTTATGAGGTCCTATTTGGGACAAGAATGTGGGAACCTGATCTTGATTGTGAAGGCACAGTGGCGGATGAAAAACCATTTGATATCCATGATCATTTGGCTGTTTTACAGGATCTAAATGAATCCAGGACACAACAAAGCAACATCCACTTAAAACAGACCGCCACTGAGGAAGTCAAGGCAGTAACGGCAAGACCTGTCTGGATCCCAAAAGTCGTGGATCTGGTCAGAGAAAAGATTGCAGACAAGAAAGAATTCGGGCCATCCTACAGAACAGCTGTACCGGTCCTAGCAATCCAGGGCACAAGAACTGTACTTCTGCCGCCTCTTGCCGGGTAAAAGGAGAAAAGATTTGTCTCAATCGACTTAATCAAACCACACTATGTGGCCGATACTAAACAGTAGGCCTCGTGGACTCCACAGTAGCAGATGCCCTCCTCTTGCTACAATCCAAGAAGTTCAAACAGAAAGACTCATCAGATTTGAAGAGCCACCTGTACGGAATGAAGGACTAAGCAACAATGCTATGGAACTCGTTCCGCTTCAACAAGAAGAAAATCAACTTCACAACCAAGTTGCAATCAGACCGACTAAAGACGTCTACGTCAACATGCCTCGTCAAGAGCAAAATCCAATTTCAACAAATCCCGATGCAATTCCAACAATTGATCAAACTGCTTCTGGCTATTTCATGAACTTTGATACGTTTTCACTGGATCCAAGCGAGCCGGAAATGAAGCCAGCCCAAAAATCACACAAACAGAAACTCATTGACTTTTTTAGAAAGACTTACCTGGTGTCACCTTGGATAGAACTATGGTATATAACTAGGATTCTATTTTTTCTTTTCTGGCTAGGTTTAACTATAACTTTTAGGATGCTTATTAATGGACGATATCTCCAGCAGAGCTCTACAGCCCAAAGAGTCAATTTGATTTTAAAACCACGCCAGTCTTCACATCGTGAACCAAGAGACTTGTCTTTGGTGAACATCACAGCAGTTCCTATACTGGACGGTATAGTATGGGACAAGATTGTTTTTTATATATTAGTCCGACTGAACTTTTAAAGCTTAAACATGTATTTAAAATTTCTTTAAGTGATATCATTACCTCCAGTACATTTTCTGATGATTGGGACACTGAAACTTTGAATAATATGATGTCTGATTTGGAAAAAACTGCAGCATTTCCGAACAATGAAATGAAATGTTAGAAGGTACTTCAGACTATGATACATTGTACTGTTACCAACATTATGGTCATCATTTCTTGCACAAATCTATAACACCTAGAAATGTATTTGAATACCACCAGTGGGAACACTGCCCAACACCTCCGAAAGGTAGTTCGCAACATTTTGTACAGAAATTCACATACTTTTCAGGGTTTAATACATCTGACCCGAAGTCATTTTATTACAAAGTGACAAAAATATCAGCACAGAAAATTATGTTGACTAACACCAAACAGATTTACTCTGCTGCCTTTATGGCCCAGTTGTCTACACAGGGTTTCGACCTATGGAAGGACACTATAGATTTAAAATCAATCTGGGGTTTTAGGGACTGGCAAGTCCAGGGAACAGAAGCGCTTTTTAGAGCATGCCTCATTCCACAGCAGATGATATTTCTAAATGACACTGTGCAACAGATATCCTGTCTTGTACTAGCCAAGAACAAGGACATGAACACACCTGGGTTTCCAGCACCATCACTGATGGGTGGGGGGCAGAATTCAAATAGACATGGGGTAGGATTAGATGACATTCTCCAGTACAACAGGTCAGATCCCAATTGGACAGAATGGATGATTTGGCCCATTGACACAAACACATGTCAACAGAGATTCCCAGGTATAGCCGAGGCGTTTAGTATCTGTAGTACAAAGACAACACCCAGGGGTAGTGACATTCTATAGTGCTGGGAAGTTGTGCCTTGATTGGCTAGAGACCTCAACACTCACAGAGGTAAAACATCACTTGACCTTACTCACACCTGATGTGGACCGTAGGGATTTCTTGTTAGGCCCAAGGAAAACACGTCAGAAACGTTTCATATATGCTGGCATTTATGCCTATAATGAAAAATGGAAAATATCCCAACAGGAGGCCGCAGAAAGAATACGGGAGATAGACCGTATTAACCTAGAGAAGGCATTAGCTGTAGTGGATAATGGGTTAACAACTTTGACCTCCAGGATTTACTCCTTAGACAACATTGTGTCTTTGGCAATCGACATATTAGAACAGGATCTGGCCTTGTTACAACACAGGCAATCCCAATTACGTTCTATTATGATGTTAAGCTGGACGCTGCAATCTTTGCGTGCAGGCTATGTGCCCTGGCGTTTTACAAACACCACGTCTCTGTTTTCAGAATATGATCTAACTGATAAACAGACAGAAATGGCACAAAGGGGAGCCAAATATACAATGCTGGGTATTGAGAAACTGGAAAGGTTACCTTTCACTGTAGCCGAATTACCATCAACTGAATGGCTAATTCATGGCCAAATCACTCTGCCGGTCACTACGTTTCAGTTTCAATATTGCCTTGAGCAAAGGCAGGCAGGCAGGCAAATATGAAAAAATGGGTAAGGGTTACATTAAGGAAACTTGGGAGTTACCATATAGATATCAATGCCGGAATGGGGATCGAGAAATGTATCTGAGTGGTACAAACTGCAAGAACGCTTTAAGAGGTTCTCTCATGTGTCAGGATATTTCTCTGCAAGGAGCATGTAGTGGTTCGGTAGCGAATCTATCTTGTCACATGTCAGGGACCCCAGCGGCCATGATCACGCTGGTTTTCCAGCTGCTCTCGAATGGGAGTTACTTGATGCTAAACGATCAAGGTTGCTGTGGGATGCTTCCGGGCGTCGCTTATCTAGTCACTGTTAACTCCAGGGTTACTTGCTGTATGCAAGTATTGTTTTCCCCACTGAACACGGTCAGGGAGGCGCCGTTATGGCCTTCATTGAATGTTTCCTTCATACAATTTGATACTTTGAGCAGACTGAAAGCCATGCTTTTACAGCAACCCATGCCCTTAACCTCCGCTCGAGAAACCTTTGAACTTCAAGTTGCAAGGACCTCAACTGAGATTAAGGCGCTTATACGTACGAACTGCCCCTTTCATTTTGCAGAAATGGTGGGTCGTATCTTTAACATGTCTGATACGAGCGGTATTGTACACCTATTTAAGACCATAGGGTCAGGACTATTAAGCACCTTTCAGACAGTCCTCGGAGTAATCCCAAATTTTATACACTCCGTATTGGGAAGCGTGTTTGGAGGTCTCCCGCTTATCCTGTTCCTAATTGCAGGAGTCCTGATTGTAATATTACTGCTACGCAATGGAGGGCCCAATTTCCGTGGAAATGGCGAACGTACTCATGGAGCGGAAATACCGTGAATGCATGGTGCAGCTTCTGGGTATACCTTGCCTAAGAGAACTGAACGCCTCTTGGTTTCTATTGTTTAGACCAGTCTGGGTGGACTGCATCTTACCTGTTCTTTGATGACTGTTTTGCGGAGAAGAATGCACGTTGGATATCTGTCTAACGTTTCCATCAGATACGCCTCTGGACATGGATGCTATGCTGGACCCCCTAAAGGCCCATGCTCTGTGTTGTCCCCAGCGTCTTCTAATTCTGATTAACGCATTCCTTGAGAATCCACAGGTGCCGTTTGCTACTGCTGGGTTAG
Source organism: Calotriton arnoldi (assembly GCA_963921515.1). Classification (NCBI taxonomy): domain Eukaryota; kingdom Metazoa; phylum Chordata; class Amphibia; order Caudata; family Salamandridae; genus Calotriton; species Calotriton arnoldi. The sequence goes on along the minus strand of CAWUFW010004727.1, from coordinate 1,267,097 downwards.
GTGGCTCCTCCACAGGCACTCAGGTAACAACTGCAGCACAAGCTGCTGCAGCACCGACTGTTGGCAGTGCTGAATTCCATTTATGTGCGATTGACATTCTGTGAGGCGTTGGATTTGTCGTCTGCAGTAGCTAACACCGATAATGCTGTATCTCCCACCCAGGACACTTAATCTGGAATTGGCTCATCGCGTCCTGGGAAAGAATTCGGCTTCTCCACCTCGTTTCATAAATAAACAAACTAAATTTGGAACATTTCCTAAATTGACACTTTCACTTGAGAAAGAATGGCCTTCTTCTGCTTGTAGTAATGCAACTTTTATAAGTGAGACAGACTTGACTTTTTTAAGTGGCAACAAAAGAATAGCTGATTTGTAACATTTTTAATAATTTTTTTAATGTCTTTTTAAGACCATGTTTTTAGCTGTTTTTAAGACAATTTTAAAAATTTGTCCAGATTTTAAGTATGGTCATTGTCATCCAATTCGAAAGTGGGGTGGGTGTTATGTTTCATATAGAGGCCCTAATATAGACGCATTCATATATGCCGTATATGGTCATATTCGCATATGCCCTATTATGGTCATAATCGTATATGCCCTATTTCGGTCATAATCGTCTATGCCCTATTATGGTCATGATCTCCTATGCCCTAATATAGGCATGATCTTTCACCTACATTAGTTCCCTACAGTACACAACGAGCTCTGAGGGTTGAACGTTATCTAGTCTGTGGTTAGAACACTGCAGGGTTTTTCCCGAACACAGGTCTACAATGTACTCATAAATTATGCATGAGCATTCACCAGCTACATCTCCCGCATAATATATATGTACAAAGTTCAACCCTGACATCCTCCTCATGTCTAACAAAGACCAATACAAACCATACTGAGGGACGAGACTCTTTAGGGTATAAATACACCACATCTTGCCACGGTAAGACAGAGGGAACAGAGACTTCCATGCTGACACACTGACCAGAGACGCTGAGGCTCCTGCATGCAGTCGCTCCAGCTGACAGCGGTCTAACACAGCCCTTGCGGGGTGTCCAACTCGAGACCAGGACGGGATCCCACACTCTCTCTATTCAGGTATGGGACTTCGACTAAATCCTAGAAGGATTCTTGGCTCTTAGGCTTTTAGACCTACACATATGCTAGGTACACTCAGGTACATCTAGTAGGTATCGTAGGAGTATGCGCACTTTCATAATGCTTTTATATTCATGTATGTATTCATGATTATTGCAACATGGTAGAACTGTTCTATCCCTTCACTTTTATCGTACTGCTGATAATATATCTCTGCTATTGTCTGCTGGTTGCTGCAGCACATATATTTTACACTAGAATAACAACTATTCAATAAATACTTATTGAAACGCCCAGACTGTTTATTCTGTGTAACTCTCTGAGACAAACCGAATAAGTAAGCACGAGTGACTGAGCGAAAAGTAGTACATTGTTTCCACGATTCTGAAGGATCAGGGTTGTCATGATCTAAGGTTGCCAGAAACTAATCTCTGCCCGATAAGAGGAGATTCTAGTGGCACTGTGAGCTAGCTAATGCAAATCCGGCTAACATACGTGGTGGGGGTGCACAGAGCCAGTCAGTCACCAAGCCCACAGTTTATGTTATCCAAACGCGCAAGTCCTGCAGGGGTACTATAGAAACTACACGACACATGGACCTGAGCAGTCGGGACATGGTAGAGAAGACGGACCATTCGACGGAACCCCTGTCCCAGACCAACCCGGTGGAAGACTCCGTCCATAAAATCCCATGACACCGTATCAAATGATTTGGTGAAGTCAACTAGCAAGAGGGCTAGGGTGCTATTGAGATCCTGCACCCGAGACAGTGCCACATGGACCCTCCTGGTACAATGGCACATGCTGCGGCCCAGCATAAATCCACACTTATCTGAATGAACCAAATGTGGTAATGCCCTGCCCAGCCGAATCTCTAATATTTTTGCATAGATCTTCATGTCCGTGTTAATTTGTGAAATCGGGCGATAGGTTAAGATCTGGTCCCTAGGGAGGCCCTGTTTGGGCAGGATGACAATCATGGCACAATCTAGTTCAGGTGGAAAGGACCCCTGCTGCGGTGTGGTTGCATAGAAGTTCAGAAGATGGGGGATAGAATATCACTGAAGCATTTGTAATATTCATTGGGATACCCATCCGGGCCAGCTGTCTTCCTGGCTTGCAATCCTGACACCGCGGGGTTCACCTCCTCCAGCATCAGGGCTTGGTCCAAATCTTGGGCCAAAGCACTGGGTACTGTCGGCATTGGTATGCTATCCAGGAGGGGACTCGCGACCTCTGCTGGTGGCGGGAGACATCGCGGGTATAACCCTCGATAAAATTCAGCGAAAGTCTGAGCGATAACGGGAAGATCCTCCCTGAGAAATCCCAAGGAGTCCTGAATAACTGGAACCACCCAGTCAGAGATACCGCTGGTCGTCAGCCAGTTCAACAATTTACCCGATTTATCACCAGGTGCATACACCCTCTGTGTAGAGCCCATCAACATTGCTTTGGTTCCTCAAGGGAAACCTGTTGTAGTTCTGTGCAGGCTATGGCTAGGAGACGACGAGACTGCTCAGTTTTGCAGTAACAGAGGGCAGCTTCCAATTTAGTTTCTGAGCTTCCAGATCGGTCAGTCGTGCCACACCACGGAGTGCCTCAGCCCAACGGACGTAGCTTTTAAGGAGGCTTCTCTACTAGCTGCCCTGAGCATCGATGCAGAGGGAACCGACCCTACGTTAAGCTCGCAGAACTGTTGTAGTTCCTCCTCTACAAAAGCAGCACATTCAGAGGTTTGCAAATACCATGCACTGAACTTCCAAGTGGGGTGCAGGATGGAGGTTTGAGTTCCCCAAGACAACAAAAGTGGAGCATGATCAGAAATACTGCACGGGAGAATGTGCACAGATTGAACCGAGAGGAGATCCGCCGCCGGTAACCACAGCAAATCTATTCGGGATTCCACTGCATGCGCCGCTGATTGGTGAGTATAAATAAATCCGGTATTTGTAAAGCGCAAACTACTCACCCCTAAGGGTCTCAAGGCGCTGGGGGCCGTTGGGGAGATTAAGTGAGCTATTTCCCAGTGTCACATGGTACTGAGCTGCTGCCAAGTATAAGCAGGGTATAAGCCCAGTGGGTAGGATGCCAAGAGTTCCATGCATCGCAAAGGCCCAGTAAATCAGCCCTAGAGGACAAACAAACCGACCGAGAATGCATGGCGGGGTATGGGGCGGAAGAGGGGTTCAGGACCAAATCAGGGAGTGCATTAAAATATCCTCCAACCACCGTAATGTCCTGGGGAGAGTCAAGATAAAGGTTTGCAGCGATTGCTAAAAGGGCTGCAGCAGGGGAACAGAGACATACCAGGATACAAAATTGTAATACCTCACTTCCAGATGGCCCTCGATACCCACATAGCATCCCTGAGTGGCTGTAGTCTGCGCTGTGACTGCAATTGGAAGAGATTTCTGCAGCAGTATGGCGATTCCTCTGGAGCCACGTGTAAAGCTGGAGTGGTAAAACCTGTCGTAACCGAAGCGGCCCAGAAAGGGGCAGTTTGTACCTAATAGGTGGGTCTCCTGCAAGAAGACGACCACTGGTTTATGTCGCCTTATATACTGCAACATTGCAGAGCGTTTAATTCGGTCCAGCAGGCCGTTCACTTTACAGGAGAAGCACCGTTATCCTAGGGGGGCTACTGACGGAGCCGGGGGGAACAAGAGACAATCCCCACCAAAAGCAGGGTTGAACATGATAACCTGAGGACCTGCAGTGCTGTGCCATACATAACTAACAACTGTGACCTGTGTGTTCGCTGTAGCCAACCTAAAGGGAAAAAACATTGTTAGGAGAGAACAATCAAAGGAATAAACAAGGCCCGAAAGTCCAACTGTGGTACCCACCCCTCAACACCCCCGACCCCACACTTCACCCCAGAAAGCATCTGTCACCCTAACTGAATGACCTAGAACAGCTAACTAGGGGGAAGGAAACTTCTGTGATCCGTAGGCGCCCATATAATAGGATCTAGCACCTGACAACTGAAAACACCACATGTAAGTGACATTACAAATCAGCACCCAACAGAAGTAACTTCAAGAGTGGGGAGGGAGCCGCGCAGACCAGGGCCCCGGCAGAAGGGGGGATGGAAACCCAGCCCTCATCTTTGTCGGCCCCTCTAGGCCCACCTCCCACAACAGAAGCAACACTTTGAGTAAGAAGTGAACATCTGAGTCATGGCGTTGCAGAAAGTTGAGAGGAGGTACCCGGGTCCGCCTCCGTATAGTGAAAGATCATCGAGGTATTCAAAAGTTTCTTGACCTCGCTCGGCGAATCTGGATTTGAGACAGTTTTGTCTTCAGCCGAGCCAGAGCCCTCCTCATGGGCCCCATGCTTGACCCGGGGTTTCCGAAATCAGGAACAACCATCCTTCCGCCAACGGTGGGTGAGCAATCTGGCATAATCCACTGTGATCCCAGATCGGTGCAGCTCAGGATTCGGTCTCTGCAGCAACCACTGCTCTGTTGCCCATTCCCAAGCCTGGTCCGGCGTATCAAAAAAGAGAGTGCAAGACTGGAAGAAGGCCATAAGATGGGCAAGGAACAGAAGCATATAGCAAAAGTCAAGTGCACAGAGTTTCTGTTTCACTACAGCAAAGGAGCGCCATCTCTGCTGCACCGTCTTTGTATAACCAGGAAACAGGAGAACCTTTGAATTGTTGAACTGTAGGTGAGGGTGAACGCGGGCCTCCTACAAGATCACATCCCAATCCTTGAAGTCAAACAGCTTCAGAATCACACAGCGTGGGGTGGCCCACGGCAGAGGTTTCGGTGCCAAGGAGTGGTGAGCCTTTTCAGTGACAAAAAAGCAGACAGTTTATTACGGGCACCCATGTTTTAAACCGGTCCTCCAACACCCCAGTGAGCCCCCGTTGCTCCAGGGATTCTGGCAGGCCAAGAAGTCTGAGATTGTTAAGCCGCGATCTGTTTTCGGCATCCTCTGCTCTCTCCGTTGCAGAGAACACCAAGGCGCACAGTTTGGACATCTGAATCTTCAGCGATGTGATTTCGTCTTCAGCATTGGAGGCTTGTGTCTCAACCTCCGTAGTCCTGTCCACCATATTGTGGAGATCTTGGCGCAGCAGGGAGCGATCCATTCGGAAGCCATCCACTTTGGACTCCACAGCATCCCTGGAGTCCTGTATGGCCTTGAGGACCACATCTAGGTCAGCAGCCCCGCTGCGCCGAGTCCGATATCCGATCCATTGAGCCCTCTCCAGTCTCGCGGGGATCAGTCAGCGGGACCGTGTACTGATCCATTTTTGTCTGGGACGGGGTCTGCCGTGGAATCTTCCCCCGCCCCATCCTCCAGGGCCAGGAATACGATAGTCAATTAGGAGGGGTGAAGCAAGAGCACCTCCATGCTGTGGCGGCCCTAGGGGAGGAGACACAGACCGCCAAGGCCACCAGACAGTAAATCCCCAGAGAACAGACACTGCGGGGCCAGGATATGTCCAAAGGCAGCCCATAGACAAGGATGTTAGGAAGGGGAACCCTCACCGTGGCTACCACCTCTGTCCATCTCCTTCAGGGCCACCACACCACCCCGCAGCAGCACGGAGGCTTGTGCCCACCCCCTGCACCCAGGATCCTCACATGGGGTCTCCAACTCAGTCTGTGTTCAGGAGACCAGTCCACTCTCCCAAACACCACAGTTACCACTGAGCCGGCAAAGCTTGCTGCCGCCGCAGGGCCCTGTGGGACACCTAAGCCCCAAGGTGGTCCTCACCACTGCAGAGTCTGGGCCGGGCAGGCCTCCTCTCACATCCCTGCAAGCCCCCCCGGAAGTGCTGATGGGGCACCCCATAGTTCACCGCTGCAGTTCAGGCTGCTCTCACCACCACCTAGTTCAGGCAGAGTCTGGCCTCTATCGCAGCAAAAGTGCAGCCTCAGTACCGAGGCCAGGTAGGCCCCTGCCGCCTCCGTTTTGGCCCTCCTCAGTCTGACGCACCGGCCTCGCCACCATGGGTCTGCCCCCCCGGAGCCCCGGAGATAACATTGAAGAATCAGGCCAAAAAGGGGGGAGGGAGGGAGAGAGGGCCCTACGCCCAGCCGGATCCCAGTGCTGCCCTCACCTCAGGTCCGAGACTTCGTCCACACACCACTCCAGTAATACCCTGGGTCCTGCCACAGGAAAAACACTTCTTCCGTATGCCAACGGTGTTCAAGGACTTCTCACTGCGGGCAGACTAAAGGGAGGGCCCGCCACCTTCTGCTGGGCTGCCGGCATCCAGGCCACCTCCACTCAGCATCAACAGCCAGGCCTGAGTGGCTGATTGCCACCCAGGCACCCACTGTGCCCCTCCAGGGCTCGTTATGGCAGGATTTGTTTGCCGGACTGGGATTCCTCTTTCCGGTCCGCCTCCACCTCATCGGGTCGGAGGCCTCCCATTGCCGCCAGGAAGCAAGGCGGGCGATCCCACCGAGCTCGGCGGGTCCATGGCAGTGCGCTGCTATGCAGCAGCCCGACAGCCCAGCGGGGCCCCTTGCTGCAGTACCTCAGTCTGGAGCCTAGGTACCCTGCTGGTCAGAATATTCGGCGTTGTCAGGTAGGATGACCATGGATAGACGTTAGGCAATGGGAGCAACCCTTAGGCTCGTCCGCCATCTTGGCCGCCTAGGCCACACCCCCTGTGATAAACAAATTTAAAAGGTTTTCCCTACCTGAACATGCAAAACTTAAATTTACACGCCCAATTTTTTAAATACACTACACTCTGCACTTGGTGCTGTCCACGGCCTATCTTAGGGGTGACTTATATGAATTTAAAAGGATGGTTTGGGTTTGGCAAGCGGATTAACTTGCTAGGTCGAAATGGCAGTTTAAAACTGCACACACAGGCTCTGCAATGGCAGGCCTGATATATGTTTAAAGATCTACATGAATGGGTGGCACAATCAGTACTGCAGGTCCACTAGAAGCATTTATTTTAAACGCCCCGTGCACATGGAGTCCACTTTACTTGGGATTTATAGGTGAATGAATTATGCCAATTGTGGATAAGCCAAGTGTTACCATGTTTTAGGGAAAGCGCACATGCACTTTAGCACTGGTCAGCAGTGGAAAAAGTCTTAGAGTCCTAAGGTCAACAAAAACAAATTCAGCAAAAAGAGTAGGAGGAAGTCAAATAGTTTGCGGGTGATCCTGCAGAAAGGGCCATTTCCAACACCCATATTTCAACCCCATACAAGGCCCCACCCAGGGCCACTGCTCTGTAAACCTCAAGAACTGGAGAGATAGCCCTGCTTGATATCTGCTTATACCTTTATAGAATCGCCGCTGATCTATGCTGCAGAGTAATTTTGCTTTTGTCGAACTGGCAGAGGAATTGCCGGAGGGCCTGAAATAATCAAAGCTCTTTGCCTGTTCAATTGGAGATCCATCCTCCACCATTTTGTTTCAAAACGAGCAATGAGGATTTAGGGACATGAACTTAGATTTCTCAGCATTTATTTCAAGACCCCACTCTTACAGAACCTTACAAAATTGTCTTGCAGTTCTTGAAGTCCGATAGGGGTGCATGATAGTAGCAGAGTATCATCAGCAAACAGCAGTACTGGAGTGCTGACGTTAGCTGACTTTGGGTCATTGTGCTAACAATTGTTTAACCACCACACAGTTAATGTATAAACAAAAGAATGTGGGCACCAACACACACTTGTCTCACCCCACTCTTTATGGTGAATCTTACTAGTCAGCTCCCCTTGACTATTCCTGTGCATAAGTACTTGTATACAGTCTGATCAAAATATGCAGGAGATCTTCTGGTATTCTGTGCTGCCCTAGTACCTCCCACAAGCATTCTCTAGGAACTAGATCGAACGCAGCCCTCAGGTCCATGAAGGCCACATATAAGAGGTCTTTTCTTAAGACAATATACTTCCTGCAAATAGTTGTAAACCTGAACACCTGATCAATGGTACTTATTTTCTTGCTTGCATCAGCCTGAAAATCCGACAGGACCTGATGGTCCCTAATCCATCACTGCAGCAGGGAAAGAACTTGCCTACAAAATATTTTTTGAGTATTTTTGATTAGGCTAATAGGCCTGTAATTTGTCGGATTGTCTTTTGGTCCCTGCTTATGGATTGGTACAATAATTGGCCCCACGCCACGTCTCAGCGAGTTCCTCTCCACCAGCTATAGGATTGCTAGGTGTTTTCAGATAGGGGGCCCAGACAACAGGCTCTGAGAGAAACAAATCTCCTGGAATGCTATTGGGGACTGGAGCCTTTTTCCATTGCATCAATTGGATAGCTGACCCAGTTTCCCTGAGGGAAAAGACACATTTAATGGGTTCAGGGTCTGTTATTTGCGCCCCTGACAGGGTTACACTATGTTCGTTGCCAGCAGTATACTCAGTGAGCAGATGTCCCTTTCTTCATAAAGACTAGAAAATTGGGCTACCCACTCATCTGCAGGAACAAATGTGGGTGGTTGAAGTAGGCTTGTCCTGCTTCCAGCAGCAATAATTCTCCACAACACCTTAATCTCCTTATTTTGTAAAGCATTTGCTAGTTTGACCCACTGAGCCTCATCCCAATGTTTCCTATTTATCCTCAAAATTGTCTTATAAGACTTTCCTGCTAGAGTTATTCCTAATATATCACCCTCTTAATGGCCTTAATCAGACCCATTTTCACCACCCTGCATTCTTTTGCAAACCAGAGACATAAAATGTTATTGGATTGTGACTTTTTGCATAATTTATGAAATTGGATTTTAAAATTCAGAAGAAATCTGAGTGTATTGGGACAAACCTAAGCATGCCAAAATTAACTTGTTCATATGGTTCAATAAAATCTACAAACACTTGATATATTGTGCTTAAAACGTGGTCATTGTTGATTATATTTGCTATTTGGTGTTCCTGAAATTATTTGTGACAGTTAGTGGCACTGGACAGATGTTATTGATATGGTCCTGTGGCTTATATAACAGATCAGCAGAAAATTCTGCTACAAGAGCATTATGGTCGCTAACTGGGCACAACCCTACTTCCATATTGCCCATATAGTGCCATAATCTTAAGTCAAGAAAAATATAGTCTATGCAGCTTGTGTACCAACCTCTTGAAGTTTGGTTTTGGACGATGGCCAGATTTAGTATGATCATTGGCTGCTCTCAGCCCATATTCCAAAGACAGGTGAAAAAGTTGGCTAGCCAATTTTGTTCATTATTTTATTGGTTTAGCTAAGAGATCAGGTATTCCTGAATCCTCATCTTCTGCTAACAGCAGGGATGAAAAGGGTTCAAAGGGTTCAAAGAGTTCATATTGCAATTCCCGGCTATAGTCACAGGCCAAGTATGGTATATTGATTCAAGTAAAGTTTGTAGGGCATGTAATGTTTGGGATTCAGAGTTATAACAGCACTGAGCAGATATATATATGTATCACAACAATGTGTCTATACGAAAAAGTAGAGGTATTCTGAAGGATCGGGTTAACACCCAATAGATCCCTTGAACCAGTATCTAGAAGTTTAACCTTGCACAGGATCGTTGTTTTTATCTAAATAAGTAAGCCGCCTCCTGCTCTCTCTCAGAGATGACAGAGATAGCGTTATTATAAAATATAAGATAGCCAGTTCTGTATGCTGGTTGATTCGCCCACGTGTTCTGGAGTAGAATGATATGATGTTTATCAATAAATTCACCCCATCGCGCAATAACTACACTCCACGCTGTTATTTGAAGCGTAAAAGGCCATTTTTATTAGGACAAGGTTGCCATAAGTCAAATTCAACAACAAAACATAATGCAACTATATAACTCTTCTCATAATCATAACTCCTTCTCCCCATCCATCCTCAAACCGTCTCACCTGTTTCACTCCTCCCCTTTCACTCTGCAACCTCCTCCATACCCCCATTCTCACTTTCACTGCCTTCCAAAACATCCTCTCTTGACTTTCTCCTGTTGCTCCTTGCATCCTGTGCCCCACCATCATTCACCTGTGTACCTTCCCCCCAGAGGGGTGGCTCTGCCCGTATGTGACTCACCAGCCCTCCAAATTCTCACTATCCTGGTGCCCTGCAACCTGTCCTAAACTGGCACGCTTGAGCCCTTACAGACACCCTTCCCTTAACCTGTAGGGTGGGTAGATGGACTAACTTTTCCCTGCCCTACCCGGTGGTGCTAGGTGTCAGGAAAGAGGCCGGAATCTCTATTCACGACACCTTTATAGCCCACAAATAACCCGCACCCCAACTCCCTCCTTGGAACCCCCCTCCCCCCTTGTCCTTCAGGCCTGAGCGAAGTTCCCCGGGGGGAAGACTAGGCTGCGACCCTTGCTTCCCTCGGGGGCCGGCATCGCACAATAACTACACTCCACTCTGCTATTTGAAGCGTAAAAGGCCATTTTTATTAGGACAAGGTTGCCATAATTCAAATTCAACAACAAAACATAAATGCAACTATATAACTCTCACCACCCAGGGAACCCCCGTAAGGCGGTTACCTGCCCCAGTTCAAAATATCCTGTGCATCTTTCGTGCCCCTCAGTATTCCCTGCGACACCATATGGACTCGTTCCATAAATTGCTAATCACATTCCGTAGCTCCATCATATAATATGCGTTCCCCATCCGCGAAAGGTGCACCCCATCATCCCTGAGCAGGACTGACTCCTCCAACCGGAGCCTCACATGTGCAATCACCTTTATATCTCTTGCCTGGCAGAACACCCTCATATCCCTATTCAATTTCCTGCATGCCCCCTCCACACTCTCCGAGGCACCAATTCAGTCCATATTAAGCATGTTCCTGCAAGATTCTTCTTTAAAGCCTCCAAATCCCTCTGCATATGCTGCAGCAGTGCCAGTCCTGACAATCGCACTAGGTCATTTTCTCATAAGTGTAAAACGAGCATATCTGGGCAGCCCCTCTGAGGTAACATCTTTGTCAATCACGGCAGTAAAGCACCGCAATGCATCCCCCTTTTCCCCACCAACAAACTTCATGATGGCTGCTCCTCAAACCCAGGTTACGTCCATACACCTGCTGGTCTGCATACTTGGCTGCCCAGTGTACGAAAGAGTGTCCCACAATCCAGGTAACTGTTTTGGTTCCTAGTCCTCTCAGTCATCCTGTAGTATAAAGAGATTGTGATTAGCCCCAAGAAAACAAACCTCTTCCTACCCACCCGCCCATTCATCCCCCAGTTCCACCTTTTATTTTCTCACATATAACATCTGGACCACCATCGTCCGATCTGGCGAATTTTGCCCCATGACCATCCCAAACGTGACGCTGCTGTGGCCGCGCCGATGCGAAAGGAATGTGTCCCATTTGGCTCCCTGCCCACCATGTGAAGCGGCCTTCATAATGCCGCCAATAGCTGGAAAGATGTTACTCGCTCCCCTGATGCGTGGCAAAAAACCCCTGCTAAGGGCCGACCAAAACTTGACATGTAATCTTGCCATTCACGCACCGGGCACACCTCACTGCACCCACTCTTCCTCAACCACACCCATCTTCCCCTGCCCACCTGATCTGTCTTGGAGTGGCTCAACCAAATTCCCAATCTTCCTCGGTCTAAACGCACCTCCCCATATACAATCCCACATGCCGTGGTGTCCCCAACAATTCTGATACACGGAAAGCCCCAAAAAACATCCAAATCATACACATCTAAATATGGACACCTCAACTGCGTGGTAACATCACTCCGGCAAAACCCCCAATAAGTCCCGCAACAACTCGAACGTGATGGCTTCTCTAAACACCTCCACCCCCCACCCCCACCCCCAGCCTTTCAGCATTCTACTCAGAATTTCCTCCTTGGCGGGATCGAAACCAAGATAAAACTTACTGTAAAAAGATTTCCCGGCTAACTTTTCTGATATTGTCGTCTGTGACAAACCTTTATCTATGCAACCTAACACAAAACTCAGAACTCCCTGCTCCACCTCTTGGCGTGTAATGCTCAGTGTTGCTACTGCTTGACCCAAAAACTCCCCAAACTCAGACCATGCCAGCCTGTAATTCCGTTGCATGGATTCCGCCGAAGACCTTTCAACCGGGCCTACCACTCTCCCTCCCCCCAGGCCCAGATGTCGTCCGGCAGCTCTGTCTTGCATTCCTCCACTCCAGGTGCCAGTCTTCAAAATCACTCCCACTGTGAATGAGACAAAGCATCTGCAACTTCATTGCTAGCCCCTGGGACATGTCTGGCACGAAAAACTACATTCAACCTGTAGTAGAGTATGATCTGCTTCATATGATTACCCCCCACTTTTTGCTAAATGTAATACTGTTTTTGACTAGTCTGACTGGGATCCTGCTAATCAGGACCCCAGCCTATCTGCTTTCTCCCTAAACTGTTATGTTATGTACTTAGGTACACTCCAGATTGGAAACTGGGGTACCCTTGTCAGTACCCAGGGCATAGGTACCCCAGAGGCCTCCCATGGGCTGAAGCATGTATTATGCCACCCATGAGAGGCCATGCAAAATGGAACTACAGGCCTGCCATTGCAGCCTGTGTAAGTTGGTGCATGCACCCCTTACTTAAGATATAGGTTTACTATATCTAAGGGTCACTGCACTTAAAACCTATCAGTCACCCCTATAGCAGGCCTTTACAATCCTGAAGGCAGGGCGCTTAGTTCTAAGTGAGTGGGTGCCACTGCATGAGCAGAACACCCCTGCAGCCTATGGAGTCCATTCTACCGGGTTGTCAGTGAGACAGCCATATACAACATATAGAGAGGCATTATGCGACCACGTGATGACCAACTCTAAAACGGCTGAAACAAACCCTGTTGTGTTTGGTGTCAAACATGTTGGAATCATACCCACACACCGGTAACCGTTGTGGGAGGTATGATTCCACCTCTCAGAAGCAAGCTTCGTGAGGTCCCTGGTGTACCCGGTACCAGCCTTCTAGATCCGGACAGCACAAAATGGTTGCTGCCGACCAGAGACACATTTCTGCTCTCCTTCTGCTGAGCCAAGCTTGAGCAAGGGAAGGCTGAACAATAGACATCCTGTGACCACCTCCCAGACAGGATTTAGTGTATTAGGACTGGGTGGGTGCGCTTGCCAGCAACAGAAAGTCTGCATGAGGGGCACATTTGGTGTCCCTGTGCATAGTCCAGTTCAAACCACCGCTCTGGCGTGAAACTGGACAAAGGACATGGGAGTAACCTCCCCACTGTCCAGGCCCTTCCCTGGGAGGGTACCCTGAATCTTGTCAACCCGCTTTCTTGGGTACTTAAGGGCTGACCTGGCTGTAGGACCCTAGATTCGACGTGGACAAGATTCTGAACATGAAACCACTGCACTTCGACCGTCTGGACACTCTGGAATTTGCTGGACTTTTTTTGGGCCCGACTTCGTCTCCCACTCAGTCTGATGCATTGTCTGTGCCCTTGCACCATACAGGATCCGTATAGGACCTGTGGAGCATCAAGGAAAACTGAAGATAATCTCCCTTGGAGAGAAGGAGTCACTTCCCTGCATTCGCAGGCACCTCAACACTGCTGACCGGTCTGCTGATCCCAAGCTCCTACGGACTTCGAAGGGTCCAGCAACACAGGAGGTGGGTTTCTACGTCCTTCGAGGCCTGAGCTGCCCTCTTACCTAGTTTGAGGACATTGTCCCTCGTGGGGGCTGCAATACCCGAACCCCTGTGCACCGAATGTATTTGCAAGTGCATATGCTTGTTGGCCTTTCCCGAACAAGAGCTCCTCTGGCACCATTTCCTACCCAGAACTTCGATATCCTCACACTGAGTGCTCCGTGGGCTGTTGTTTGGTGAAATCGCTTGAGGTCCTCTTGCGACTCCTGTGCCTCCTACCTGTGAGTGCATTTGAGGGTCAACTTTGCTTCTTTTCTTGGGCTCTCCTGGTTGCTGCAGGCTTGCCCTGACTCCCCTGTGTGTGGTGAGTCTTCTGGACCTTGCTTGTCCAAACCGTACACTTCCTTGATCTTCTGTGTGGGTTGCAGTTGCCAAGGCTTGTTGGTGCTCCCGCCTGACACCGACCCCTCAGCACTCAACATCCTTCGTGGGACAGCTCGTATCCAGCTTCTGGTTGTCCTCGATGTCGCCTGGTCCCAGCAGCTCCAGAATCAAGGTCCCCATCAACTATCCTGAAGCACCTGACATCGGTGGGCATTCGTCTACCGAGCCCATGGTCACCCTGAAGTGACCCAGACTCTGTCCCCTCTGCTTTCAGGTACTCTTCGACTAGTATCCACATTTGGATTCCAATGGACATTCTTCTCCCTTTGAAGTCCTCCATTGGGTTTGACTGCGGTTTCCAACGCCACTTCACACCTATGCACCCTGCTTCCCTGGGTTAGGTAACTTGGGCACTTAGGTATCCATGGGTGGGGTGGCTCTCCAACCTTCTGTCTTCCACAGGGTTTCTTCATAGTCCACTGGGAAAGGTCCTTAAATTCTAAAACTTCAACCGCGACTTCCCCATAGACTTGTACGGAGCACGAGGTCGTGTTCCCACACTGCCAACACACTCCGTGGGGTCCCTATTTACTGCCATTTCTGTGCTTAAGTATTGTGTGCTTTTTGATTATCTCCGTCTAGGAGATACTGTGTCATACTAGATAGTGTTATATTAATAAATACATATTTGTATAACTACTGTGTGGTTCTCCTTTCATTTAACCAATACTATAAGATTGCATTCTGGTAAAACAAGCTGCTTAACATACCTTCAAGACTAAGCCTGAAGGCTGCTCTCCACAGCTACCACTTGGATAGGTTTCTAAGGTTACCTTTGACCCCTTAAATCAGCATAAGGGTTATTTGGACTGGTGCAAGGTGCCCAGTTTAATTAGTGTACAGCATATACCAGGCCAACTTCTCACATTGGTGTGCAGCGGTTGGGATTCAAGCCTGCATTGTTTTACCAGAGAAATATTTGTATTGATTGACTGAAAAACCACTAGTACTAGGCACATATAATATAAGCTTAGAATGAGTAAGTTCTACTGAACTTAGTGTTGGGTAAGTCAAGGGTCTAGCAGACCCTTTCTCCAACCTCAGCGAGTTTAGTTCCGACTAGGATAGGTAGGTGCAACACCACACCACACTTAGTATGTCTGCTAAAGCAGATGCCAGTGGCTCTCTGCCTTCTAGATAGTGAGCTTTCATTCCAGGAACTGAAAGCCCTGTGTGCCTCTAGAAAATTGAAGACAGGGAGAAGTGCCAACTCTCAACGCCTGATAGAGGTGTTACTTCTAGATGACTTAAGGAAAACCCCTGGGTCAGATGAACAGGAGAGAGTGGGTGGGACAGGGAATGAGGATAGGTCAGGAGGTGACACCTCTTATGACCTAGACTCTAACCCTGACAAGGTGAAACCTGATGGTACCCACCTGGACAACTCAGATCTTCAAGAGGAGAATGGGGGAGGCCATGAGGGTCCCCTCTTTACTCCTCCGGAAGAGTGCAGAGTTTACCAAGGAGATCTAGATCTTGCTCTGCAGAGTCTAATCACTCAGGACAGTCTGTAGGGACCTCTGTATCTAGCAAGAGGGACCACTCTTTTGATAGGGAGTACCAACTTCTCGAGCATGAGAAAGCTAGGTTTAGACTCAGGCAAGAGCTGTTGGCCCTTGATAAGGAGTCCCTAGAAGTCCAGAGAGCTAGAAAAAGTTGGGACTAGAGTCACACGGTGGCATTGTCCCTAGAGTTAAGGAACATTCCTTTGATAATAGAAACCTGAGCAAGATTGTCCCTCCCTACCATGTTGGGGATGACATCTACAAATGGATAACTGCTTTAGAGAGGGTCTGTAAAGTGCAAAGGGTCTCTCAAGATAAGTGGGCAGCTATCTTGTGGCTCTCCTTTGTGGACAAAGGTAGAGATAAGCTCCTCACAGTTAGAGAAGAGGATGCTGACAATTACTCAGTTTTGTAGAGTGCTCTCATTGATGGGTTTGGCTTAACCACTGAACAGTACAGGATTAAGTTCAGAGACACCCAGAAGACACATAATCAAGCCTGGGTAGACTTTGTGGATAGTGCTATTAAGGCTTTGGAAGGCTGGTTGCTTGGCAGCAAAGTACATGAATTTGTAGGATTGTATAATTTGATTATGAGGGAGCAGATCTTTAATAATTGGCAAAATCAGTTATTGCATCAGTATCTGGTGGACTCTGATCTGACTTCTCTCCAAGAATTGGTAAAGAAGGCAGATAAGTGGGTCAGAACCAGGGTGAAGCAGAAAACCCAGAACTCTGGTGGTGACCACAAGAAGCAAGATTCTCAAACTCCAGATAAGGGATGGGACAAGGGTAAAGATCAATAACAGTCTACATCAGGGCCCCAAAAACCTGCATCTGGGGGGGGGAGTCACAATCCAACAAAGGTAAAGGCAAAAAGAAACCTTGGTGTTACTTTTGTAAGGTAAAGACCCTTGGGACAAAATATGCTGATTCTCTAAAAGCCAAGAAACATCCTTCTACCACCACTTCCCCTAAGGCAACTGCACCCCCTAGCACAAGTACAAGTGGTGGTACAGCCCAAGGTTAACCCTACTAATCCCTTGTTTCCTGTACCATCTCTTGTACTTGTGCTAGGGGGCGCAGTTGCCTTAGGGGAAGTGGTGGTAGGAGGATTTTCCTTGGCTTTTGGAGAAGTCAGGTCAGAGTCCACCAGGTACTGATGCAATAACTGATTTTGGCCTTCTTCATGTACTCAGCCATCCTGGAGCGGAGACCAAGTACATAGTCCACAATGTCTTGTTTAGGAGGTTTGAGAGGTAACTCCCATCCCTCCTTCACCAAACACAGGGGACCCCTAACTGGATACCCAAACAGAAGTTCAAAAGGGCTGTAGCCAACCCGCCTTCTGTGGGACCTCTCTGCAGGCAAAGAGAAGGCAGGGGAACAGAACATCCCATTTTCGCCTATGATCATGCCCTTGAGGGTTTTGTTGAACCTTTCAACTAACCCATTGCATTGTGGGTGATAGGGTGTGGTGAACCTATAGTTCACTCCACACTCCTTCCTCATTGTAGTTATATAACTTGACATGAAGTTTGTACCTCTGTCAGTTAAGACCTCCTTAGGGAAACCCACTCTGGAAAATTTTCCCAGGAGGGCCCTGGCCACCACAGGGACTTTGGTGGTTCTAAGGGGTATTCCTTCTGGATACCTAGTGGCATGGTCTGCCACCACTAGTATGTAACTGTGTCTAGATGCTGTAGGAGGATTCATGGGACCAATAATATCAATCCAAACCCTCTCAAAGGGAACCCCCACCACTGGTAGTGGTATGAGGGGGGACTTTGTGGTACCATCTGACTCACCACTGGCTTGGCAGGTGGTACACGAGCGACAAAACTCCTTGGTGTCCTCAGACATGTGAGGCCAGTGAAAGTGAGGGACAAGCCTGTCCCAAGTCTTACTTTGGACTAGGTGTCCCGCTAAGGGAATGTCATGTGCCAAGGTGAGTAGGAAGCCCCTAAACGTCAGAGGTAGGGCCAACCTCCTGGTGGCACCAGGCTTTGGGTCTCTACCCTCTGAGTAAAGGAGTCCCTCATCCCAATAGATCCTGTGGGATCCACTGACACTCCCAGCAGCCTCAGCAGCAGCTTGCTGTCTGAGGGGTTCAAGAGAGGGGCAGGTTTGCTGCTCCAAACTCAAGTCTGCCCTGTAAGGGCCCCCTATCCCCAAGAACTCAACCTGGTCAGGTTCAAGTTCATCTGAGACAGTTCCTTCACAGAGACTAAGATAATCTCCCTCAAGAGGCTGATTCTCATTCTCAATCTGGGAGGAAGACACAGCCTTACCCCTCCTGCTCCTTCTCATGGAAGGCCCTTGGTCCACTGTTCCAGGATCCAGGGCCTGTTCAGTGGAAGTCAGTTTTGGCCTGTGACCTGGTCACAGCAAACACATCTGCAGAGATGCCCAGCATTGCTGCATGAGTCCTAAGTTCCACTTCAGCCCAGGCTGAAGTCTCCAAATCATTGCCCAACAAACATTCTACTGGTAGGTCTGAGCTAACCACAACTTTCTTAGGGCTGGTTACCCCTCCCCAGCTGAAATTAACAACTGCCAAGGAATGGTCAGTTCTGACATTGTTTGCAATGATCACTTGGTACATTTCTCCAAGCATGATTTAGTCAGGGGCCACAAGATCCTCTATCACCATAGTGACTCTTGCACCTGTGTCCCTGTATGCCATGGCCTCCTTACCATTTATTAAAGGCTGTTGTCTGTATTTGCCCAGATTACTGGGACTGACAAAGAGGGTGGCAATATCCATGCCACATTCACAGACAAGCACAGCCTGAGCTGGAGTTCTGACTAGGCCTGTTAAAAATAAGATTTACAGGCAGCCTGACCATGTCAGAGATTGCATCAGGACAGAGGGCCAAAAGATGCTGGAATTGGGAGTCATTGAACCCTCAGATAGCCCTTGGGCTAGTCCAGTGGTCCTGGTACCCAAACCTCACACCCAGGGTGGTAAAAGAGAGATGAGGTTTTGTGTGGGCTACAGGGGGCTCACTGCAGGAATTGGACTGATGCTCATCCAATTCCTAGGGCAGATACGCTTATTGATACTTTGGCCTCAGCCAAATTCTTGAGCACATTTGACCTCACTGCTGGCTATTGGCAAATCAGACTAGCTGAGGATGCCAAACCAAAAACTGCATTTTCAACACCTAGTGGACATTATCAATTTATTGGGATGCCCTTTGGTTTGAAGAATGCACCTGCCACATTCCAAAGGCTGGTGAACAAAGTCCTTACAGGCCTGGTAGCATATAGTGCTGCATATCTTGATGATATAGATGTCTTTAGCTCTACCTGGGAGGATCACCTGGTCCACCTGAAGGATGTTTTGGAGGCTCTGCAGAAAGCAGGCTTCACTATCAAGGCTACTAAGTGCCAGATAGGGCAGAGCAGGTTGTGTACCTGGGCCACCTTGTGGGTGGAGGCCAGGTTCAACCATTACAGAGCAAAATCCAGACCATAATGAACTGGGTTGCTCCAACTACCCAGACTCAGGTCAGAGCTTTCTTGGGCCTGACTGGGTATTACAGGAGACTTGTAAAAGGATATGGGTCTATAGTGACTCCCTTGAATGATCTCACATCTAAAGGAATGTCCAAGAAAGTTTAGTGGACAGTTAGCTGTCAGAAGGCATTTGATGATCTCAAGCAGGCCATGTGCACTGCTCCCATTCTGCAGAGTCCTGACTACTCCAAGCAATGTATTGTCCAAACAGATGCATCTGAGTTGGGGGTAGGGGCTGTGTTGTCACAACTTAATGCAGAGGGTCAGGAACAGCCAGTAGCTTTTATTAGCAGAAGGTTGACCCCCAGAGAGAAACATTGGTCAGCTATAGAGAGGGAAGCATTTGCTGTGGTCTGGGCCCTGAAGAAGTTGAGGCCATAGTTGTCCAAGGGTTTCTTGGACTGGTGCAAGGTGCCCACTTTAATTAGTGGACAGCATATACCAGGCCAACTTCTCACACAACCTCAAACACCTCAGCATGAACCTGCGCAACAGTCTCAACACCCTCAAATCCCTCGCCTGCTGTCTATTCACCAGTTCCACCACTGTCATGTTGTCCACATGAAAAAGCACTGTCCGATTCTGTAATTCACTACCCCAGACCGCCAACGCCGCTAGGAGCGGAAAAAACTCCAAAAATGCAACGCTTTGCCCTTGTCTCATTCAATGTGCCGGCCAACTCTCTGCACACCAACGTCTATCCCAGAACAGCCCAAAACCTGAAGCAGCTGCAAGCAAAAAAATCTGAACCTGCCAGACTGTGTTCTTCTCCACAAATTCCAAAGATACACCATTGAAGCCAGCCAAAAATGTCTGCCACACTCCCAAATCTGCTCTGACCCCCATTGAAATCCTCACCCAGTGATGTGGTGATACTGCGCCTGACATAGCCATGCGGAGGCTCCTGCTAAACGTTCTCCACGCTCTCACCACCCTGCAAGCAAAATGCAGGAAACCAAGCAACTTCTTCACTGCCTTCAACTCAATCTTCCTTTCACCCATCACTCGTAACAGAAAGGCCTGAATGTCATCCACATTTTCTTTAGGCAGTCATGCCACCCAGTGCACCGAGTCCAGTTCTATGCCCAGAGAAGTCAACCTGCAGCTGGGCCCAGCCGTTTTCTCTGGCACCAAAGGCGCCCCAAACGTTTGTGTCAATCCTTCAAACTGATGTAGTGCCCTTAGGCAGGCTCCGGAGCCTCCCTTTCCACGAACAGAAAGTCATCCAGGTAGGGTGACACCTCTTTGTGACCACTGCTCTTGATGAACACCCACTGCAGGAAAGTACTGAACATCTCAAAAAGTGCACAAGAAAATGCGCACCCCATTGGTAAGACTTTGTCCACATAGATGACACCCTCAAACTGCATCCCCAGTAGCAGAAAATCCAAAGGGTGTATGGGCAGGAGACTGAAAGCGGACTTGACATCACACTTTGCCATTTCCGCTCCCCGCCCACACGCCCTTACCAAGCGGCTGGCATAATCCACTGAGGCATACAGTACTCTTGAGTCTTGTTCAGCAATGAAATTGTTGACCGATCCCCCTTCTGGCCATCATAGGTGGTGAATCATTCTGAAGTCCTCTGGTTCCTTTTTAGGCACCACCCCTAGGGGTGATACAATCAAGTTGTCAAATGGCCAGTCTGTGAATGGGCCTGCCATCCTCCCTTCCTCAACTTCTTTCTCTAGTTTCACTGCCACCACCTTCAGTAGTTCTTTGGCTGATTTCAAACTGTCTGCCCATCTACGCCCCCTTGGACCCTGGTATCCTACCCTGAAACCCTCAGTGAAGCCCCACTGTAAACCCAGGGCCGCCTCCCTGTTGGGGTAAATCGAGAGCCACGGGCCCATGGCCTCAATCCTAACTGGAGTAGGGGCCCTTCTGCCCAGACTGTCCCCTTCCCTTCGTGAACCTCAACTGTTCAGCTGGGGTGGCCAGGGTAAAACACTGTGTAAGTGGGTGTCTGCCCCCGCTTTTGGAGAATTCGTGTTTGAACTTACATGGGTGGCTGGAACAAAATCCCTTATTGAAGTTCCAGCATGCCCTGGTAGTGGCTCGCATCTGTTTTGGTGGCACACTTGCTCCACTTCCTCCAAACCTAGTCCCTCCCACCCCTTGTTGAGCGGGACGCACCTGAAAGGACCGATACGTCAAAGGCAGGCTACTGGCCGTATACGTAGATGCTGAGGATTGCGTGGATGACATCCACTGCATCCAGAGTTCTTGATCCAACTTCCCCCATGGCTTATCAGGATTGATGCTAACTCTAGCCCTAAATTCTTCATCATAGCTCAGCCAGGCAAAGCCCCCAAAATCCATCTGTGCTTTTCGGATAATATCCATTTATTTTAGCAAGGCAATTGCCCTGGCCAAGTATTTTCACAGTAAATGCTAGCATATATAAGGAATGCCGAGGTCCAATTTTCCTTGTTAATGGGCACCCTCAGTCTCCTTGTCAACTCCCACTTTTCTTCTTTTGAACTCTCCTTGGCCTGTATCTCTCTATGCAATAGTTTAAAGACATCGACATAGTCATGCTTCCAAATCCTATTTTTTATTTTGTCAGAGAGATGTGAACCTAGTGGCATCGCCAGCCCCATGTATGGCAATTTCCTGTGGTGTTTGTCTTCCGTTTTGTCCTCCTTCCCTTCATTCCCTTCCATTTTGTCCATCCGGACACCTGCGCCTACCAAGCATTTAGCAGCACTATTATCGTTGCCCACCACAGGAGCCGCAGCTGCAGCTGTTTCCATCACTACACCCACCGACCGGCAGGTTTTCCCTTCCTACCCTCATCCCCGCCTTCCCACGCTGTCCACCAGTCCCCAGTACCTGAGAGTCCTCCTTGGACTTCTTTGTCTTTGCCCCGGCTGCTGGACTTCCTCTGCGCCACTGTCTTCGACTTGTCCTTGGCCGCACTTGCCTCCTGTAAAACGCCAACTCTCTTGGTTGCCTTCTCCAGGACCCCGGAGCCCCCCATGGTCCCTTCTTTTTCATCTCGAACTTCCACTTCTTCCCACTCATCACTCTCATCCTCATAATCCAACACTACTTCAGTCTCATTCAACATTGGCTCCCAAGCGTCATCTTGCACCACTCTATTCTGTCCTTTCACAACTACACCACTCTTTCTGGTGCAATTCTTCATCGCCACAGTCTTTGCGCGATCCCTCGTTGGAGGGTAGGCCACCGCAAACCCCCCTGCTGCTTCCAGCCAGCGTCTTGGGGCCGTCGTGCACCCCACTGGCGTCACCCCGCTCCTACCGGCCTCATCTGCCAGTTTTGTCACCCCCCCAGGCTGTTCCAACCTGGGGGTTCCCGAGCATCACCGGGCCTCACCGCCGTGCTGACTGTCCCATTTTACTTTCCTGCATGCTTCTTGGCAGCGACCCACACCCACTTGCCCCCAGCAGGTTCCTCATCAATTTCTTGCACCTCCCCACATCCCCATCCTCACCCTGCAGCCCCCCACCCAGAAGGTACCTGCCCAGCCTTCTCCCGGCCTCACACATGGCTGCCCATCGCTCCTCACTCTCCTGTATGATACGCCGCTGCTCCCTGATTTTTTCCTCCAGGCTTAACCCCTCTCATCTAGGTAATGTAGGAGGGAAAGGCTTTCCTGCCCCAGCCCCCATATTAGAGGCACCTGCAGACCCAGCCCCCCCAGTAACAGGACCTGTGGCCCCCAAAACCTTGCTGGTAAACCCTGCAGTGTGTGTTCGTACCTGGGCACCCGCCCAGCTAGACTTCTTTACCACTTGGCCCAGGCCAGAAATTGCCTCACTTGTACCACTCCCAGGGTGAGGCCTCCACGTAAGGTCTAATGGGCCGCTCTCTCCCTGGGGGTCGATTTCCCTTTCTGCCTTGCCGGCGCCAGTGGTCTGCGGCACCGGCTCATGTGAGGACAGCCCCACCCCGCTAACCTCCTCACCGCTATTCTCGTCTTCCCACAGCCGCATGGGCAGGCTCTTCCTCCTGCCTCTGCGCTTGGCCTGCTGCGTCTTGTTCTGGCCCGGCCCTCTGGCCGCGGATGACTTCTTGGAGTGTGGCGGCTCATCCCTGCATGCCACCACTGCCGCTGCCACACCTGCTGAAGTGGACCGCGGGGGTCGGACAATGCCGACCCACGCCTGATCCAGCACGCCAGGCCAGAGGAGGTCTGCCCGGCTTGCCTGCCCCACCACCCACAGCGCTTCCTGCAAAGCGTCGCTGTCGGGTGCAAACATCCCTGCTGCCGGCTGTACTAGGTAGGCCGTATTTGCTCACCTCAGCTGCTATTCCAGACTAAGGGAGCCCCCCACCAGAGTACCCCCTAGCTAGGCCCTAAACTAAAACTGCCTACACTAACTTTTCCCTGCCCTACCCGGTGGTGCTAAGAGTCAGGAAAGAGGCGGGAACCTCTATTCCCGACACCTTTATAGCCCACCCATAACCCGCCCCCCAACTCCCTCCTTGGAACCCCCCTCCCACCTTGTCCTTTTGGCCTGTGCGAAGTGCCCCGGGGAAGACTGGTCTGTGACCCT
The DNA here is from genome assembly GCA_963921515.1 of Calotriton arnoldi. Taxonomy (NCBI): domain Eukaryota; kingdom Metazoa; phylum Chordata; class Amphibia; order Caudata; family Salamandridae; genus Calotriton; species Calotriton arnoldi. Next base: position 1,243,483 of record CAWUFW010004727.1, on the reverse strand, counting down.
TGCTTCCCTCGGGGGCCGGCATTCTAAATCAGTGGGCTTTGCCTGAAGGGCGGCTAGATTCCATGACAGCAGTTTAACTGGTCCACCCATCTTATCCTCAGACACATTTGAGCTTACAGGAGGGGATACTGGGGGAATCTCTTTGCCTTTACCATGGGAGTCATCTGCCCTCTTCTGTGATTCTCTCCACTTTTCCACAACTGAGCCTGCTGAAGTCAATCTATGTCTGAGTTCCCGAGGAGCTGGGCCTTTCAGCTGCACCTCAGTAGGCATCGGTCTACAAGTCTTGCGTCCATGTAAGAGTGGTTCAGAAGGCGGATTGAGTTTTAAACGAATATTTGAAACATTGGTCATTGTTGTTTTGAGCTCCAAACCAATCAAGCCATTGATTAAATCATTGCCCACAAATCTTACCCCAATGTCGCCAACACTACTCTGCCTGTTTGTGTAGCATTTTACAACAGCTATGTCCTCCCTAATTACCGATCGGCAATTATGGACATGCCAGTGAATGGTTTGATTAATGAATGATTCTCTACTTTCAAACAACCTTGAGGGCAGTTTCGGGACATTTGTCATAAAAATCTCTCGGCAGAGCTGTCTGCTAGCAGTCCTAACTCTATGTGCAGAGGACCACTGGTGGCTATCCATTCTCTTCAGGGCTCACTGTCTACATTACCGTTCTAACAGAAGTGCCCACGCCCATCTTCCTGGTCGGGGTTGGGGGGGTATTTTCAGGGCTGGAGTGGGAACTGAAAGCGGCCCTGGCAAACTGCTCGGCCGGCTCCTCTGTGGGAGTACGAGGGGGGTGTGGCCGAGCTGTTTGCTAGGGCCGGTTTTGGCCTATTTCGTTACAGGGGGCCGATATTGCAGGCCCCAGTAACAAAAATGGCCCCCAGGGGCCAACAACCGGCCCCCACCGTGACAGCCCACCGGTCCGGCCCTGGGTATTTTTAATCCCAGAGGGTTGAGCGATGTTTTCCCTCCCTTTTGATGGCCACCAGGTTGTTTTACATCAGCTCTCTTTCTTGCAGTATCCCCTTGATCCCTACATCCTGCCCTGGCGTACTAGGGTCACTTGCACCAGAATTGATGTGGTTGCCTGAAGTAGCACTAGCTGGGGGATATTTCTCAGAACTCCTAATGGATCTATTCTGCCCCTCCTTAATAAAGTCGTCTAATATCTCACCCAGCTTGCCCACTTTCCCAGTTAAAAGTTGTGTGAGCTCAGTATTAGCGTTTTTTATACCCGCAATCTCGCCTTTTAGGTAGTTAAACTGTGCCGCAGGCTCACCCCCATTTGTTGTTGTGTGTGGCTAGCTAAAGGGTGGTTCTGTACAGGGGCACCAGGTGTGATGCCAATCTCTAATTCACCCAGGGGGTCAAATCGATTGATACACTCCACATTCATCACAGTAGGGGTTAACCTTTCTGCCTTGTCCCCCCCATAGGTCTCCAAGCTCGGTGGTTTCCATAATGGATCCTTAGGGCTATCTTGGTGCACTATTACTCTCACCAGTGTTTCCTCCTTTTTACCTCGTTTGTGGTTTTGTTAGATAAGACTTACTGTCCACCCTTTTCCCATTATTCTTCATCAATATATTTCCCTTCTCTGTTGTGCTTAGTAAACTTTCCACTTCCTCAATCAAAGCATCAACCTAATCTAATCTGCAGTTTGCTGCTGCATGTTTGGTAAGTAAATAAAAACTTTATTCGATTTTTCACGAAAATCACAAAAGTATACATATAAAAAACATAACATAGAAAATCATTAAAACGCCTCTGCTACAAGTTACAAATAAATATATAAAGAGGAGAATAACCTACTGTGACAATCTAATGAAATTGCAGCATTAAAACAAGCTAAAAGGGACAACATCCAATAAATAAAACAAATACTAAAGTTCACTGCCTATTCATAACCTCCAGATAAAAAACAAGTCAGATAGAAACAGATGGTAGATGATTTTAGCAATTGGAGAAAGAGAAAGGCCAGCTGCACATGATTGAATTTCAAGGGCAAAAGAAGTGGACTAATAAATTTAGGACAAAGATGATTAAATCTTGGGCATCTCATAACAATGTGAAGGGTGTCAGGGATAGAAACATCATCGCAGGAACAAGTCAGAAGGTCTGAAATTTTACACCAATACACTTTGGTCAAAAAAGTTGATAATGCAAGTTAAACTTAAAATATGTTAACAGCCTACGATGAAAGTTAGACATGTCAAGTGGCAAATAGTGCTCCATTCCAGGTACAGTTTTCACCATGATAAAATGACACATGGAGCGTTTGGAAAGGGCCACGGCCTCACGTTCCCCAGCCGTCTTTTCATTAAATGCCTGTTTTAACCATGAGATATCCCTCTTTACTATACCTTCTGGGTCAGTAAACAACTCAAGAGGGCACAAATATTAAAAAGTTTGCCTGATGTAAGAAAGCCATGGGATGCTCAACATGCCATCTAAAGTCAAGCAATCTCGAATGATGAGCCTGTTGAGAGACAAATCCTACTTCAACCAGATGGACAACCAAAATAACAGAGGCCACAAACCAATCAAGTCAGTTATATACTCCAGAACTACTTCCTTGTGAAGCATCTCAGAGGGGTGGTCGCTGGAACTTTGAGAAGGCTTCTCAAAAAATAATTTTCTACGACTTGAAGCTGGGGGCAGGACATATAGCCCCAAATGTTGCAGTCATAACATGCCAACGATCAATTAGCCTTGAAAACTATGAGCATGGCCGCCACATTGGTAAAACCCATACGCCTTGCCAGAAGGCCAACTCCATTGATGGGCAATTTAAACCTCATAGTATTTTTCCTCAACAAGGGTTGCCAAGAAAATCTGGAATTCAGAATCCGTCCATGTAAATAAGAAAAAGATCTAACAGACGCTGAAGACCCTTGGGTGTTCGAGACATGAGCATGACATCTTCTCCATATAAAAGAACATGCAGACGGTGGCCGCATGCGTTGGACGTCCACTCCTGAGTCCATTAGGGCCAGGTCCAGGCCATTGATGTAAAGAGTGTAGAGAAAGGGGGCCAGGATACACCCCTGATGCACCCCTGTCTTCAACTCCAGGGGCATTGTACATTCCCCATCCAACCCAAATCTAACAGAAGCGTCAAGCCCTTTGTGCAGAGAATGTAAAGAGAGCAGGGCTGATTCGACCCCCATGGACCCAAGTGCAGTCCAGAGCTCAGCTTTGTTGATACGGTCAAGGGCTGAACTTTGGTCCATGAAGGCCAAACAGACCGCCCCCTCACTCGCACTGGTATATTTTGTGGTCAACATGAAGAAGGTCAGGGTCTGATCCACAGTGCACAGTCCAGCCCTAAACCCATACTGGGCTACTGAGAGGATGTTCTTATTGGTCACCCAACTAGACAAGCGGTCCAGCAGGACCCTTCCTAACACCTTGACCTTGCTGTCCACCAGTGAAATGAGGTGATAAGAAGCAGGGTCAGCCCTGCTGCCCTTCTTAAAAATCGGGATGATGATGTGCTTAGTAAGCTCTCCACTTTCCCAATCGAAACATCAATCTTATCTAACGTGCAGTTTGCTGCTGCATGTTTTTGCTTCTGCTCCCTGACTTAGCTGGGTTGTGTGCAGGTTTTTGTTTTCCCATTAGATAAATAGATAAACAGGTCCCTCTGGCTCCTGAGAAGGATATTAGAAGCATGTGAGGCAGTGGCGTAGCTAGGCACACTGCCGCCCGTGGCGGTCCCTGCCTTTTGCCGCCGCCGCCGAGCGCCTAAGAGCGGGGGGGTGGGGGGGGGTGGGGGTGGGGGGGGTGCTGGCGATAAATTTACCTGCCGCCCCCAAATCTCGTGCCGCCCGGGGCGTACCGCCCCCTCCGCCCCCCCCTTGCTACGCCAGTGATGTGAGGTTATCGAACTAAAAATTAATGATGTTGTAACGGGGGGCTGCGAGCAACCAGTTAGTCACTACTACTGCGACCACTAGTGTGAGTTAGCCTTGTTCTAATCACATAAACTGATGGGGGATAAAAATCAGAAGCGAACGCCAAATGGGAAGGCACTTGTGTCAATGCGAAGCCAGGCCTTTGGACAAAAAAGGAAAATAATAAAAAAATGATACATTATAAATGTTTACATCTAACATCAATGACTAAGAAGCTTTGTGCTAACCAGTGCTATCAATGCAGCAATCAGGTATAAGTAAGCAGTAAGTGAAAATAAAATATAAAAAAACTTGTCACTACACATGTACTAATATAGCTCGGTTGTATAAAATACATCAGATCAACCACTAGACACAAGAAGTCCATGGCCTCAGGCTCGAAGTGAAGCTAATCAAAATGTCTAATGTAGAATACAGTACTATCTCAAAGTTGCAAGGTCCATCCATCCAGCCAACATAACCTTGCAATATGTAGAAAGATATTTTCTACCGTACCTTTCATGTAAAAGCCAAGTGGGGGGCCCAGCCCAGGCTCTTCCAGCCAATAACGGGCTCAGAAGGACCCTCTTTTGGCCCAGTCTTGGCCTGGGCCATGCCTGCTTGCAAACTCACTTGCACTTAATAGCGCTCTCCAGTGATGGCCCCACCTCCTCGGGCAACTAGCAGGGATTTTGGGAATCCTAGTGTCCAAGCACCAAGAATCCTCTAAGTCAGAGGCGCAATTAGAGCCAAATTTCGAGGGGGGCGGGTCTTTTAAAGACCTGTGAAGTACTCGGGTGCGGCTGTGTGTGTGCCCGGGAAACTGTCTCAGACTGGGCTGACACACACGACGGGGGGAGGGGGGTGGGGGGCGAAGCCATTTGAGTCCAATGGGCGTTGCGCGCCTGCTCTAAGTGCATCCAGTACAGTGGAAAACTCACTTGCACTTAATAGTGTTCGCCCGTGATGGCCCCGTCTCCTCAGGCAACTAGCTGGGATCTGGGGCATTGTAGTGCCCTGGCACCAGGAATCCTCCAAGGCTAAGCGCATCCCACGCAGTGGCAAACTCACTCGCGCTTAATAGCACTCCCTGGTGATAGCCCTGCCTCCTCAGGCAACTAGCAGGGATTTTGGGCTCTGTAGTGCTCCTGCACCAGGAATCCTCTAAGCTTGTCCCGCATGGCAGTGAACTCACTCATGCTTATTAGCGCTAGCCAGTGATAGCTCTGCCTCCTCAAGCAACCAGCAGGGATTTTGGGCATTGTGGTGCCCCAGTACCAGGAATCCTCTAAGCTTGTCCCGCAAGGCAGTGAACTCACTGATGCTTATTAGCGCTAGCCAGTGATAGCCCTGCCTCCTCAAGCAACCAGCAGGGATTTGGGGTTTTGTAGTGGCCCAGTACCAGGAATCTTTTAAGTGCGTCACGTGAAACAGCGTACTTACTCATGCTTAATATCTTCTGCTGGTGATGGCCCAGCCTCTTCAGGCAACCAGCTGGGTTTTTGGGTGTTGTGGTGCCTCAGCACCAAGAATCCTCTAAGTGCGTCTAGCGCAGAGACAAACTCACTTGTGCTTAATAGTGCTTGCTGGTGATGGTGCCACCTCCTTATGCAACCAGCTGGTATTTTGGGTGTTGTAGTGCCCCAGCACCAGGAACTGATTAAGCACATCCCACGTAGTGGCAAACTCAGTCATGCTTAATAGGGCTCACTGGTTATGACCCGCCTCCTCAGGCAACCAGCCGGGATTTTGGTCGTTGGAGTGCGCCAACACCAGACATCCTCTAAGCGTGTAATATATTTCACTTACCGTATTTATACTTACCTGCATGGTAAAGGTATGCATAGTAAAGGCAGATGCGTGGTAACTGTACGCATTATAAAAAATGCATGGTAAAGGCACGCGTGGTAAATGCCTGTCTTGTAACACAGCAGAACCACACAAAATATCTGTGTGCAGCATCCTGAAGGACCTGAAATAGACGTTTGGTTCCTACATTTCTTATCTGAATATTAAAATAACATAAATGCTTTTATTCAAAATCGATTTGACAGTTTTTTTCAGCTGTAAACAGGTTAGCCCAATTCATTCACATACCTTTGTAGAAACTAGTGTACATTAGTATATACATTTACATTCATATACCTTACATAAATTGCATCCCCATCACAAAATAGAGATCCCCTACCATTGCTTGTTGTCTCTTGTTTCTTCACACTATTTATTCGGCCGCCAGTCAAATTGTACATCATCTCAAGTAGTTAGCCTTTGAGCTAAAACAGCAGAGATTATGTACTATATGGCCAGCGGCTGGGTAAATTGCCACTTCCTTTAAATAAATGTATTTCCATACAGTTATATAATCTAGTGTTCTGAGGTGAAACGCTTCTGTATGTTAAACAAATACACTTTTTTGAAGTTTGAAGACTTTTTATTATAGTTTTACATGATGTTTGTTGCATGATTTATGCTGCAAGCACTTTCAGATCTCGGCTCGTGTTCAGGTTCTTAGAACCAAGCAAGATCCTTGGGGAGGCTCTGGCGTAGCTTTCCCTGCTGAATTGTTGGCTCACCCACCTCTTACCTACTGCACCCATTCAATCATGCATCCTGCTGTCAGAGCTTATTTGGTGCCGTAAATACCTCATCCATTACCAGCCCGCTTGGACATGGAGGCCTAGTCTCAAACTGGATTCACAGTAATCACGTTGCTGCTATTTTCGTGAATGCACCATTGGATGGGGTGACTTAAATTTGTGGAACGGGAATTTGCATTGTGTCTGTTCCAATTGCATATTAAAAAGGATGCGCTGATGTGGATAGTTACTGCAACACGAGAGAATAATGTATTGGTACAGTCAACAAAGCACAATACCTCTGGCAATCTCCTAAATCTGGCACTCTATGATAACAGTAAACAAATGTAATAAAAATTGAAAAAGCCGTAAAAATGTTTTCACTTTGCGTTTGTTTGTTAAGGATAGTTCGGCCATAATAATTAGTCTGTGGTTTTCAAAGATACATGCTTGAATATTTGTATACAGTCTTTTGTATGCACATAGTCTCCGAAGGAAAATGCTTTGATCTATCTCAAGCTAAATCTCCCAGTAGAATAGCTAGGCCAAAGCTGGTCTAGGGTTCCTTCTCTTTCTGTCTGAAGCGACCTGGCCTGGCAGTTCAGATTGGACAGTTCTTTCTGGGGCAGGAGCGAGGCTGATTTGCATATGGCTGGTTATTGTCTGAGGTGATATGATGGGCAAAAAAACGCTAAAGTGGGATGCTGCCCAAATTAATTTACCAGTGGCACTCTAGCTGCACTGTGTACGCTCATTTGTGTCCCATGCTCACTGTGCCACTGGACTCAACTTTAACTCACTGGCGAGGTCTAACTAGGGTGAAACCATTCTGGGGTTGCGTGTATTCCTGTTCAGAGGGCACCTAGCCCTGCAGTTCTGAGAGAACTATTTGTGTTTGTGCTGAACCAGGGTTAATTTGCTTATGGTTGGTTCCTGATGTGGAATGGTGGACAAAACAGTGTTAGATTGTGATGGGGCCCTGAGGAATTACCCATTACTGAGATTAATTTAAGCATTTCTCCTATAACTTCTTTCCCTCGTTTTATTTATTGCACAACAAGTGTATGGTTCATTACTTATCCAATGATTGCTGTAGGCCAAAATCTATGGTAGCTCAACTTCAGCCATCCTTGGAGTCAAGAGACTCCTCTTCCTACCATTAGCAGGTTCCTTAAGTTATGTTACCTAGACATGTGTAGCACAGTTCTACCATTTGTGTATTTTCATAGCACTTTCGGAATCTGGTCGCTCTTTGTAGTTCTGAAAATGTAACCAATTACAGCCAAAGTGGTCTGTGGATGATATAGTTCCTTCTCTATCATAATGTTAAGAGGTACATTTTATTGAGTAGTGGCACCAACTTTAGAATAGACTGATATATTGTTTTATGATGGTTCATTTTGAATTGTGACTGACTACACCCTATTATGAATGTGTGTAGAGGGCTATGTGCATGGATCTGTGTGTCAAAAGACTTTGCATTTTCTTTCTTGTCTAGGGTGCACAGTGGTTCATTGCTTGTCTTATGTGGCTTTTCAATATGGAGGAAACAATGCCAATTATATGCTTGGATGCAATGTTGTACGCATGTAGTTGTGGTACATTTAAGTTACTCTTTATTGGTTGATATGTAGATTGAGTATATTTGCTCACTATGATAGCTTGGAGTTCAGCATTCAATAATGTTTGATTTGCAAGGCTTATGTGTTTACAAATGCTGTTAAGCTTAACAGACCCGCAAGGCTATACCAGTTTTGCATAATTCATTTCTCTGCCTCCAGCGATGTCACGTGCTGTCAATCCTCTACTGTCCTTTCTGCCTGCTATGGGAGTTCCACCTGTGGAATGTGGATCTTGCAGTCCTCTTCAAGTCTCCAGTACAAAGCCATCCTGGAGGTAAATTCTTCATAGTAGAAATTCTGTACAGGGGTGAGGCAGTGTTTGTTACTAGATCAGTCATATGCACCTGTACTTCTGAGGCCCTGACATGTTGTGGTGAACCTAATGCTGCTGGTGTGCTTGCCTGTGGTTATAGTGGTATATGAGAAGGATAAGGCAGTATTTATTCTACTTATCTGATACAAGAATAGTCACACTGTGAGTGTGTTATCTCCTCCTCCTAGGATCGGTGTCTGAGTGTGTGAGCTGATGCCCCATTAAATGGGCCATTTGGGGTGTTAGACCTGTCAGCCTTAGAGTAGCGTTGCTCCTCCATTTTGTACTGATCTTGATTTTGTTGGCCTTAGGACTCTGAGCACTTTACCTTTACTAACCAGTGCTATAGTGTTTGTGCTCTCTCTTTCTAACATGGTAAAATTGGGTTCCACCCAATTAGCACATTTAATTTACTTGTAAGTTCCTAGTATTGTGGTACTACATGTACCCAGGGACATTAAATTAAATGCTTATAGTGGGCCTGCAGCACTTATTCCACCAACATAAGTAGCCTTTTAAACATGTCTCAGACCTGTCATTGCAGCCTGTGCTCGCAGTTTTAAACCTTTTGCCAAGCCTAAACCTTCCTTTTTAATACATATAAGTCACCCTTAGGGCAGGGTGCAGTGTATTTAAAAGTTTAACAAAATCTTATCCTGAGCAAATGTCCATTCCAAAGTAAATCCATCAGTTCGTAGTTGTGGCATATTCTTTGTTTTATTCCAAAGGCCAGAATTTCAAATAGGTAATATAACAGCCAGTCTGAACAGAATGCAGCCAACACGTGTTTCGTCTCGTGGAAAATTTCCACCGACTTCATCAGGGCTACAAAAATATGTAATATATAAAATATATAAGCAACAACGACCACTATTTAATTCGCCTACTCGCATAGTAGTGAAGTTGTGAACGATTGAAGAAAAGTCACAAAGAATTGTGATTTGTGGTTAATCACACGTGAAGAGAGAGTAGGGTACCTTTTGTAAAGAATAAAAAGGTATGAATAATCTATGAAAAGAGGGTCCAAATTTATCTTCCGGTTTTAAGCCCCTAATACACCTTAAAGTTGTTGTGCCAAGTCCGATTCACCAAAAGAGAGTGTGCAGGTGGGAACTGAACACGTTCCAATAAATGATCACAGTCACCAATTCATCCAGTTATGACTTACCTAATAAGTCATAATCAAGTTCAGTCCTCAGTAGTAAAACATAGATTTTAGCAAGCATCTAAATAATAATAATCATTATCAATGCAACCATTTACAACCATAGTGTACAAAACACACATAGGTATTATTATAAAGTAATTCATCCACATATCTCAGTACTTAATACCTTAACTCCTTATTATCTTTCAATCCAACAGTCGGCAATGCATGTATCTGTAAAACATAATCCACACCGTATATTTCAGGAGGACAAGAGGAGGGTCCACTGGTTAGGAAAATCAAGCTATTGAGCTATGATATGCGTTTAACGTTTGCTAAAATTAAATGGCGTGAGGGTCATATCCAACAATCTATAGCCTTTCACGAGAGAGCATCCGACTTTCTATACACCGGAACCACGTTCCAAGTTTCACGATTGAATATCAATAACTGCAATAAGCACATGCAGTGGTCAACTACGCTGTCCATAGACTAATATAAAGTAGGCAATGTAATTACACTAAACAATGCAGTGTTGCATCTTCTAAATCTGCTAGGAGGGTATTCCACATGACTTCCAATTTTTCACCCTCGGAACACCTGAGTACAGAGTACTTCAATAACATATTACAAATAAGTAAGCTCACACACGGAAAACACACATAATTCAACAATTTTTTCAAGTAATTAGTAATAAAAACACTGTGCAGGACATGGTCATACCTGCACACAATGGGGAGAGTGCTCCTCATGGTATCTCGGCTTCTAGCATGGACGCCATTTTGAATTGCCATTTTATATACCGGTATGGCATTATCAAAATCAAAAACAGACTATCACAGTCAAAGTGTAACATGTAAACACGGGCGCCATATTGGAACGGCAGTCAAAGGTCTCAAACGGAGTCATATCCCTCAAAGCAAACTACGCTGCCCATAGACTAATATCAAGTAGGCAATGTAATTACACTAAACAGAGCAGTGTTGCATCTTTTAAATCTGCTAGGAGAGTATTCCACATGACTTCCAACTTTTCACCCTCGGTACACCTGAATGCAGAGTAATAGCCCACAAACCAACATCTTTTATGCCATCTTTACCAGATGTTGTGTTCCCATAGAGTGGAGAGGGTAAAGGAGAAGAAAATTTACAGGGTTAAGTAAGAAAAAGAATATGGGCAGGGTTCACCTCAAGTGCCCAGAAAGTATTGTAGCTCATTATCTAAATTGAGGTCCTTATCCACAGCATAATCCAGCAGGCCTCAATCTGCCGTAACCTTAATTCTCGATTCCCACCCCATACATCAGGTAATACATGTTCAATCCCATGAAACTTAAAGCCTGACAGCATATTCTGAGTCAGACATTCCTTTGCGATGGGCCCCAATGGGGCCCCAATGGGGTATTTTTCATCTAGATTCTTAACAGCACCGCAATACGATCCTTCATTGATCGTATGGTACTCCCCAAATAAATCTTATCACACTTGCAGATAATTACATAAACAACATATTTAGTTGTACAATCTATATGTGTCTTAATTCAAAACATGCGTGATTCATTGTATACAAATTCAGTGATTCCATTGATAGACATTCTACACATACTGCAATTTCCACAGGAGTAAGAACCCTGATTCAATTTATGTAGCCATGTTTTCTTGGGCATAAGGTCCCTGGGGTAACTGGGGCTGATCATATTCCGTATGGTAACACCCTTACGATAAGTGATATTTGGACATTCCAATAAGAAAGGTTGTAAAGATTTGTCCGACGTAAGCAAGTACCAATGTCGTTTAAGAATATTATATGCTCGGTGTGATCCAGGGTGATAACCTGTCACCAGTCTTACAGGGTCCTTAGTGTCTCTTTCTCTTACTTTTTTATCTACAAGAGCATCTGTACCATTTTAATTTCTGCGACCTCTTCTTAGCTTTAAGGATAATGTCCCTGTTATTTCCTCTTGCTAGAAATCTCTGTTCTATATCATTAATATTAGGCAGAAATTCTGAGTCTTTGCTGCAATTTCTTCGTGCCCTATACATCTCGCCATGGGGAATGGAATGGATCTGATGTTTGGGATGTAAACTATTAGCATGCAAGACGGAATTGCAGGAAGTGGTTTTTCTATACATTCTGCTGTTAATCTTCCCTTGGTCAACATATAACTCAATGTCAAGAAAAACAATCTTCTACTGACTGTGTGTCATTAGTAAAGGACATAGTGTAACCATTATTGTTCAAATGCTCGAAAAAATCCTGTAATTCCATTTCATTACCAGTCCAAATCAATAAGCAATCATCAATAAATCTTCCTAAGTATATTATAAGATCATGCCACTTAGCTCCCGATGGGCCCCAGATGTGCGCCGCCTAAAACCAACCCATGAAGAGGCAGGCAAAGGACGGTGCAAATCTGGAACCCATAGCAGTCCCGCAAGTCTGTTGGTACCATTCACCACTGAACATGAAAACATTAAGTTCCAATATCATCTGTGAAATTTTAAGCAGCATTTCAGAATGTTCCAAATATTCAATCAGCCGTTTATACAAAAAGTGCCTGAGTGCATTTAATCCATGTTGATGGGAAATGTTTGTATATAAGGCTACTACATCCAAGGTCACAAATATCATTTTTGAATCCCAATCGATATCATTCATAATATTCAACACATGTTTAGTATCCCTAATATAAGATGGAAGGTTACAGACAAAGATACGTAAGAAGGTGTCCACAAATTCAGACTAGTCTCTCTGTAGGACCACCTATTCCTGAAACAATAGGCCTCCCTGGAGGTGAGACCAAGCTTTTATGAATCTTTGGTAGAGTATACATACATGGATACCTGGGTTTTTCCACTAGCAAGTATAGATACTCATCATCATTCAATAATCCTAGTTCCAACCACTGTTTCAATTGTGCATTGATATTCCTGGCTATCTCAAATACAGGGTTATGACTTAGTTTCTTATACCATTGGGTAATATTAAGCTGTCCCAGGACCTCAGCATCATACAATTTCTTGTCCATGACAACCATATTCCCACCTTTGTCTGCTTCCTTAATAATGATGTTGTTATCAGAGCGTAATTCTTTAAGTGCTTCACGTTCTTTATATGTGAGGTTGATTCCATATGATACCTTGGCACTAGATACTAAAGTTCTCTCCCAATTATCAATCTCTTTGCTTACTAGCTTGTGAAACAGGTCAATATTATTACCACTAGCTAGCTCTGGGGTCCACTTAGATTTTATTTTTAAACCACTGTCTTCGCTAAGATAGGAACATCGTTCTAGATCATTCAATACATCGTAAACTGTAACAGGATCTTGTTCATTTTCTGTAAGGGACAACAAAGTGGTTGTGTCATGAATATCCTGAATAGATAAATCACCAATTACTGCATCTTGTGTATCAGGTTTATTAGCCTTAGGGTTAGTCGCACATTTTGTATTCAATTCGACCTGTCTGATGAATTTATAGACATCAGTCCTAACATCAGTAACATCACATAATTTGGTTGGACAAAAGTTCATGCCCTTTTGTAAGACAGAAACCATATCATTAGTTAGAACCTTATTTGAAAGATTAATCACTTGTACTTCCCTATTGGGGTGTATACCTACTGTTTGTTCCTGTTCCAAGATCGTGCGTGCATTCGCTCCCTTTCTTTTGGATTTTCCTCCACCCCTCTTCCCTCTTTTTGTTTTTCTGTATTGCCTCCTCTCTGTCTGGTATCCGTTTCTTTGTTCCCCATTCTTATTCTTTGGACCTCTCTTAAAAAGGATTATTGGTTGCCACATTAGATGCTCCCTCCACCAGTCCTTCATCTCCACAGCTAGAAATATTACTCAATGAACTAGCACTTTGGCCACTAATAGAGGGTGTCTTATTTTTTCCCCTAGTTTGATCCTGTCTTACTATATTATTAAAACGTTTGGAAAACGTAAAGCCCCTCTATTTGCATAGTCTAGGTCGTCCCTTCTCAATTTACGTGCTTTTCTCTGCTTTATATCATCCTCATATTTACTCAGATCCTCTTCCAAAATGGTATAGTTTTTCTTAGTCACTTCTACCATATTTAAATTAGAAATTTCTTTTTCAAGAACATCCACCTCCTATGCTGTCTTTGTTACTTTCCTTTCTGAATTTTCAATTAATATATTAATCAACCTCATAGAATTACCATTAAGTTCCTTTTCCCAGAGTAAAATAAAGTCTTCATTGAGATCCTCATATGTTGGAAAATCTGGGCCCGTAGACCCCGTGAGATCCTATTTAATTTTTGGTATTGTTTTAAGGTTGCTCCATCCCACCACTTTGATATTTCAAATTTTTTAAGTCTCTCAAGTCTAATAAATTTAGCTTGTAGGCCCTCATTCTGTGTAGGATTCCCTTGAGTTACTGCTTTACTGATTGGCACACCTGCATGTAAACTATCAAATAAATCCTCAGCTACTCTATTTCGATTCTCTCGTGAGCTCATTGTAATAATATATTATTGATAGAACACACGACTCGCAGCAAACCCAAATGAAATAATATAACAGTCTAAAAGTGGCAGGGTCAACTCTGCGCTGAGTCAGTGCAATGTAGTACAATCAAAATTCCAAAGTTTGCTCCAAGGATAAGTGGAACGGCCACCCAACGTTCCAAGGTTTAGAGATGGAATCCCCAAAAAACAATACAAACAAAATCTTATCCTGAGCAAAGTAAATCCAGCAGTCCGTAGTTATGGTCATTTCTTTGTTTTATTCCAAACGCCAGAATTCCAAATAGGTAATATCACAGCCAGTCTGAACAGATTGCAGCCAACACGTGTTTCGTCTCGTGGATAATTTCCACCGACTTCATCAGGGCTACAAAAAATATGTAATACATAAAATATATAAGCAACAATGACCACTATTTCATTCGCCTACTCTCACTAAAGTTAGTAAAGTTGTGAAAAAGTGAAGAAAAGTCACAAAGGATCATGATTTGTGGTTAATCACACGTGAAGGGAGTGTAGAGTTCCTTTTGTAAAGAATAAAAAGGTATGAATAATCTATAAAAAGAGGGTCTACATTTATCTTCGGGTTTAAGCTGCTGTTGTGCCAAATCCGATTTACCAAAAGAGAGTGGGCAGGTAGGAACTGAACACGTTCTAATAAACGACCACAGCCACCAATTCATCCAGTTATGACTTACCTAATAAGTCATAATCAAGTTCAATCCTCAGTAGTAAAACATAGATTTTCGCAAGCACCTAAATAATAATAATAATCATTATCAATACAACCATTTACAACCATAGTGTACAAAACATACATAGGTATTATTATAAAGTAATCCATACCCATATTTCAGTACTTAATCTCTTAATTCCTTATTATCTTTCAATCCAACAGTCAGCAATTCATGTATCTGTAAAACATAATCCACACCGTATATTGCAGGAGGATAAGAGGAGGGTCCACTGGTTAGGAAAATCAAGCTATCGAGTATGATATGCGTTTAACGTTTGCTAAAATTAAATGGCGTAAGGGTCATATCCAACAATCTATAGCCTTTCATGAGAGAGCATCCGACTTTCTATCACCGGAACCACGTTCCAAGTTTCACGATTAAATATCAATAACTGCCATAAGCACATGCAGCGGTCAACTACCCTGTCCATAGAATAATATCAGTAGGCAATGTAATTACACTAAACAATGCAGTGTTGCATCTTCTAAATTCGCTAGGAGGGTATTCCACATGACTTCCAACTTTTCACCCTCGGAACACCTGAGTACCGAGAACTCCAAAAACATATTACAAATAAGTAAGCTCACACATGGTAAACACACAAAATTCAACAACTTTTTCAAGTAATTAGTAATGAAAACACTGTGCAGTACATGGTCATATCCTCTGGCTAGAAATCTCTGTTATATATCATGAATATTAAGCAGAAATTCGGAGTCTTTGCTGCAATTTCTTCGTGCCCTGTACATCTCGTCATAGGGAATGGAATGGATCTGATGTTTGGGATGTAAACTATTAGCATGCAAGACGGAATTGCAGGAGGTGGTCTCCTAGCAGATTTAGAAGATGCAACACTGCACTGTTTAGTGTAATTACATTGCCTACTTGATATTAGTCTATGGACAGCGTCGTTTGCTTTGAGAGATATGACTCCATTTGAGACCTCTAGCTGCCGTTTCAATATGACGGCCGTGTTTACATGTTACACTTTGACTGTGATATTCTGTTTTGATTTTGATAACACCATACCAGTATATAAAATAGCATTTCAAAATGGCACCCATGCTAGAAGCCGAGATACCATGAGGAGCACTCTCCCCATTGTTTGCAGGTATGACTATGTACTACACAGTGTTTTTATTACTAATAACTTGAAAAAGTTGTTGAACTATGTGTGTTTACCTTGTGTGAGCTTACTTATTTGTAAGATGTTATTGAAGTACTCGGTGCTCAGGTGTTCCGAGGGTGAAAAGTTGGAAGTCATGTGGAATTCCCTCCTAGCGGATTTAGAAGATGCAACACTGCATTGTTTAGTGTAATTACATTGCCTACTTGATATTAGTCTATGGACAGCGCAGTTGACCGCTGCATGTGGTTATGGCAGTTATGGATATTCAATCGTGAAACCTGGAACGTGGTTCCGGTGATAGAAAGTCGGATGCTCTCTCATGAAAGGCTATAGATTGTTGGATGTGACCCTTACGCTATTTAATTTTAGCAAACGTTAAACGCATATCATACTCGATAGCTTGATTTTCTTAACCAGTGGACCCTCCTCTTGTCCTCCTGAAAAATACGGTGTGGATTATGTTTTACAGATACTTGAATTGCCGACTGTTGGATTGAAAGATAATACGGAATTAATAGATTAAGTACTGAGATATGGATTACTTTGTAATACTACCTATGTGTGTTTTGTACAGTATGGTTGTAAATGGTTGTATTGATAATGATTATTATTATTTAGGTGCTTGCGAAAATCTATGTTTTACTACTGAGGACTGAACTTGATTAGGACTTATTAGGTAAGTCATAACTGGATGAATTGGTGGCTGTGGTTGTTTATTGGAACGTGTTCAGTTCCCACCTGCACACTCTCTTTTGGAGAATCGGACTTGGCACAACAACTTTAAGGTAAAGGCTAAGAGAACTGGGTATTCAGGGCACGGTTCTGTCCTGGATCCGGTCCTATCTTGGTAACCGGTCTCAACAAGTCTTTCTCCGTCCTTTTATCTCGGACGAGAAACCCTTGCTCTGCGGGGTTCCACAGGGCTCTGCTTTGAGACCTCTCCTCTTCAACGCATACCTTTCACCCCTCGCGGCGTTGGTGGAATCTTGCAGGGTGAGGGTTGTCTCCTACGCTGATGACACCCAACTGGTGTTTTCCTTCGAGGAGCACTCAGAGGCTGACTTCTCCACCTTCAGAACTTGCCTGAGCAACATCTCGGCCTGGATGTCACTGAACTGCCTCAAGCTATACTCGGAAAAAACTGAGGTACTCTTTTTTAATCAAAAATCTCCTCCTCCCCCTGTGCTCCGGTGGCCTCAGGAGATGTATCCTCCTCCAGAACCTGTTGATTCTGTGAGAAATCTTGGCTTCAGATTTGACAACGATCTCTCTTGTAAAGCACAAATTAAGC
The DNA here is from genome assembly GCA_963921515.1 of Calotriton arnoldi. Lineage (NCBI taxonomy): Eukaryota > Metazoa > Chordata > Amphibia > Caudata > Salamandridae > Calotriton > Calotriton arnoldi. Next base: position 1,226,266 of record CAWUFW010004727.1, on the reverse strand, counting down.
AGGACTCCTCCTCCTGCTTTGGGAAGCTGCGTTCGCTGCGGAAATTCCTTCACTTCCTTCCCTTGGAATGTCGTCGTACAGTCGTCCATGCTCTGATTACATCCCATCTCGATTACGCCAACAGCCTCTATCTAGGGGTCCCCGCCTATCTTACTCGGCATCTGCAGATAGTTCAAAACGCTGCCGCCAGATTGATTTGTAAAATTCCTTTCCATCACTCTATTTCCCCCGAACTGAGGATCCTGCATTGGCTGTCTGTTATCAAACGCATTGAATTCAAGGCACTTACCTTGGCATACAGAGCATTCCGGGGACTGGGCCCTGCATATTTGAGAGCTAGACTCCAACACTACAATCATGACCGGGCCCTGAGATCTAACCACCAAAGTCTCCTAGTCATCCTCCGCTTTCGCAAGGCCAGGATGGGGGGCAGAGCCTTTGCGGTTGGAACCTCTAAACTTTGGAATGCCTTGCCACTCTCCATCCGTTTATCCAAGTCTGAGCTTACTTTTCGAAGGACCTTGAAAACCTGGTTTTTCACCAGCACCTAGTCTTATTTTTCTCTTTCTGCTCTTACCCATTCTGCCGCCTTTTAGTGAGCCTCAGTGCCGGGACACCCCCGTAGGGGGTAGCTGTGCGATCTACAAATTCCATAAATAAATAAATAAAGGTGTATTAGGAGCTTAAATCCCGAAGATAAATTTGGACCCTCTTTTTATAGCTTATTCATACCTTTTTATTCTTTACAAAAGGAACCCTACACTCTCTTCACGTGTGATTAACCACAATTCACGATCCTTTGTGACTTTTCTTCACTTTTTTACAACTTCACTAACTTTAGCGGGAGTAGGCAAATGAAATAGTGGTCATTGTTGCCTATATATTTTATATATTACATATTTTTTGCAGCCCTGATGAAGTCGGTGGAAATTATCCATGAGACAAAGCACTTGTTGGCTGCATTGTGTTCAGACTGGCTGTGATATTACCTATTTGGAATTCTGGCGTTTGGAAGAAAACAAAGAAATTACCATAACTACAGACTGCTGGATTTACTTTGGAATGGACATTTGCTCAGGATAAGATTTTGTTTGTATTGTTATTTGGGGATTCCATCTCCAAACCTTGGAACGTTGGGTGGCTGTCCCACTTATCCTTGGAGCAAACTTTGGAATTTTTATTGTACTACATTGCACTGACTCAGCGCAGAGTTAACCCTGCCATTTTTGACTGTTGTATTATTTAAAAAGTTGGACATGTACTTTTAACTTTTACATGGCCTGGCAGTGAAAAACTCTTACATTCGTTTTTCACTACTTTGAGGCCTGCCTTTTCCATAGAATAACGTTGGGTTAACTTATTACATTTAATAAGTGATAACTTTCATTGGGAACAGATAGGGATGTCAAGTTTGGCGTCTACAGAAATATAATTTAAAACCCTCTTTAATGGTAACGTCAGGTTTGAAGTCAGTTTTCTGAAAATACTATGTTAAGAAATTTGTCTTTTTCTTGTCCTAACCATTTGGTGCCAGCAGCCTGGTCCCAGGTCACATAACTAGGTGTAGCTGGCAGTCTGCCTTTGTGTATTGATCTCAGATAGTAAGACAAAGGAGAATGTGTTTTGGCAAGATGGGCTATCTTTGACTTCATGATGGGAAGGAGCTGTCAACTTCTACACTTGCACATTATAAGGGCTCTGTCCATTACTCTCACAAAGGGTTTTAACACTAGTTTTTGTGTCCCCAGACAAGCTAGGGCCAGAGCAGCGAGGCAGGAAATTCCAAACACCTCTGAGGGTGGAAAACTCCAGAACGTTTCTCCTACTTCAAAGTGGGCACCAGGTATAAATAATTGAACATCAGATCTAACTCTTCCGTACACCTCTAGACCTGGGACACTACATAAGAAGGACTGCTGAATCGCTTTTATGCCAAAAGAACTGCTACATCACTGTCCTGCTACTTTGCTGCCCTGCTGAATGCTGCCCTGCTTGCTGAAAAGAATGACTGAAACTGCACTTAGGGGTGGGCGGAGCTTGTGGAATTCTACTCTGTGGAATTCCACAGAGTTTTCTAAAAACTCAGTGGAATCCCACGGATTTCCGCGTGCAGTGGAATGTTATGCCGTCCAGTACTACAAGCTGTTACTGAGGCTATTTTTGCCAAAACCCAATCACATCATTTCATATCATCCAAGCTTTATGGCTCCAGGTTACACGTCACATGAGCAAAGAGTGAAACCAACGAGAGCAGGAGAAAGGGACAGGCAATCAGAAGAAAGCATGCCATTGCGTTATTAATAATAGTTTTATTTAGGATTGTGCTTTCTGCCATGGCTGTGTAGCTTTGCTAGTAACGCTTATTACTATTAAACAACTCCTCTCCCACTTGGAAGGTTAAAATATGAGTCTGGTTCACATGGGTTGAACACTTGAATTCCAGCTCAGAAACATATGCATCATATAATTCTGCGTAGAAGACGCATTAACCCGCCAAGCTAGCTCCCATGGACACAAAACAAAGCCACCACACGCCAATTCCATAAAAGTAATATAAACCTAAAGTGGCATAAAGAAATCAGATATCACTCATTGCTCCTCACCTGACTCGCTGTGAAGAGTGTTTGGACATTGGGGCCCTCAGAGGGGGGGCCAAAGTGTTGGAGTTTGGGGCGGTAACACCATAGCAGTCTGCTCCCTGTCAGTCGGTCAGTGGCTTCTCGGTGTCCAGAAGCCCTGACGCTCTCTCCTTGGGCTGCCTGTGTGCAGGTGTCTGTTGCCGTCTGACTCCCTCCTAGAGCCAGACTCTGCCCCTTCAGCCCACTTCTACTCCTTCAAGCTAGTCTTATGGTCGACCACACCGATCCTGCCTCCCCGATAAACCCAAGAAGACTCAGGCGCTACTGACCCTCCATGTATGCACACAGAGTGGAGGCCTGCCTTACCGCAGCCCCCTTTTGAGGCCTCCCAGTGGAGCTTTAGTGCACAGGTAAGAGACCTCAGCACTTAAGGCTTACATCAGCACCGAGCACATGACAGTACCATGCACTTAAGAGCTGAAAATAAAGAAGCAGAGATGGAATAATATCACTGCTCCTAGAGTCAAGCACAAAATGTGTAGCTGTTACTGAAGGGACAGGTCCAAGCGCTAGAGAGAGCAGAACATACCATAGGCATATAAAGAAAACGTCAAAGCAGAAAACAAAACAGAATCATAACCAGATAGCAAGAAACACATTATAACTAAACAGCAACCCCACAGCAGCATAACATGCATATTCAAGTAGCAGGATTTACCATGTAAGGGAGAGAACAGCATCAGACATGTAAAGTTTCTGATGTAGAAATGCAGCATTCAGAACAGGAGCAGTGCCAAGCCAAAACAAGATAAGTGTTTCCAAGGTCAGGATAAACACACTCTTTCCAGGGTTGTTTAGCAGTCTGGCACAGTGATACAACAAGCAAATGGAACAGAAGAGTGCTTGAACACAGGATAGGCTCAGCATTAGAGTCTTGCAGGGGCGCAACACATTCACAACAATGCTTATTCGAGCAACAATATCTGACATTGCTTTAAGACACTAGCTTTGATGGCACACATTTTTTTAAAAACCAAGTCAATTAAGAGAACTTGTGCTCTCAGTGTTGAAGCGGGAGCTCCCTTACAGTGGCAAGGGCACATGGTGCGGAGTTATTAGTAAGCCGAAATGAAATGGTCTCTGTGTGTAGCGCACGTGGTGCTGCTGGTTTGGACAGTGCAACCCCCATGTTTATCTGTTGCATTAATTACGTTCCCTTCACATGGTTATTGACGGTGGAGCACCCCGCCAGTCTCTGAGCCTTCTCTCTGCCATCCTGCTGCACAGTGCACACTGCACTGAGATTCCTGAGAAGCCTCCATTTTGGCTTGGATTCAATTCACTGGGAAGTGCAGCAGCTAATCGCCGACTCCAAGGACAGCAAGAGCAGAAGTGTGCATGTCATACTGCTTGAAGGCCGAGCCTGCCCTGAGAAAATTCCATAATAGGTCGAGGCAAAATCATTGGTGCTGGTAAACTCCGCTCTGCTGCAGGTGCCAGAGTTTTTGCCAAACTTCATGCTCCAAGTGGAGCGCGGAGTGGTAAAACTCCACGAACTCTGCTGGTGGAGTGTAGTTAACCGCCCACCCCTAACTGCACTTTTGATCCCAGGCTGAAGTGATTCCAAGGCTCAGCTGATTGACCTCCTGTTCTGAGCTTCAGGGACATAACAAGCTCCTGAGGCTCCCTGAAAGTGCCCAGTGACCTGCTGCATGGGCCTGCCTGAGCACCATTGGCCTCGCTAAAGTAAGCTCCTGACCCCCAAGAGGTGCCTCTCAGGTCCTGCTCCCTTGGTGTGGTATCCGTTGAGATCCTCTCCAAAAGAAAGGCAAAACCCCAATGTTTTGGGATCTTTGCAACTGTGTATGGGTCTGTCCACACCAAGATCTTGCCGCCCGCACCACCCATCACCGAGAAGCTCCTGTGAACCCGACTCTTTGCTTGACATCGACATCTGTCAATGCTAGAGATCTGCCCTTTCGTGCTGCAGCATTGTCAACGCAAAGCTCCAACAACATTTGTTTATGATGCCTGACAGAATCTTTGCATTACAGTGATGGCCATCCTTGACTTTGCACTCCCTTGATGGTTACTCGCGACACTCTCCCTGCTCCTTGTGTCTCCCTCCTCTGGGAACAGATCTGTTTGTGCTGGACTTTTGAAGGTAACTCTTTTAGCGGGACTAATTTGGTCCCTGTAACTGACTCACACTCCATCGTGTTCGGCCAGAACTTGTGGCTTTAACCCAGTCTCGCAGGAGCAGATACCCACGTGCCCGGGAGTGGCGCTTAGTGCTTTTAGATGGTTTACTCACCCGAAATGCTGGATACTGCATAACTCCGGTTCTACTGATTTGATCTTTCTTGTTTTAGTGTCAAATAATGTATTAATTTTAATTCTAGTTTTGTAAATTGGTGTGGGATTTTTCTTGTGTATTGAGTTTTCTCTTTATTACTGTTTGAAGTGCTGCATACATACTTTACATATTGCCTCTAAGTTAAGCCTAACTACATTTGTGCCAAGCTACCAGAGGGTCAAGCACCTGTTAATTTGGGTTGCTAGTGACTTCACAATAATAGAAATTGTACCTGCAGCTTGAATAGGATTTTACCCCCCTCAACCAGTAACCCAATTTCCAACATGGGTATAGATCAGAAGTGGTGCAAGCACAACATATGCGAAATCCACAGAATCTGCATGACATCCTAGTATTGGGTCTATGGAAGTAAATCAAGAAAATCCAAAAATGGCACAAGCCTTTATGATAAACACAGGACGCAAATGCCTAAAAAAATTTATGCACAGTTGGTCTTAGACTGCATTGCTCAATCTTTTCCCATCACTTTTGTTCAACTCAGTGCAAAGGCAGAAATGTACTTGCTATTGTCTCCAATGAAATATCCAAGTATCCCTTTATTCTGGGTGAGTGCCTGATAACTCTCCAAGGTATTCGACCTGAGAGTGCCCCATATGAACTCTAGGCACCCCTGCGCTACAGACAGAGCCATTTCAAGGTATAAACAAAGAGGAGATACTCCCACAACAAAAAACAAATTTGCCACCTGCATGACCATAGTTGCCACCTGGATGCGATCCAACTTCCACATACTCAACACAGACAAAACTGAAGTTCTGATCCTTGAAAGAAAAACCTCAGCTTCGGACTCTACCTCGTGGCCATCAGACCTCTGCCCCAGACTTACCCCCAACAATCATGGCTGAAACATAGGAATTATAAAGAAGACAAGTTCGACATGACAGTCCAGGTGAATGCAGTGACCTCCACCTGATGCTACATCCTGCAGATGCTTATAAAAGATTTTCAAGTGGCTACCGGAAAACACCAGGAAAATGGTCACAGAGGACCAGATTAACTGAAAACTTGACTACGTCAATGCACTCTACGCTGGAATCACCAAAATGCCTTTGAGCAGATTCCAAACCATCCAAAAAGATACAACAAAACTCATCCTCAAACTTCCTCAATGCACTGACATCACCCCACACCAGAGAGAGCTTCACTAGCTACCCATGCACAAAAATGCTTAGTTCATACTTCTCACAAAAACATACAAAGCACTACATAACACTGGTCCAGCCTAACTCAACAATACACGTCCATCTACCTCCCAGGCACCTCTTCTCAGCTGGACTCTTACTAGCTCAGGTACCCTGCATCCACAGAACCAAACCAGAGGCTGCACATTCTCTCACATCTTCCCCAAAGCATGGAATGACCTCCAACATCATATTAGAGCTTCTTCATCCATGCTTGAGTATGCAAAAAACTGAAGACATCACTCTTTGAATAAACTGTCCAGGGAGTAGCTGCCCACTCACTTGAAAAGTGCCTGGATACCCTTAAGGGAGATTAGCAAACTATACAAATAAGCATAACAAAAAACAACATTGCCAAATACCCCGCCTTTCAAGGGGGCTACTGGTAAATGACTGGGACAGAAATCCTGCAGTCATAACAGAGTGTGCACAAAAAACCCTGTTCTATTAGTTTAAATGTCACAGCTTTCTAAGCGAGGCTCATATGCGTACCCTGACCTAAAAAAAAATAAAAAATCCCTGTTGGAATTGTATTGGCTTACTTTGCCTGCTAGCAAATAGTTTTGAAGTATTAGGAAGTGTTGGACCTGACATCTTTGGTGTGGTTTGCCCCCAACCTTTTGCCTTCCAGCCTTCTGTTTATGCTGGCTTTAGGCTCTGCCTACTTTACCACTGCTAACCATTGCTAAAGTGCTTGTGCTCTCTCCGTTAAACATGGTAACATTGACTTACACCTTTCTTCTCCAACAAGTAGCTCTCGAGCTATTGGTAGCTCTCCAGCTATCTATAAGTAGCTCTCCTGTGTGCAGCCCAGGCTTCTAAAGTTGGTGCAGCATCTAAACTTAACTTGCTCACAGATGCATCTCAGTAGGCAGGCAGTACCACCATGGCCAACAAAGTGATGTGGCCCTTTCCACCCCTTGGGTCTGACTTCTGTCCCCAACCCATGGAAATCTCTGTCCATAGGGACAACAACCAACAGAGGCCGCTGACATCTGTCAGTGTCCAGAGCCAGGTGCCAGGCCATCCAGAGGTCTCCAACCTCTGTGATTTCTCAGGGTGGGGGCAGTAGCCCCAGGTGCCTTGCACCCTTTCTCCACTCTGCTTCCCACCAGTTTAGGGGTGGTATCCTAAGACTGGTCACTCAACCCAGGATCTGTACCCTGAGTCTGAACAGGTGATAGGGGCCAGTTCACCCTCACCCAGCCCCACCATCAGGGGTTCTGTGCCCTCTACTTGGGAGTGGTACCACCAGAAAACTGAACTGTCAGGGCACCGTAGGCGGATGCCCCTCCCAGTTTCCCTAATACCAGGGACAACTCATTCCCCAGAATGCAGTCTATGGGCATCTGGGGACTAAGTACGACCCTCCTCTGGATCACCTCCTCACCTCACTCTAGGGATACCAGGGCCATAGGGCAGAAGAAGTCTTGCCCCTGGGCCTGCATCACCCTACACACCTGACCAGTGTACTGCTCTGGGGAAACTAGCCTTTCCACAACCATGGTCTGGCTAGTCCCAGCGTCCCTCAGAGCAGTGACTGGGACCTTATTCACTTTCACCTGGTGGAGGTGACAACTTCCACCCTCAGGGATCACCAATTCACCCTCTGAGTCCACCTCCCTGCTAAGGAAGATGGTGGCATGGTCTATGACCTGCCTTTGGGGACTACTTACCCCTAAGGCTACATAGGCCACCTGTATACAGGTACCAACAATGGGTATTTTTTTTATACGATAGACATAGTCCCCCTGCTTGTGTCCTAGCTGGGAACAATCAAAGCAATGGATTGGAAACAGGGGCCTGAGCCACCACCCACCAGAGCCTCCTCCCTGTTTGTCAGAAGTAGCAGGGAGAACTTTTCCTCCCCCTTAACCCTGGGGCCTGTCTGTGTCTCCCTTAACATCCCCCTCACTCTGCTGGTGTGGGCATGAACCAACCTTCTTGGGTTCACTCCTAGATACCTTATTTTGGACCCTAGTGCTGACTCAGAGGTCCGTCTCCTTAGCAAGGGAACAGTGAGCCTTCTAGCAACCATGTGCTGGCACAGATCTGGAAAACAAAGACTGAACGGGTACTCTTGTGCAATCAAATTATATAGCCCCTGATAATCCTTTACCTCACTGCCCTACACCCAACCATCCAGTTCCCTGCAAAAGGAATCCACACAGTCCACCCAGGTCTGTTGGGATAGCTTCAGACTACCCCTGAACTTCTGTCTGCACTTTTCTTGGGTCAGACAAACTTCCTGATTAGGGCCTCCATCCTTGGGGGATACCTCATCTTGTCATCCCCTTTAGGGCCAGTAGGGTGTCCCTCAGCTCACTAGGGTTGTGCCTCCACAGACTAACTCCCCAATTCCCCTCAGGGACCTTGTGCATCTGTGAAACAATGTCATGGGCATCAAACCATCTGTTCATGTCGTCTACCACCACAAAGTCAGACACCAAACCCCTGGGTATGTGGACCCTCATGTCAGAGGGCACCGAAAAATTGCTGCCACCATCCCTGCTGGACTCAGTCTGCCTAGACATTTGGCCCGATTCACAAAGGTAATCTGAGACAAAAGTCTAACTTTACGACTTTTGATATTCACAGAGGTCATTTACGAGCAGTATCTTTACGTCCGCAGTCTGGGCGGAATCTCTGCACTTGGGGCGGAATCTCCACACCTGTACGGAAGCTCCGCAGTCGGGACAGAATCTCTGCAGTTGGGGCGGAATCTCCACCTCAGGCTGGATGAAGTGTAATCACATACACCTGCAGTCAAGCAGTCAATTGACACCACCTGCAAGACCTGCACTACAAACCAAATAAAAGCAGCACACAATCAAGGTCCAGGTTTGGCCATGCAAAGTTCATGCATGCCTGCTCTATGCCTTGCCTCATAAATGCTACCCCTGAGGAGGAAGAAAAACTACTGAGGAAGAGACCACCATGATCCTGGAGTTCATTGTTAGGCACTACAAACGGCTCCATGGTTTCCCCCTCTACAGAACCAGAGGCACCCAGAAGGCAGCCCCATGGCAGCATTTAGCCACTGCAGTCACTGCAGTCACAGCACTGTAACTGACATTAAGAAGAAGTGGTAGGATGAGAAGAGGCGGGTGTAGGAGAAGTACACCAGGATAGAGGTGGCCAGAGTTCTCCCTGTTGTACAATATGGACCTCGTCTCTGTCTTGCCCCATTAGAGGAGGTCGTCCTCAACACCATGCACCCCCACATGCTCTGTGAGTGATGTCCGCAATGTGGTGCCAGGTAAATATGATGACAATAACAATGAAATTGTGTTTGTACAACCTTCTATGGCTTTTTTAGAGTTGAAATAAAGTATTTCTGACTGACTGACAATAACAATGATATGAAATGACTGTGTGCGTTGCACTACAATTGTGACTATGGAAGTTGTCCCAATTATGTGCAAATAGCATGGTGAGTCAGAGCCTCATGTGTCTCCTTTTGTACATTGCACTACAAGTCCCAGAGTCCTTTGTGATGGAAATGACAAATCCCATTTCCTCAGTCCCAAACAGGGGCCCAGCCCTGCTGGTGTATTTACCTAACACTAGTAAATGGCAATAGACAAAGTGCCCCTTCTACTTAACATTACTGTTAGCATGTAGATGCAGTGATGACATTGGTGACAGTTTGCACATGTACATTTATTGATTTCTGACTTTTCTCTGTTCTCCTCTATTGCCACATGCAACCAGAGTACAGTCATCCACTGTAGCAGACTTCCCTGCATCTGCTAGGAGGCAACAACATGAGCCACAGCAATCCATAATACCTTCACAAACTGGTATGTAAAATTGGCCAGGAGAGGGTCCAAAACCCTACATTGTTAGCAGACAACCCATGGATGTATTGCATTTATTCCATCAACAGTGCCAGACTTGTGAACTGAACTCAGAAATCTAGTGCATCACATGTGGCAACTGGAATGCTAACTGACAACACACATATCTTTGTAGGCCCAGTGACGTTGTCCAGGGATCCAGTCGCCACAGCGACATCTTCTACAAGGTCGGGTGTGAGATCTGGTCAGGAACCACACAGTGGGCAGATGTGAGACCCTGGTAAGTAAACCCAAGAATGATGTACCTGAATGCTCAGGCTCATAAAAAGTGGATTTAATGCCCTCAGTATGCTGTGTGTGTCTAACATCACTGTTGTCACTCATCTCAATATGCCCACATTACAGCATACCACATCACACCATGTTGGCTAGTGAAAGGATGACTCAAAATGTATGGCAAGTGAGTGCAGCACATAAATAATTGACTATATTGTTTCATATGAAGTGGAGTAGCCACAACTGTATTGATAGTCCGTGCCATGAAAACTCTCAAGCAAAATCTCAGGGCCCAAAATATATGGAAATTGATATGGATGAGGGTCACACTGATGTCAGTTGTGTTGTGTTTGGGGAGGGGATTTTCGGCTGCTAAGGTGGATGTAGAGGAAGTGAAATATATACATCTGGTGGCTGAACTGCACAACGTAAATCCAGTGTAGGCGGCACCCTCCAAGCCTCAATACTTTACCACAATGTGTGATCCTAGCCAAATGTTGAATGTCAGCTTGCCTACTCTTCTACCGCATTCACATATAATTAACTGGTTAAATACATGAGTTCAGGATGTGTGCTGTACAACACTTCATCCAGTGACAGCTAAAATCTACCATGATGTCGTACATGTATAATGAGAACATGTGTCTCACAAAAATTGCACAGAACGAATGGGTGACCTCCCAGTCCCAGTGACTCTGGGAGGAGGGAAGCATAAATGTTACCCAAAATTTGCTTGACTATTAGACATATCACATATTAACTCTGCAATGCAGTGACATGATCTGATGTGCAAAGGAGAAACTAGTCTGCATGTTGAGGTACACTCCTTCAGATTTGTCAACAGACCACATTATACTCATGATGCATGGTGGGCCTAACAATGAAGGTGTATCAAAGGTAGACGGTGCAGTTCACCCAAATTACCCTCTTCCTTCAAATATCAGTAACCTTCTAATACACGTTTGCCTGTTAACGTAATATCGTGTTGATGCAGCAGTCAAACCTACTCACATGTGTCTGTCAGGTACGCATGCCATATAGTGTTCCAAATTATGGATTCCAAAATCATTCAGAAGGTCAAAATCCTTGGGGGTCGACTTTAGAAGATTTAGTCCCTTCTGCATAGCATTTGTAGTTGGTGTGTAAAAAGTCCCTTACATAATCACTCAGTTTTGTGTGTGTCACACGTGCCTGATTGCACATTAGCCATGCACATCATTAAGTATGGTGTCATTTCCTTCTCAAGTTGCTGGATCGAGGACCACATCTTCTGCTACACATACGAGGAGCCAGGTTCAGCAGTTGACATCACAGGGACCTCAAAACAACACAGAGCTGTGGCTGAAGCTGGCCAGTTTGATTTTGCATTGCATATCTCCATTCAACACTTCAGTGCTACAGTGTGAGCTGTCAAGTGTAGGTGTACCCAAACCAGGTCACATGTGCATCATCTGGTGATGCAAAGTTTATTTAATCAACGCTTGTGTTGCACCTCATAATATACTAGGTCAATTACTTATCCTGTTGCAACCTCTGTCTTCCAGGTGCTGAGGATGATGAGGACATTGGACCTTCCACCAGTGGCGGACAACGGGCAATTGAAGCGGAAAACCCACTTCGCTTACAAACAGCCATTTCAGCTGCCAGTAATGTGTAGGAGGAGGAGGAAGTACAGGAGGAGGCGGATGATTTGGAGGTGGATGGAGACTATATGGCCCTCTATACAGAGGATGGGGAGTCAGATTCCCTGACCATAATATCAGGTCCACTGGGCAAAACATCAAAGGCCACCCCATCGCCGCACAGCAAAGTGCGTCATACTCCAAACCCCAGTATTGGCTGTTCTCAGCAATGCACTAACCAGCCACAGCTTTCACATACCCTAACTCAGCTATCACCACCTCACAGCCCTCACATCGAGGTCAGACATGGTGATTTCCCTACATACTCCTCCCAAGACAGTGCATCCCAGGCATTTTCTCCCCCATTTGAGGGAGCTACCACCCCTGGTGACGTGCAGGTATCCCATGGGCTGCAATCTCCTGCCCACAGCCTACCACCTGCCACCCCCCCCCCTGCTGGTGGACCTTAAGGCCATAGCTACAGCCGTCCCATGCGTAGGGGGCTACCAGGTGGCCATGGTGGCCAGTGGGGGGAGAAGTTCTTCCAACAGCAGGCTGATGTGAGGCAGGACATTAGTGCCATAGGGGCTACTCTATCAGAAACGTTAGAGGCACTGCAGGACATGCACCAAATTCCTCAGGTGGTGGACAAACTGACACCGGTGTTGGACAGGATGGATAAATCTTGGCAAGACATGTCCAAGAAGATTAATGACATCATATCAATCCATAGGGAAGAGAGTGCAAGACACCATGCCTTGGCCATGAAGATGATGGTGGACATGCTGAAACTGATCCAAAGTTTCCCTTCAAGGTAAACGCAGGGAGAGGAGTCTACACAGCTACCTTCAGCACTTCACACCCATCCACCAGTGCCAAAAGCTGCACAGGCTCGCTGTAAATGTTCACAGCCACCACCACCCTTGCAGCCGCCCCCCACTGCACATTCACGTTCTGCCCCATCCAGGCACTTCCCCCACCTGTACAGCCACTATCAGCCCCTGTCCAGGAACTTCCCCCACATGTACAGCCACCATCAGCTCCTGTCCAGGAACTTAACCCACCTGTACAGCCAACATCAGCCCCTGTCCAGGCACCTCTCTCACCTTTACAGATAGATGCACCACACCAACCTGCTCCTCGGCAACAACTCAGCATGCACTTACTCACAGCGATCATCACCACCACATTTGCAAAGTCGCAAGCAAGATCCCTCATGATCACTGGAAAACATGTAGTCCACAATATATGTAAATAAAAGATACATTTCCCCACAAGTCAAGACTTAGGGGCAGATGTATCAAGCATTTTTGAGTTCGCAAAAATTGCTTTTCCGATGCAGCAAACCAAATTTTGCGATTCGGTAACCTGGGTTTGCGATTTGGTATTAGGAAGGGGCGTGTTTAGGGCGTCCCTTCCTAATACCGAATCGCATCGGTATGTATGAATGTTTTCTGACCGCAATTGCGGTCGCAAAACATTCGCATTTTAGCACCTACTTCAAGTAGGTGGTAACTCGATTCGCAAATGGGAAGGGGTCCCCAAGGGATCCCTTCCCTTTGTGAATGTTTGTACAACTATTTTTAAGAGCAGGCAGTGGTCCCACGGACCACTGCCTGCTCTTAAAAAATGAAAAGAAAACTTTTCATTTTTCGTTTTGAAAAGCATCTCGTTTTCCTTTAAGGAAAACGGGCTGCTTTACAAAAAAAGATTGCTTTATTGAAAAGCAATCACGGACATGGTCGTCTGCTGATCTCAGCAGGCCACCATCCCCGTGATTTTTGCGATTCCTAGGGGGTCGCAAATTGCGACCTACCTCATTAATATTCATGAGGTAGGTCATTTGCGACCCCTTAGGAATCGCGAAAGGTATACTATACACCTTCATACATTGCATTTTGTGATTTCTTAATTGCGAATCCTTGTGATTCGCAATGAGGGAATCGCAAAATGCTAGCTACATACATCTGGCCCTAAGTTGTGTATTATGTGTTGATGGTCAAGTATTTACCCTTGTGGTGGCCTAGAGATCTGATGATGAATGTGCATGAGGAAGACAGGTAAAAGTGTTAGACCATCTGTGTAACAAGCTATCATGTGCAAAGCAATTAACTACTCCAAAGGTATAGATCCATACTTTGAACATAGCATACATTGAAGTAAACAAGATAGAGATAGTTTGATCCAAAATAAAACTTTATGTATCATAGAAAGATTTTAAAATAAATATGCAAAAAACAGTCCTTTTGGAAGGGAGAAAGAAAACCAAATAATGTTCTTCACACGGAATTAACAAAGGGGCTTGGAGGGAGTTGGGCAACATAAATAAAACACGTTAGGAAGCGTCAGGGGAACCAGTCTATATACAAGGTGCAAATAAAATGTCCAAAATCAAGTCATTGTTCAGTCAGTCAACTGTCCTCCTGGTCGTCCTCTTTTTGAGTGATGTGCAGATCTTCCTATCAGATGCCTGCTATTGGCTGACCAGTGAAGGACCAGGGTTTGGTGCACATGAGGGGTACGGGGAAACAGTGTGGGACAATGTACAGGGTGATACTTCGAGGGGGGTTTGTGCGGGACACTGGGCAAGGGCAGACAACATGGCTGCACCCAAGGAACATACACTGCTCATTGCATAGATGCAATAGGATCCAAGAGAACATGCTTGACTGCCCAACACGTGCCTCCATCCCTTCCTGGGATGCAGGCACAGGAGTGACAATACAGGTAGGGGTTTGGGTTCTGACATGAGGAGTGTGGTGTGTTGGGGTCATAGCCTTCCCTTGGGTTTTCCTGGCTGCTACTTGGAAGAGAACTAATGGCAGGGGATGCAGCTGGATGCCCCGAAGGAATGGGGGCCTCTAGAGTCAAGGAGGGGTTGGTGGCAGGCCCAGGTTGTGATGGGACCTGCACCAGGGATACCTCGGCAAACGAAAGGTCTTGATTGGCAGGGGGAGAGTCGATTCCACCCCTACCCCCCAGCCGGAGGTGTCTAGTTCTTTGCCCCTACCTTACAATGGCCTCAGCTTCCACCTGGTCTGTAGTGCTCGATGTTAGTTCTGCCTCTCTCCAGGTGGTTGCATTTCCCCTGCTTTCAGATGTCGTAGGTCCCTCCTCCTCCTCTTCCTCTTCAGTGCTGGAAAGAGGTCGTGCCCCAAGGATGTCCTACTCTGCCCCTGGTCCGGGTCCTGTTGGTCTTGGACAGCTGGGCCCACTGAATTAGAAGAGAAAACATTATGTAGTTGTTGTACATGTCAGAACGACACACCTAACTACATGAAGCAAATGCAGACTTTGTTCTCCTTTGATCAGACTATCCAATTAGAAGTGGCTTGGAGGCTAAAGTATGTGTATGTACACAGTGATTTCTTGATTTGACGCACACATTGACATCTTACTTGAATTTAGATGGCATACACTTCCATACTGACCAAGTCTCACCTTCAGCATTCTTGTAATCTGTGTTTTCTGGCATTGCTACATAGTCATCTTCCAATGCCAGTCTACAAAAGGAGATGGGGGACAGTCAGGATGGATATATGCACACCTAAGCATGGTTCTAGGATAATCCTGTGATATTTAGTCTCAGCTCTCTTACACTTATTAACAAATACCATCTGCTGTGTAGCATTGTATGGCACAACACAAATGCAGATTTGGGTGTACATATCCAAACTAGGGCTTAAATATTAGCTTTTCAAAGTGGTGAGTCTAATAATTTGATATTCCCTAGCAACACCAGACACTCTAGTGCCACATTTTGCCTTTAAAGACTGCTTAGTTGGAGCTGTACCCTGGTCAACACATGTGGCTAGTTGTTATAGCTACCTTGACTGGACAAATGCCAAACAAGCCACTGTTGGTAAGATGGGTGTATGTGGTTCCCCTTTGCGAAGTTGGTATAACGTAAGAGTGAGACAAGGATCACAAAGTCTGTCTTTACTCCATGGCACATGATTATCTGTCTTATTCTCAATCCAAACTCACAAAAGGCATGCAAGGTACAGCATCCAACACCCAAAGGCCTCTCATCCACACACTGGACAGTGGCTGTGCCATTCCTTACCCAATGCACACAGTAGTTATAAGGCCCTTGATTCACCAGTAATGGTGCTGGCAGTGCTGTTTTCCATACAAATGCACGTCTGAGGGTCATTTCCCCTGGTGGCTTCCAAACACTACAGGTCCCTGAATGCACTTTGTTCAGTGCATTCTATGTGCAATAATGAGGCTTTGGCCTTTTAATGACTGCTGCATTTGCACAGATTAGGTAAAAAGTGACATGAGAAACTGCAAAGGCATGCAAGATACAGCATCCAACACCCAAAGGCCTCTCATCCGCACACTGGACAGTGTCTGTGCCATTCCTTACCCAATGCACACAGCAATTATAAGGCCCTTGGTTCACCGGTAATGGTGCTGCCAGTGCTGTTTTTCATACAAATGCACTATTGAGGGTCCTGTATCCCGGTGGCTTCCAAACACTACAGGCCCCAGAATGCACTCCGCTCAGCGCATTCTACGTGCTACAATGATGCTTTGGCCTTATAATGACTACTGCATTAGCACAGATTAGATAAAATGAGACATGGGACCCTTGATGGTACAGCTCTGTCAACCCTCACGTCATACTATCTGACACATATTGCAGTTAATGCACTTACCAGCTCTCTGCTGCTCATGCTCCTCCAGCTTAGCATGGAGGGTCGGCCAGGCTGCCCTCAGGACCTTCCTGTACAGTGGAGAGAGTCGGGGCTGGTGCACATGGGCCTGAGAGGACTGGCCCAATATTTCCTGAGCCTTCAACCGTGCCCAGCATTTCAGGTCCTCCCAGCGCTTATGGCATGCCCTGCCCCGCCGGTCATAGACGCCCACTGCACTGCAGCGCTCCATAATGGTGGCCCAGATTGGGGCACGAGCTGCATTCCTCCACTGGTCCTTGCCCCCCCCCATACAGCTGAGAGTACTTCTCTAGCACACCCTCAGCTAATTGGTCCAATTCCCTTTTGCTGAAAGGGGGTGCTTTCTCCTCAAGTCCCTCAGTCATGTTGGCGGCAGTTTGAGTTTTCAGAGCAGCAAAATGGCAGAGGATCTGATCTGGTGCTGAGGATGACTCAGAATGAACAGAAAATGGCTGCCAGCAACTTCCTGTGATGTTTTGCCTGCCTAGCATTTCCTGTGTGTCATTTCCTGTTTGAAATTGTTGGGTTCCGGACAGTTTTCGGAATCTCTGGCCCAGGTGCGTATTCTCTGCATGTGAAGCGGAGACTCCACATACAGAGCGGAAACTCCGAAAACAGGCCGGAACCCAACAATTTCAAACAGGAACATTAGGAATGTGAGGTAAATGTAAGAGCAGGGCATGAAATTCAGTTTGAGAAGGGAAGAGGGTGTGGCCAGACACTATATCACATCCCAGAAAAATTTGCCCTTTGCATCATAGTACACGCAGTCCACAATTTGCGCTCACCTCATTGTTGACTGTAGTGTTACACCAAAGTTGGGGGAATCAGTGATGTGTATCCCCAGATACATGCCTGATTAACAAATCAGGACACTCATCACTCATGGTGGCGGCGCCTGAGTTGTGGGGGAGTCGTTGCAGTTGGGGGCAATTCCTCCAATATGAGATAGTGAAGTCCCTTTGTGAATCAGGCCCCCATTGTCAAAAGGTCCTGGGAGGTCTCACACATGCACATACATTTATTCCTCTGAGGCAATGGCTTCCTTAGAGAAATTGTCAACACTAATTGCTGAGATGTGCACAGGACATATTGCATGGCCAATCTTTTCACTCCTGTCACCAGCTGTTGTTTACATACATTGAGTGTGGCTTGCAAAGTAGTCTCCGGATGG
This sequence comes from Calotriton arnoldi, assembly GCA_963921515.1. Classification (NCBI taxonomy): domain Eukaryota; kingdom Metazoa; phylum Chordata; class Amphibia; order Caudata; family Salamandridae; genus Calotriton; species Calotriton arnoldi. The sequence continues at coordinate 1,208,575 of CAWUFW010004727.1, read as the reverse complement.
AATTTATGGACAGAGTGTTAAATACCCAACTATCATCATTGACAACAGACTACAAACCACATGTTGTCTGTAATACAACAGATTGCTCGGGTGAAAAAAGTGCCAACCAACTGATCACGCATACCCTGCCCTCTGTTCTGTGCAATGGCCCAGTTGCCCGGATTTAGACCTAGCTGAGGGTCCAGAGGTATGTGTAAACTATGAAACATGTGCAAGACACAACAGGCTACTATGATCTTGCACACAACTGTAGGGGAGTACAGAAGCAACCCCCGTAAAATCCAGACTTATGAATTGCGACTTTAGGAGACCAAAAGTGTGCTCTATGTTGGCCTGAGTACATATGTGTGCCCTATTGTACCTAAGCTGAGGTACAGTGGCTGCACGCCTATATAGTGTGAGTAGTTAAGGGGAGTGTGCATAACCAGCATCACCTGAGGAGGGAAATTAGGGAACTTGTTTACATGTCCCTCTTGCATCTGTACAGTATATGATCTATAATATGGTACATGCAGTGTCTGTTGAGGCCGTGAATGTGGCATGATGATTTTTGTTGTTAAATGGTTGTTTATGTGACATAGCATTTATACATGCGGAATACAAAGCTGTCAAGGGTACTGCCTGGAAACACTGCATCTAATATTGGCATCACAGACACCCTTCACATTGATGGAATGCAATCTGTTTCTGTTGCAGAAGATGTGTGCAATGCAGTGAGGTGGCTAGAGAGCCACATGGTTACAATCAATTGCACCCAGCACAAGTGGGGGCATTCGTATGTGGAGCTGGGCCCTCATATTGATGCAGCTCAGTACCTGATGCAAGCATTGGGACTGGCTTGCCTGAGAGATACCCACTAGGTCACACAAGACTCTTTGGAATGACCCGTAGCAAACAAATAGAGAGCTTGACATAGGGTGGGATGGCGTGGGAGCGACAGGTCACGGAGTCAAGTTCCTGCTCCCACTCACAAACCATCTCCAAGATGACATCTGGCGGGAAATGGTATCTGGACCTGACATCTTGGCTGGACATCCCAAATAGGTTTATCCTTTGTCTGAAAATCCTCTCTACTCTCCTCCTCCTCCTCAAATCTTCCTGTCGCATGGCAAGGGGCAGAGCACCAAACACATTCAGTGACATGTTGAAAGGTCTGAAAAGGTTTGTATGTGGCAGCTCTGTTTTTATGTATTCTGCAGGGCTGAGATTGGCTGTTGGGTAAAGTGTTTCAGCTGGAGTGGGGGGATAGTAAGCACTTACACAGGTGTTTAGGATTGAAGGCAATGTCCATCTGGCCGAGCAAGAGATTACACCCCGACTGCAGAGATTCCGGGTACAGAAATTCTACCCCGAGTGCAGAGATTCTGCTCCGACTGCGGATGTAAAAATACTACTCGTTAATGACCTCTGTGAATACCAAAAGTCAAAAAGTTAGACTTTTGTCTCCGATTACCTTTGTGAATCAGGCCCTTAATGTCCAGCTCCTTCAGACTCAGTTTATGAGCCAACATGTGTTTCTTTTCCTCCATAGCCAATTTCTTTTGCTTCTCTTCCTGCTCCTCAAAGGCCCTTTTTCTGCTTTCAGGGCCAGAAGTTTCTCCTTTAAGGTCTTGTCCTTCTCTAATTTAAGGTTTGCTAGCTCCAACTTTAATTTTTTTTCCTCCCTCCTGTTTACTAGCTCCTCTGGGGACAGGCCTCTAGATGATACGCTGCTCCCTGCCCTGGAGGCAACCTCCACTCTATTGGCTCCCTGCCCCACAGACAGTTCCAGATTCTCCAGTGAATCCTGTTCCAGCTCCACATCATACTCCATTATCTCCTCTTCCTCCTCTGGGGTTACCTGTGCTGAATACCAGGCTTCTAACCAGACCCTCAGTGCCTTTTGCAACTCCATCTTCCTGGTGAAGCCTTTTGTAGAAAGCCCAAACTGCTTGCAGACATTCTTGAGCTGGGGGACACATTGGAACTCTCCAGCTTGGTCAGCTCACAGTCCATTTTTACAGGTGCAGATGCAGATGTAGGACCTCAAGTCGGGGACATGGTTTTAGGAAAAAGCAAAAATGCCAATCAGGGAGAATAGAAGACTTAAACATGCTAAACAGAAAGACTAGGGAAAAATGCCAATGAGGATAAGAGACAATTGATTCAAATTGATCTTATATGTGGATAGTAGTGTGCACCAAATTACTATAAGGCACTGCACAAACACAAATTCTATCCTCACTACTGATCCCCAATGTTATGAATTTTTAAAGAACATCTGCAAATATAATGCTTAAAAGCATAAAGCTCCAACTGGGGCTATCTGGTCATGCTCGACTGGGTCACATCCAAAAGCTCAGGCCAAACGCGATGGAGCGCGGGTCGGATACAGGGACCAACCTTATTCCCCTGAAAGCTTACCTTTTGATGGCTGAAACATTGACATCGAAGATGCAATGTGGGGAGCAGAGGAGGTGATGCATCGGTTTCGATCCTTAGGATTCGTAGGTGATGCGTGTCCTCGGTCCGCACAGCCATCAAGGTGATGTCCTCGAAGCAGCCAATGCATAAATGCAGATCAGCAGACTCGGCAAGGTGATGTCCTCGAAGCAGGCTATGTGTTGGCGCTGATCCGTGCAATCGGCAAGGCTATGCCCTGGAAGCAGGTGATGCATTGGTGCTGAAGAAGGTGCATCTATTCTGATTGGCACAACAACTACAAAGCATGGAATTTGCAGAAACAGCTAGAAAAACCCAATTTCAAGGGACCAGGACTGAATTGGCACCACTTAGCAGGGCATAACTCACAGTTGGTGGAGGCTGTAGAAGGGTTGATGTCCCTGAGACTACAGAACTTGAGGCAAGCCAGCAAGCCCTTGGAGTCACTTTGGTTCTGGGGATGTAGAGATACAACTCCAGTCCTTCTCACTTCCAGGCAAGGAGGGTAGCAGGCAGCAAGGCAGGCACAGCAAAGCAAGACAGTTCAGCACAGTCCAGCAGAGTGACTGTCCCTTCAGCAGCACAGCAGTCCTTCTTCCTGGCAGTATGTCCTCAGGTCCAGACGTGTACTGAGTTGGTGGTGTCAGAGGTCTAGTACTTATACCCAGTTGTGCCTTTGAAGTGGGGAAGACTTCAGAGCGAGAACTTTGAAGTGCACATGATCCCTGCCCTTCTTGCCCTGCCTCCAGACTCACTACAGGAGGGATGCAGCTCTTTGTGGGGGACAGTAATAGCCATACTCAGGTGCAAGTGTCAGCTCCTCCCTCCCATCCTGTCTAGCATGGCTCATCAGCCTGGTTATGGTCCATAAGGATGTGAACTGCCCATCAGGCACACCTAAGCTCTCTTTGTGTGTGGCTGTCTAGAGGGAATGCACAAAGCTCAGTTGGCACCCACCCCAGACATGTATTCACAAACAAGGTAGAGGGACAGAATTGTTAAAGAAAATGCTCAATTTCAAAAAGTGGCATTTTCAGACTTGCAACTTAAAATCCAACTTTACCATTAGTTGTGATTTTAAATTGTGATCCCAGAGACACCAGACCCAATATATCAATCATTTCCCAATTGGAAATCACACTTATAAAGTGTAATAAGGTAATCCCAATATTAACCTATGGGAGAGATAGGCCTTGCAGTAGTAAATAATGAATGTAAGAGTTTTCCCCTACCTGGACATGTAACTCTTAGAAGTATATGTCCAAGTTTTTAAATGCACTGCACCCTGCCCTTGGGGCTGTCTAGGGCCTACCTTAGGGGTGACTTATATGTAATAAAATAGAAGATTTGGGCCCTGCAAGAGGGTTTATATGCCAGGTCAAAATGGCAGTTTAAAACTGCACGCACAGGCTCTGCAATGACAGGCCTGAGACATGTTTAAAGGGCAACTTGAGTGGGTGGTACAATCAATGCTGCAGGCTCACTAGGAGCATTTCATTTACAGGCTTTGGGCACGTGTAGTACACTTTACTAGGGACTTATAAGTAAATTAAATATGCCAATTGTGGATATGCAAAACTTTACCATGTTTTAGGGAAAGAACATATGCACTTTAGCACTGGTCAGCAGTGGTAAAGTGCCCAGAGTCCTATGGCCAGCAAAAATGAATTCAGCAATAAGGGGAGGAGGAAGCCAAAAGGTTTGGGGGTGACCCTACAGAAAAGGCCATTTCCAACACCCATATTTCAGCCCCATACAAGGCCCCACCGAGAGCCACTGCTCTCTGAACTTCAAGAACTGGATAGACTGTCCTGCTTGATGTCTGCTCATACTTTTTAAAAATAGCAGCTGATCTATGTTGCAAAGTAATTTTTATTTTGTCGAGCTAGCAGTTTCAAGAGAAATTGTCAGAGACCCTGACCCCTAAATAATCAATGCTCTTTACCTGTTCAATTGAAGATCCATCCACCACCATTTTGCAGTGGCGGCCAGCGGAAATTAGAACAGGTGGCGTGACAGGTGAATATTAACCCACTGACAGGCACTAATTAAACCAGCAGAGCCCTTAGGCTCAGCGCAAAAACTCCCAATCACGGTCCATTTTAAACAGTGTTTATAATGGGCCATGGTTGAGAGCTCTGGAGTTGAGACTGAAGGCACTGCGAGTTTCTCACAGTGCTTGTCAATGAGTTAAACAAATGTAAAAAAAAAAGATTAACTTACCCGCTGCCTCATATTCGGTGCTCGTCTACATCTCTGCACCGCAGTCTCCCAGAGCTCCAGCCAGTAACTCCCCTCTACAAAATCCTGGTGCTGCTCTCATGCTGCTCAGGCAGCATTAAAGAAGCACCAGGATTGGCTGGAGTGCATTCACTCAATGCTCCTTGAAGCACTGAGCGCCTATGCATTCTCTCCACCCAGCTGTCTAAGACAGCACGGGTTGGAGTGTTTAATGTGCGCATGTCAGGCTGGCGTTTGCAAGACAACGTCCACAGTGACAATAAACTGAAATGCATACTATTCTTTAAAATGCTTCTGCCCAGCCCTCAAACTTGGCTGCTACCAGCATGGAAAAATCAAATGGTAATAAATCTGTTTTATTATCATTTTATTTTTCATGTTTCCTGCTCTCCAGTGGAGGGGCAACGCTCCTCCACTCTCATGAAGGCACCGCTGCTGCCCTTTGAGCGTTGAGGATTTAGGGCCATGAAGTTAGATTTCTCAGCATTTATTTCAAGCCTCCTACTCCTATAAAACCTTAAAAAATTGTCTAGCAGTTCATGAAGTCCCCTTGTGGTGCAAGATAGTAGCTGAGAATTGTCAGCAAACAGCAGCACCGGAGTGCTGGTGTTTGCTGACTTTGATGCATCACGCTAACAATTGTTCAACCCCCCCACTACACCATTAATGTATAAACAAAACAATGTAGGTGCCCAGACACACCCTTGTCTCACCGCCATGCTTTATGGGGATCTTACTAGTCAGCTCCCCTTGACTATTCCACCTTACCTGTGCATAAGTACCTGTATGCAGTCTGATCAAAATATGCAGGAGATCTTCTGGTATACCTTACTGCCTCAGTACCTCCCACAAATAATCTCTAGGAAATAGATCGAAGGCAGCCCTCAGGTCCAAGAAGGCCACATATAAACAGCCTTCTCTTCCAGCAAATAACTGGAAACCAGAATACCTGATCATTTGTACTTATTTAGTTGCCAAAACCAGCATGAAAATCTAACAGCATCTGATGGTCTCCCATCCAACCCTGCAGCTAGGAAAGAACTTGTCTACAAATTATTTTCTGAGTGTTATCGATAAGGTTAATACGCTTGTAATTGTCTTTCGGTCCCTGCTTATGGATTGGGACAATAATGGCCCCACGTCATGTCTCAGGGAGTTCTTCACCAGCAATGAATATGCTAAGTGTATTCTAATAGGGGGCCCAGACAACAGGTTCTGAGGAAATAAAAAAAACCTGGAATGCTATTGGGCACTGGAGCTTTTTTGCATTGCATTAATTGGAGAGCTGACTCAGTTTCCCTAAGGGAAAGGACACATTTAATGGGGTCAGGGACAGTTATTTGAGGCCCCACCAGCAGGTATACTCAGCAAGCAGATGTCCCTTTCTTCATAAATACTAGAAAAGTGAGCTACACACTCATCTGCATGGACAAATGAGTCTGGTTGAAGTAGGCTCGTCCTGCTTCCAGTAGCAATAATTTTCCAAAAGGCCTTAATCTCCTTATTTTGTAAAACATCTGTCAATTCGACAGACTGAGCCTCATCCAAATTTTTCTAATGTATCCTCAAAATTGTCTTTTAAAACTTTCTTCCTCGAGTTATTTCTAATTTATCACCCTTTTTTAACTGCATTAATCAGACCCAGTTTCGCCACCCTGCATTCATTTGTAAACCAGGGACATAAAATGTTGTTGGCCCGTGACTTCTTAGCATCACTTCAGAAACTAGATTTTTGAATTCCAAAGAAATCCGAGTGTATCGGGACAAAACTAAGCATGTCAAAATGAACTTGTTCATGTGGACCAATAAAATCTACAAAAACTTGATATATCATGCCCAAAAAGTGGTCTTTGTTGATTATATTTGCCCATTTTATGTTCCTGAAATTATTTGTGACAGTTAGTGGCACTGGACAGATGTTATTGATATGCTTCTGTGGCTTATAAAACAGATTAGCAGAAAATTCTGCTACAAGAGCATTATGGTCGTTAACCGGGCACAACCCTACTTCCATATTGCCCATATAGTGGCATAATCTTAAGTCAAGAAATATATAGTCTATGCAGCTTGTCTACCGACTTCATGAAGGTTGGTTTCGGGTGATGGTCAGATTTAGTATGCCCACTGGCTGCTCTCAGCCTGTATTCCAAAGACAGATGAAAAAGTTGGTTAGAAAATTGTATTAATTATTTAATTGATTTACCTAAGAGATCAGGTTTTCCCCACTCCTCATTTTCTGCTGACAGCAGGGATGAAAAGGGCTCAAAGGGTTCAAAGTTCGTATTCAATCCCCGGCTATAGTCAAAGGGCCAAGTATGGTGTATTGTTTCAAGTAAAGTTTGTAGGGCATTTAATGTTTGGGATTCTGTGTAATCAGGCACTGAGCGGATATATATATTTATCAGAACGATGTGTCTGTTCAAAAAAGTAGAGGTATTCGGAAGGGTCAGGCTAACACCCGATAGATCCCTTGAATCAGTATCTAGACCTTTGACCTTGCACAGGATCGTTATTTTTGTCCAAATAGGTAAGCCCCCTCAGGCTCTCGCAGACCTGACAGAGATAACGTTATTATAGAATGTAAGATAGTCAGTTCTGTACTACGCTGGTTGCTTTGCCCAACTTTCCTGGAGTAGAATGATATGTTTATCAATAAAATCACCCGATTCTAAATCAGTGGGCTTTGCCTGAAGGGCGGCTAGATTCCATGACAGCAGTTTAACTGGTCCGCCCATCTTATCCTCAGACACGTTTGAGCTTACAGGAGGGGACAATACTGGGGGGAAGCTCTGTGCCTTTATCATTTGCCCTCTTTTGTTATTCTCTCCACTTTTCCGCAACTGAGTCTCCTGAAGTCAATCTATGTCCGAGTCCCCCGAGGAGTTGGGCCTTTCAGTTTGTTCGGCTGGCGCCTCAGCAGGCATCGGTCTACAAGTGTTGCATCCATCTAAGAGTGGTTCAGAAGGCGCATTGAGTTTTAAATGAATATTTAAAATATTGGTCATTGTTGTTCTGAGCTCCAAACCAATTAAGCCATAGATTATATCATTGCCCACAAACCTTATCCCAATGTCGTCCATACTATTGTGCTGTTTGTGTAGCGTTTTACAACAGCAATGTCCTCCCTAATTACCGATCTGTAGTTGGGGACATGCCAGGACCAATAAACATTTTTATTAAAAAATGAATTTCTACTTTCAAACATCCTTGAGGGCAGTTTCGCAACATTTGTCATACAAATCTCTCTGCAGAGCTGTCTGCTAGCAGTCCTAACTCTATGTGCAGAGGACCACTGGTGGCTCCCCCTTCTCTTCAGGGCTCACTGTCGGCAGTGCCGATCTAACAGAAGTGCCAAAGACCATCTTCCTGGTCGGGTGTACTTTGAATCTCAATGGGTTGAGGGATTTTTTTCCCCTTCCCTTATGATCGCCACTCGGTTGTTTTACATTATCTCTCTTTATTACAGTAACCCTTTGACCCCCTACATCACTGCCCTGGCAGACTATGGTCACTTGCCTGTAGATCAACTTGGTTGCCCGAAGTAGCACTAGCTGGGAGATATTTCTCAGAACTACTGATGGATTTATTCTGCCCCTCCCTAATAAAGTTGTTTAATATCTCACCCAGCTTGTCCACTTTCCCAGTTAAAAGTTGTGTGAGCGCATTAATTGCATTTTTTATTACAGCAACATCAGCTTTCAGATAGTTAAACTGTGCCTCAGCCTCACCACTTATTAGTTGTTGTGTGTGGCTAGCTAAAGGGTGGTCACTATGTACAGAGGCATCAGGTGTGATGCCACCCTCCAATTCATCCAGGGATTGAAATCAATCAATACACTCCACATTCATCACAGTAGGGGTTAATGACCTTTCTCCCTTGTCTCCACTCCCATAGGTCTCCAAGCTTAGTGGTTCACGTAATGGCTCCTTGGGGCTATCCTGGTGCACTATTACTCTGGCCAGGTGCCCTCCCTTTCCCTTGTGTGTGGTTTTGCTAGATAAGACTTAATATCCACTTGTTTCACTTTATTCTTCAGTGGTATTTTTCTCTTCTCCTTTGTGCTTAGTAAGCTCTCCTCTTCCTCAATCAAAACATAGATCTCATCTTTTTTTTTTAAAGTTTGAGTTTCTTTGAAAACAGCAAAGAGCAGCATTTCAATAATGAACATATTGGATAATAACAAAAGATATAACAGAGGTAATAAACATAAGTGCATTAAATATATGATTTTTTTGGGGATAGAAAATAGATAAAAATACAAGAAGATGTAAATTCTACTCTGTAAGCAACTGTATTATAATATAAGAAAATGGGAAAGGGGCAAGGAAAAGGAGAGCAATACATAGCATACTGTATCAAATAAAGAAATATAACAATAGCTAGAAAACTGTAGACATTATAACAAGAAAGGAAATAATAAAACATCCTAGAAACAGGTTTATAACATTCTAAAAAATATTCTATTTATACAACGGCAGATTGGATGAAATTCTAGGTGGCTTCTGGAGTTCATCTGGCACAGTGATGATGTTGTAGGTAGATGAGGCGCAATAGGATAAGTACTTTGTTAGTGGAAACAATAAAAGGTCTCTTTTTATAGTTAGAGAAATCAGAGTGACATAGTTGGTGTTCAGTCTATGGTGAAAACAAATGGCATTACACTAAGACCTGAAAGTGACATTTTGAACTTGTTTCCAATTTCAAATGGAATGCGACAGCCAACAATAAATCAATTAATTTATAGCCTGAAGTTAAATGAGACCACTGAGGAGCCAAACTACCTAAAAAATATTAGAGAAGGAGAAAGGAATAGCAAGTTTAAAAATTTTATTAATTTGGGTCCAGACCAATTTGCAAAACTTATGAATAGCGAGGGCATTTAAATAACATATGCTTAAGATGTGAAATGGAGCATGAATAGGACCAACAAGATGAGGTTGCATCTGGAGAAAAGGATTTTATGGTGACGGGTGTAAATAACAAACGGTGGTAGACAAAGTAAAGGATTTGTGTAGTATTCGCAGCTCGCGAAGTTTTGTGAAGTTTAAGCCATAACTTATCCCATAAAATAGTAGGCCAACATGCCGCCAAATCCGTTTCGCAAGCTTATTCGGGGTTTGGCTTGGCTCTATCTGAGGTTATTTGTAATGATTTATAACCGAATGTTGTTGAGCAATGGAAAGAGTGTGGTAGATGTGGAGGGAGGGAGGGAAGCAGATAGCAGTGTGGAAATGTATTGGTTGAGGGAGGCACATAAAAGTTTATTATTGTGACCTGGAAGTAGACGGCAAAGAGAATTTTGTTTGGAGATCAGAAAAGGATAAAAGTTGTTTATTGGCAAAAAGTTGTGATATCCGACATAAACCCCTGGCTTGCCAACTTTCCAATAAAAGGAGCACTTCTTAATTCATAGGGATTTATTATGCCAAATGGATTGTTGTTGATAGTTAGCAAGTGAGTGATATGTGGTAGATAAAACAGGTTTCAAGATTTTACAGGAATGGGAAATGACTGGAGAGTGTGACTGAAATGTAATTGCTGTGAAAGCAAGATTTTCTCTAAAATTGAAAGGGGTAATAAGAGATTTCTCTAACTGTAGCCACAAAGTAGGGTGTATGGGGAGGTCTGAAGAAAGCCAAGGAGCAGCCTGTTTCAAAGATAAATCATAATAGCATTTTTTTAAATCTGGAAACTTAAGGCCTCGGTTAGATTTATCCTTTTTTAACAAGGACAAAGCTATACGAGGAGACCAACATTTCCAAAGAAATTTCAATAAAAGAGAATCAATTTTTAAAAAATTTATAACCAGGGATATAAACAGGAATCATAGCAATAACATATATCAGAGGACTGAGCATAATTTTAATAGAGTCAATCCTGCCCCACCAAGAAAGAAAAAGTGGATGCCATCGGGCAATATTATCACTTAGGGGCCAATTCCGATTTCGGCCGGAAGGGCACCGAATGATGGCCAGAGCCCTTCCGACCGAATCGGAACATGCCGGCCGGATTCCTTTCCGACCGAGCCATTCCGATGGGCTCGGTCGGAAAGGAATCCGACTCGGATTTCTGGATGGCTTCCGACGGGCTCAGAGAGCCCGTCCGCCGTCCGGAAATCCTTCAGTACTCCCCCGGTCGCCTCTTCACGACCGAGGGAGTACGATGGCAGTCTTTCACTGCCTTTTCATGCCGGTCTTTCCGGCACAAAAAGGCAGTCGGAAACTGTATTTGGGGGCCCCCAGTAGGGCCCCCATGGGTGTGAGGCCACCGAATGGCGGCCTGGGGGCACCTATGGTGCCCCTCTGTTGATCCCTGCACCCGGTGGCAGGCACCTTGGGGTGCAGGGATTATCCAATTTCTGAACCCGATGTGTTAAGCTTGCATGAAGTGATGGAACATAGTGCTCTTGCCGGCTCATAGCCATAAGCGTGATTATATGTTGGATTATAGAAAGCGTATGTTCTGATACATAGGTGGTGGTGCACAAGGCCTTGAATTTGATTCTTTTATGTACCTGACTGTGCTTGCAACCAGTGTGACGTGGGAGGGCTGGAGACGCATGTGGTCATTTTACCTAAGATGATGAAGCGGGTATATATATGTCTGTGGGGATATGTTGTAGAGCACAAACCTGCTAAGGGCAATGGGGATCAGTACATCCAATCCAACATGTACACCTCTTGTCTCTGAAGAATAATGATGATGACCCATGTCTGTGCGACTCACTAATCTCTCGAATCTCGACTACTCGTGCAGAGAGGAGGAAGACTGGCCGATTTGCCCAGCAACGGCAGAATGACCAATCACTGCATGGCTTAACAATAAGCCATTACACTGATTGGCCAGTGCTACGTTACAGAGAGCAGCGCCAGGATTGGGGTGAGCAGGCAAACTCGACGCTCATTTTGTGACTACTGGGGTCTGCGATTTTGGGCAACCCCAGTCACCGATGTGCATGCTGCAGAGAAGCCACTGTGCGCATGTTGGGTTCCTGGCCGGGGAAAGGCAGCCGGCCAAACCCAACATGCGCACTGCCATCATGCCGCACTCATTATTTGCTGACAGTGCGCGCCGCTCGGCTCATGTAACTGTTGTCACGTGACGTGACGCCGGCGCGCGACGCGAGCGCACCGGTTTAAATTATTTATACAATTTCAACTTTCAAACTTTTAAATATGTACTTTATTTCAAAGTTTGAAAGTTGAAATGGTATAATAATTATAAGTGGGGCAATGCCCACCGCGCTAAAGCAGAAACCGCCACTGCTATAGTCATGTCTTTTAATGGTAGAACAAAAATCAGAGAGTCTATAACTGGCAACTACACGCATCTTGCATCTGAAATCAGAAATATCTCTACTTAAAACACACACACAGAGGACCTTGAAAACCCAAATCACAGGAATAATGTACTCATATATGGACTTCTTGAAAAGAGAGAGAGGTCTGATCCGACTGACTACTTTCAATCATTTCAACCAAATCTCCTTGACATGTCAATGTCTGTTCCTCTCAAAATACAAAGAGCACATTGGCTTGGTCTTGGAGTTTCTACAAAACCGCAAGGACTTATTTTGTTCTTTTTGCAATACACTGACTTGCTACAAGTTATGTCTGTTGTCAAGACTAAAAAGCAAATTATCTGGGCTGGTCACAACCTGTTTTTCTCTCAAGATGCAGCTAAAGTCACTGGAGATCACCAGAAGCAATTTTAGGATATGCAACCTCAGTTTAGGGCCATGAGTGCTAGATGTGGAGAAAATATGGACACTTCAAAAAGTACTTGATGTCTTCTTGTTTCTCTTGCTTATTTACTTTCAATAATATTTATGTAACTGTTTATCTTATCTTTAAGTGTTATGATTTTTTTCTCTCACTTTAACATAGTTTAATTCTGTAATACCTTCTTTTTATGATGCAGGTATTTGTCTTCACGTCTTGTCCCCATACTGTTTCACTTTGTGTGGTATTTTAACCCAAGTTAAGGCCATCCTGCTGTCCTGTGGAGTTCGGATATTGTTGCCACCATCTCTTTGTGTTGCTACCCTCCCTTTCGTCTCTGCATTTTGTAGGTATGTTATTTAGTCGTCATTTGTATGGATTGTACTTTCTGTTTTCTCTTTCACAATTTTCTTACTGATGCTTATTTCTATCCTTCTTTTCTTCTTTACTGTCTTCTGCCCTATCACCCCTTTCTCCCTTTCCTTCTTCACTAAGCAGACATTTCATTTTTCCCAATATTTTATTCCTTTTCCAGCTAAATTTATTTCTGTAGATGTATTTATTGTACATAATACTATTTTAGTATTTCATTCCTGGTTACCACATGGAACATCAAAGGGTTAAGTAACCCTATTAAATCGCAGAGGGTGTTATCTCATTTAGCCAAACTAAAAACACATGTTGCCTTACTACAAGAAACTCACCTTTCAGAAATAGAGGTTGCTACAATAAAAAGATGCTGGGTAGGTAATCTGTTTGCTTCCCCTGCTTTGGGGAAAATAATTACTCATCCTTTGTTATAAAAAGTTTCATGTTGCAGTTATCACCCAAGAGTCTGATTCTGAAGGTCGCTGGATTGTTGTTAAACTCTTGCTTGTAAATATACCTTGAACACAGTTTTTGTTGACAATTCATTTTGGACAATTAATACCGTGTGATGATGATTATATTATATTCTTTGGTGACTGCAATCAAATTCACGATTCTGTATTAGATAGGAATTCAATAGTCAAGTTTGTCCATACTGAAATGCACTCACAATTCAAATCCACCCTTCGACGTAAATCATTAGTTGATAGCTGGAGACTATGCCACCCGGATCTCCAGGAATACACCTTTTATTCAACCCCACATCACTCACAATCTTGCATAAACTATCTTTTTCTTAGTAAATCCTTGGCTCAACATGTCCTTTAGTCTGATCATGCAACAGTATGTGCAGACTTCGATCTTATCCCTTTTTCTCCAAATGCAGGTTAATGGCGCTTTAGCAACTCACTACTTTTGGATACTAAATTCACTTCCCAATTTGAAACTTTTGCTTCTGAATTTTTTATTATTAACAATACACCCAACTCTTCTTTTACAATGGTCTGGAATTCCATTTAGGCAGCGGCAAAAGAATTTATAATAAATTTTGTCTCGCAAAAGAAAAAATATATGGAATCCCAATCAAACCAATTACTTGACAAAATTAAACAATTGTAACATACCTATTACCACTCTAAAAACAAGACCTCTCTAAAACACCTCATTGAGGCCAAATTTACTTTTAATAGGTTAACTTTGAACGCTGATTCTTCGTACTTGTTGAAGAGCAGTGCACGTTATTATGGTGGTCAAAATAGAATGGGAAAAATGCTCGCAAACTATTTGAAAATCAGGAAAGACAGAACCAAAATTGAATCCTTAGAAACAGCACAGCGACTATTCTCTTTAGGGATAAGGATATTTTGCATGAATTTATTAACTTTTGTACTAATCTATACTCTCCAGAAACACAACCCCTACAGTCAGATTTGACTAAATATTCAATTTTGATTCAATAGGGTTGATATTTTGCTCTCAGAAATAACTCATGCAGTCTCAATACTGCGTAGAGGGAAAGCTCCTGGGCCTGATGGCTTCACTATTGAATTTTATAGCCATTTCGCAAAAACTTCTCCTTCCCAATCTTTTACATCTATTTAACTTATTCGTCACTAGCCGCTAGCTTAATTATATGTTGGATTATAGAAAGCGTATTATTAATACGAACAACCCTTTTCTGCAAAGGTGACCCAACTATGGGGAAGATAATTTATGGAGACAGACACTTACTGTCTCTGTCTGCATTGTTAACTCGCACAGCTCTTAATCTCGGTTTTATGCGTTCACTGGATAGCGAGCTTTCTGCTGTTTTGTTTCCAGGGCGAGCCACTATTTCACCGCCTCGCAGTGCAATGCTCTGCTGTCACATTTATGTAGGGTTAATTCTCTGGAAAGAACGGTTGCTAACTGTGTGTCCAATGTTGCAGTAACTTATGTTTTTTATTAGGCCCACAACGGATCCATTTTCATTTTTCTCGCTATGACATCAAAGTGTATCAGGCACTAAGAATTCTGGAAGTTTTAGTTTCAGTTTTCCAACATACGCACTGTAACGCACGGGCCCATACATTCCCGGATACTCAATGATACTACCAAGGCCGGACTGGCCATAGCCGGCACCAGGCATTTCCCCGGTGGGCCGCCAGGGTGGGGGGCGGTTTTGGGCCCCTGGGGGCGGTTTTTGTTACAGGGCCGTTTTTGCAGCATAGCTGCAATATAAGACCCTGTAACAAAATCTGCCAAAACCGGCCCTGGCAAACAGCTCGGCCGCATTCCCAACCCCCTGGGGGCCGGCCGAGCACTTTGCCAGGGCCGGTTTGGGTTCCCAGT
Organism: Calotriton arnoldi; assembly: GCA_963921515.1. Taxonomy (NCBI): domain Eukaryota; kingdom Metazoa; phylum Chordata; class Amphibia; order Caudata; family Salamandridae; genus Calotriton; species Calotriton arnoldi. The sequence continues at coordinate 1,193,491 of CAWUFW010004727.1, read as the reverse complement.
CCGGCCCTGGATACTACCAGACAAGCTATGGCGGAATGAAAGTTGTACGGCCAGAGCTGCCAACTATGGAGTTGGGGAACCAGGTTCGAGTCTGGGCGTCCTCTCAACAACTTGTGAATCTGGGCAAATCCCTTAATCTCCTCCGTGCCTACGAAAAATGAATGAGTCCTTGTGTAATGTAACTGATGCTCATGTAAAGCACTCCAATATCTTCGGGTCGAGTTCGCGCAGTATAAAAATGCTAAAAATAATTTTAAAAAATAGGTCCCCCCAAGACAGCCGTGTGAAATGAAAGGATGTGGTAACGTTTTCACTACTTACTTCTCTGTATCCCTTGCTATAGTCCCACGCCTTAGCCCTAGTTTCTCGCATCACGGAAACCCATTTTGATGACCCCTACTAACTTCAGAGCACAGTGCAGATTGCTAGGAACGCAGTGGAAATAAATAATGGTGTGGCCACACAAGTGAGTTACTTGAACTGGGTTGTTCGTGGGCCCCTCATAGAAAACTCGTCTGTGGAGGAGAGTGCGATACACTTCTGCAGAGGCATAGTGCCAATATCGGCAACACACTCCCCCCCCACAAATACAGCAATCTCCCGATAAAATAAAACACACCAGACACCTTGTTCGTGGACAAAATTACTGCAGGTTTATTTGCATAATGAAATGGTGGGTCAACTTACGGGCGATCCAAGGGCAGGCAGCGGAGACACGCCTAAGATGCCCTGACTACCTGAAGAGCCAAATTGCACCGTGGCCCTAACCACTCGGTGCTCACTAATCTGGGGGGTTACCCCATACCACCTGTGGACCGCCAGTCCACCCATTTACTCACGCCCCTTGAGGGGGCGGAGCGTATCCAGGCAAGACCCCGGTTGCTCAGAATTACAACCTCCCGTAGGACTAACGGGGCGCCATCGTTCCTCCAGGGTCCTGCGTAAGGACTTCCTGGGGCTATTTGACATTTGCACCCTTGTTGTGCTCCTGAAAGAGTGACTGCAAAAGTGCTTGCCAGGACCCGCATTGCCTGACTTTATTGAGCATGACTTAATTACCTGCTCCACCTGAAATTTAGTAAGGGGCGTGCTGTCGGCATGGATTAGTAAATAGTAACCCTGGGCAAAGTTCGCGTAGCCGCGCTATGCGAGGCTACGCAAAATAGCACAAAAACTCTGCAACGCTACGAGTAGCTACGCGAGCATGCGGAGTTGCTTGATTCTGCGTGCTCGCGTGTGCTCGCGTATGCTCGCCATATGTTTTTGACGTTCGGCAACGCGGATGATGTGTTCGGGGGAAATATCGCGCGAACTTCACCACGCGGTCGCCAATGGGCGCGGCCATCTTGTTTTCCTATTCTTTGTATGGTTCTGGGGCCTGTTTTTCAATCCCTCTCCAATCTGTTCAATCCTTTGTTTTTTACACTGCTTTTCTGATCTTTTTTATTTATTATCTATCCCTCTCTGTCCCTAAGTGTATTTTTTGCGTTTTATTTCTACTTTTACTGCGTTTTTCTTACTTTTCTACTGTTTTATATTATTTCCTTCTTTACTCTCCTACTTCTTCCCCAGACTTTATTTTTTACTGCTAAATTTTCTTTTCCGCCCCCGCCCACCCCAGAACCATGGCTAAGGGTACCGGTGGCTCCAAGGGCAAGGCGCCTGCGCCCAAGAAGAGCCGCCTTCCTTGCGGCAGACTGCGCCCGGAAGGGGTGCAGGCCCGGGCCTTTTTTAGCGAGGCGGAGGTGGCCGCCCTTGTTCTTTTTGTGCAGCGCCACCTCCCCTTGACCTTGGCAGCAGGCGGCAGGCCTGGCTCCGGGTACGCTACCCAGGAGCGTCATCGCCGGTGGGCAAGGGTGCACCGGGCAGTGTTTCGCTGCTCTGGGGTCCAGCGCACCTATAACCAGCTGACCCACCGGTGGTCAGACATCTTGGACCGGGAGCAGGACCTGCTGGACCTGCTAGGTGTTGAGGTCGTGGGGCTTGGTGAGTAGCTAATACTAGTAGTATTGTGTGTTCTCTAGACTGTGTTACTGGTATTGCGAATATAATTTTTTTCCGAATAGCAAGAATGCTTACATTGCAGGGAAATTACATTTAAAAATCTTCTATGATTGTTATTCTTCTAGACACAGGTGCTCGGCGCTACTAATCTTACTTGTTTGCAACTTTGCGCTCGCTTGGGCTGATTATGTAAGAGTTTACTTTAGAGAACTTAAGTTAGGTAATGCTAGAGAGACTCTAGTCCTTCCTTTGTCCTCCTGTCACTAAGATAGTGGTGGATTGATAGGTAGTTTAGTTACTTAGTATTAGTTGGCCATTTTTAGGCGGTCTGCGTGACGCATCCTCTGTCACGTCACGTGCTGCTGAGTGCTGCTTACTCCAGTCCTTAGTAGAACCTTTTGTAGTTTGTTAGTGAGTAATAGGCTTAGCAGAACGTCAGCAGCAACCAACCAACAATTTGGTGTATGCAAAAATGTATGCATGCATCCTCCATCTATGCATTTTAAGGACTAAAATAAATGCAAATGCAGACTTAGTGAACAATTGGCCTGTCTGGAATAGGTGGACTAGGTCAGGTGGTACTTAGGCTTAGGATTCTGGAATCAGAATGGAACACTGAATTAGTGTTCATAAATAATAACTAGACGGTCCGCGAAATCCCGCGATACTACTAGTCGATCAGATTAGATATGTCAATTATTGCAATTGTTGTTTCCAAAAAGGTTTTTGGGAGCGTTTTTTAAAATATTTTATTTGTTTCACACCAATCATCAATGTTTGTCTCTTTCTTGATTATATCTTACATGATCAGCACCCAGGGGCAAGAAGACGGGGTCAGAGTCGGCGGGAGCAGCTGGACAGTCACAACAACAAGATGCCTCCGAATCCCAGGGCCAGGACCGCTCCTCTACCGAGGGCTCTGCTGCTGGCCCCAGTAAGTCCTCCAGTTGTTAATATTAATAATTATATTTCCCTAACTTATACTGCACCTTATTTTTTCCGAACTATTATTTCCGTTTCCTAATTCTATTTTTTACCAAATCTTCTTCGATCTAGACTATCTGTTTCTAAATTCTTGTTAACCCTGCCTCTAACTGCCTCTGCTCTGACTCTCTGTACTACTACTATATTAGTCTGTCTGTAGCTAAGCTTGCCCAGTTGGCCACTCTTTATTTTTATTTAAAAGGTTTTAAAACTCAGATTCACCAATAGCTCTAGCCACTGAGTCCAGTCCTTTGGGTTGTCCTCTTCTAGTCTTCTTAATCTTGATAGGCTTTTCGACAATTCCCACCAACAAAATGCCCACCCAGATATTTTACTATTTTTGATAGGATAGGACATACTCCTAGTAGTGTCTACTCTACTCTAGTACCCGATTTGTACAAATGATGTAGGGGGTATATATATGTATTTTAACTTTTTTTTCAATCTTGCTAGTGAAAAAGAATAAATAGGGAGAGGTGTATATGGCATCTAAAAAATGTGTAATGTTTTTTCTAGGGCGTACCGACCACCAGTGCCGGGGACAGCGGCGGGGCAGGCAACGCCAGCCAGGAGGGAGCAGTGGATGCGGCAGCTGCCACAGGGGTGGGTGAGCCAGCAGCAGTGGCGGCGGTGGTAAGTTATACTTATATTCCTTACTTATTGACAATAGTTACACACTCGCTGCAAGGGTGTACACTGTATGTTGAGAGAGACTAAGTTGTTGTGAACAACGGTTAAAGAAGACACCCTTTACTTAGCATTAGAGCAATAGCATTAGCGGTGGGAGTAGTTGTTGAGTAACTAATGGCCTCTTCTATCTGACTTCAACTCAGCTGGGAAAGTTTTATGGAGAAGACTAAGAGTCAGATGACCTTGATGGATGGGTTGAACGAAAAGGGAAAGAAGGATGGAAGGAGGAAGGACGGCCGAGATGTAATATATATGACTGGCAGAGAAGGATACGTGCCACGTGGGATGCATGCATAGGTGGCTGATAAGAATCAGATGCATGGGTGGTTGAAGGATGGGTGGAAGTTGAAAGAAAAGATGCCTGCCTGGGTGGATGAAACTGTATGGGTGACAGCAAGAATCCTCCGGGGTGTTTCATGGGTCAAACTCAAAGGCAAGCAAGGGAGAAAGGACGCATGGGTGGTGTTTAAAAAAAAAATAAAAATGTTTGTTGTTGAAACAAACTAAGGTTTGTTGAGAGGTTAAGAAGAATGATAGACATGTTTACTTTGGATGGATGCCTGCCCTGGATGGTATTCATCATAGCATAGGTGGAGAGTAGACTGTCACTGGCTGAAGAGTCTTTGAAGAGAATATAAAAGGAAATAAACCGCGCCAGAGTAGCAAAGCCAAGGAGAATAGAAGTTGTATTTTCAGAATACTCCCTTGACTCACAGTAGTTTGCAAGCACAGCATATATTTTGTGTATGTATGTTATCAAGCGCCTCCCTCCGACTCTGAGGCCCACTCACTACCTATGTTAATTTATTTTCGACTGTGTCAGCCTGCCATGGGTGGCCTATCAGCTGCATGGTTACACAATCAATCAAAACAAAGTACCTCATGTCGTCCCATACATATATATAAGCAATGATCATTTGGATAAGATATCATTATCATCTGCCTTGTTGTAGTAGTCAGGGCAGGGTGAAAGTGAAATTGAGCAGTTGCCCTGGCCTTGATGTAATAGAGTATGGCCAGTGCCACCCATAATAGAAAAAATAAGATGATTGTGTAGTCAGCTTCCCCACCTGCAGACAGTAGTAAATAAAAATAACGTGAGTCTGCGTCACGAGTATGTTTGTCTTGGGCGCAAGCTGACTGAGCTGGCATGCCAGCTACAACAAGGTTACTTAATTTAGCTAAACAAGAGAGAAGAAGAAAACTGGTGTACTCGAGTCCATAGATACCACAAATGTTATGTCATGTGCTTGCTAGTGCTACTGTGCCACTATGTGTAGAATTAATTTTGTGTTACTGTTTTGCTAACAGTATTGGTTACAATAGTCTTTTTTCTTTTTTGATATAGCTGCTCCTTCCCAACCAAAAGCAAAACCAGACAGGAAGGAGTTGGCAGCCATGTCCCGGCGCCGGAAGCTGGAGGCCATCCGCAACGAATATCGGCGGCTGGTGGCTCTGCGGAGGAGGAGGAGGAGGCAGCAGCAGCTGCAGCCTCCTCCAATGCCCCGGGCCCCAGCCAGGCCCCTCGAGTGGTATGGCGCCGCAGTCTGGCAGCCGCCCGCCGCACTTCATCCAGCACTGCTGCCCCCGTGGATGCAATTGCTGCGCTTTTAAGCGCCGCATGCTCCTCTGAATGGCGCGCCTAGAGGAGCAGGTAAAGGAGTTCCTGGCAATTAACCGGAGACTGCGAGCCTGCCGATTGAGATCCCTTTGGATTGCCCCTTTTTTATTCTTTTTTTTGGTGGGTGGGCATTGGGCTACGTTGGGGAAAAGTTGGGGTTTATATATTTATGAACAATTTTATTTTTGAATTTTATTTAACGGACATTGGTTGGACTCTTTATCTTTTTGGACTTTGGTTGGGGTTTGGGAGAGGGGTGGGTCAGGTGTTGTGGGATTTTTTACATTAGTTTATTTTGTTAGGGGATTAAATTATATTTATACTTAAACTTTACATACGATGTAAATGTTTTGTGGGGGGGTTACTCTTTTACATCACACGGTTTCCTTCCTTTGATGCTGCAGGGACGCAGCCAGTTTTTGATTTAAATAATCTGCCAATTTTGTAACACACGAACAGATAGATGCGGTACCCTCACTAAGTGACTTGTCCTACTAGTACTGTCAGTCTCTCCTCCTAGTCTATGCAGTCTGCAACTGGACTCAAGGGTGTGGGTGTGTGAATTAATGAATTAATTTCCATTATTAATTATGCCTCCCCCAAACTTCTTCTTTTACCTGTGATTGATGTTTAAACTTAGGTACAGCGATGGCTGCATGGTGATGATGGTTTGGTTTCCCAAGATGCCATGGTTGCGGTGGTAGTACAGTATACACTGGCAGTAGCATTTGCAGAAAAAGAAGATGAGACAGTCAGTCGCCTGAGAGAGACTATGGAAGGAGTAGTAGAACGAAGTACAGTACAGTGCACAATAAGACTGCCAAACAAGAAAGCATAATAATGATGATTAGCAATGCTAAAGTAAAATAAAACATAATGGTGGCGGGGATAGCCTAGTACAACAAGTTACAAACTGTATTGGACTCGAGTCACTCGACACAAGCATAACCTTTAGTGCTGTAACTTAGGAGGGGGATGATGAATCCAATCGATGCCGGCAATTAATTATGATGGATTATGTTCCTTTGGAAAAAAAATGGACTTGTAAATATACTGAGCATGGGTGGGCATTGGCAAGCAGAAGAAGATCCTCGCCCTGCCTTGATTGAAATTGAATTAGTGTTGCTTTCACCACATCCGCCCCAGCAAGTGTGTGATCAATTATTGGTGTAAATTTAATTTAGTCACACCTCAATATAAATCACACAGCCCGGGTGAAGAGGGTTAGGGTTTGATGAATGGTTGTGGAAGGGGTATTTGAGGGAAAGGTTTGACAAAGACAAACACTACACATGGACAACAGCAACTGAACACACACAATCTTGCCAGACGACCATCATATATCTGTTAAGGGAGAAAAAGGAAATGCATGCATGATGATGATGACTTGATGGTTAATGATGAAAAGTAGTACTTACTAACTGGAGTAGTAGACAGTACAGGACAGCAGTATATTATTAATTATTATGCTATTTGTCTTGCCTGCCTGCCCTCAGAGAGACCCAAATTACATACATTTTATGTTCTGTTGTACCGGGCTTCCTTTTAAAGCTAGCAAAGAAAATAAAAAAAATATCTGTAGGGATCAATTCTAAGCAGAGAGCAAACATAATAACAACAACAACAAACACACAGTCTTAATGATTGGAGAGAAAAAATAAATCAAATTATTTAAAAGATGATGAATGATACTAAAGTTACTGTATGTTATCCTGGTCAAATTGGGGAGTTGCATCTCGGCATTCCTCTTGGTCCTCCCTTTCATGGACGCTGCGTCCGACAATCTTGGGTGCCACTGCCTGCCTGGCGGATGCGGATTGGTAGGTGAGTGTGAGTTGTTTTTCTCTGTTTAGCACAGGGTAAAAGCCGGCCTGTAAGTGTAGATGGAAAAACAAAAGGGATATTGAGAAATCAAGGAGAGAAAAAAAGCATGAATTACGGAGGAGTTTTCAGAGGCGGCATGGATAAATCATTTCTACTCTGTTGTATGTTTCCAGCATTAACCTACAACAGCAACAGGACAGAGCAGGCCCACGGCGCAGACCCAACCTCCACTTAGCTTAGATTTTGACTGAGCCAGACAGTCACAGAGCACACATATACAGCAACATAGCATTTTCCAAAGTAAGTAACTAAATCAATGCATGGCTGTCAGTCATACCACTACTACACTCGTGACTACTCGACTCCACCACTACTACACAGACATGTAGGTCTGCTGTGGTTGTTGTTGACTTGTTTACCTTTTATGCCACTTCGTGATTTGAAACGCCCTGAGTTATTCTATCAATCAGCTCCGATCCAACTGACTGACTGCAAAGATACTATGTGGTCATCATCATGGTGTTGTCCAACTCAGTCTGTAGTGTACCGAGTGAGTCCAGATTCCATATTCAAAAATGCAATGGATCGGCCTGCAGTAGAAGTACAATTTTGTTATTAAACAACAAGAAAGGAAACATTGACTTGAGTCACTTTTAGTGTGTAGATTAAATACTAGTACACTTTGACTTCACTTCATGCACAACAAACAACAACAACAACACAAACACCAATCACTCAGAGTCAGCGTCCAATACATGCCATCATTACCTGTTCCTTCTCATCTTAAGTTAAGGGGCAGTCTCTCTCGGCTCGGAAAGGAGGATAGCTATAGTCATCATGTTCCACTTCTTTTGGAGGGACTCGACGAAGCAACATTTCTTGTACTATTCTCCATCCAATGTCTGGCTTGAGGGAAATGGATTTAGGGCGAGTCAGGAGGATGGAGCAGGACTTGGAGGAGTGGACTTAAATGCACACAGCTGCAACTCCAATATGGCAATAAAAAGAGAAGACGGTGGTGATGGATTTGTTGTGATTCGAACCAGAAAGACAGAGACACACACAAATAATAAAAGTAAATAAGGAAGAAAGAAAGTAACAAGATGAAAGCCTAGTTGTCAGGGAAGTAGAGCTCGTCCTCAAACTCTGGTGGTTCAACCAGAAGTAGGTCATCTAACACACTACTTCCGTAACCTAAGTCGCTGTCCTCATCTTCCTGCTGTGATTCATGTATTTTGTACTCCGGTGGTATAAAGTGCTGACTCTTTTTGATCATGGTTAACCTCTCCAGGTTTTGGGCGAGAGACTAGTCCTTTTCACTGTTACAATGGCACCAGCAGCACTGAAAACACGCTCAGAAGAGACACTTGCGATAGGGCAAGCCAGATAGTTTATCGCCAGCGTGCTGAGGACTGGCCATAGGCGCCTTTTACCATACCAATACACCAATGGGTTTTGATCAATGTAGACCTCTGTTGAGTCATCCAGATAGGCCTGGACCATCCGCTCAATGCTCAGGGGTGCTACGCTTTGCTGGGCCTCTTTTGCCTTAGCATCAGCACTGGACCAAACAAGCCCTTGCTGTATATACCAATCCTGTGCCGGTTTTACTGGGGCTGATGATCCTGTGCTTGCTGTTGTTGATAGTGTTGATGACTGCTGTGAGCCAAACGCACTGCCTTCAGGCTCTGAAGTTGAACTTGATGCCGGCTGCCCTACTGCAGTACTTGTTGTGTGTTGGAGTAGCTGGCCTTTAATTAACAGCCGTTCTTTTTCCAAGTCACTGGCTGCCTCAGCTATCCAAGTTTTGTACTGGGCAACATCCACTTCTGAAAAAGGAATTAATGTCTTAGTGTTCAGTGCTGATTTGTACCGTGGATCCAGAATTGTGGCAGAAATGTAATGTTTGTCTGACACAATCTTAGTGTGCATCCTTGTATTTTCAGCTAAGTGAAGGGCTAAGCTCTCCACCAACTCATATGCTTCATTTTTTTCCTCCACACCTGCGTACATGTCAGACACCGCCTTCAGCTGTTGCTCTAGCATGTGCAACAATGGGATAGCTTGGCCCATAGTACAGTCCTCCTTGCTGACTTCACGTGTGAAGAGCTCGAAAAGAAGTAGCATCTCTGTCAGGCATTTAACTAGTCCCCATTGGTCCATCTCAATGGTCATGCCTTTCACAGTAGCATCCCCTAGTCTTTGCATGACATAGTCATTGATTGGTCTGTTCTGCTCAAACAGACGTTCAAGCATGTCAAAAGTTGAGTTCCAACGTGTTGGCACCTCCTGGATGAGTGCTTTGACTGGCATACTATGCTCACGTTGAATGATCCTCAGCTGCTTCCAGGCTTTAAAAGAATAGCTGAAATGTGTGCATATTCTTCTGCAGGTGGACAGTAAGTTGCTGACTCGGGATTCTTTTTTCAGAAAGTCTTGAACAATGATGTTAATGCAGTGCGCCAAACACAGGACCCTGAAATAGCCACCATCCCCCATGGCCTTAACTATATTACTGCCATTGTCCGTGGCAACAAAACCAATGTTAAGCCCTCTTGGGTGCAGCCATTCAAAGACCTTGCTGTTAAACTCTTCCAAAATGTTTGCAGCAGTATGAGATTTCTCCATGGCGAACATGGCTACAGTTGCATGTTTACGAGTGGCATTAAAAATCTCAGCAGTGTCAACAACACCTGCTGAAGATATCTTTTCTCTAACCCCCACAAAAGAGATCCAGTGTGCAGTGATGCACATGTAATCAGTGGCTTGGCAACTGGTCCACATGTCTGTTGTCAGGTGGATATTGTGAACAGCACTCTTCTGCAAAGCTTGTCCAAGCAATTCCAGCACGTCATGATATAGTGCTGGAACAGCAACTCTGGCGAAATAGGACCGGCTGGGAACCTTCCATTTTGGGCAGATGGCTGTCACAAATTCCAGAAAACCCACCCCTTCCACAAAAGAAAAAGGGAGAAGGTCCAGCGCTAACATTTTCGCCAGCTTCACATTGTACAAATGTGCCGTTGGGTGGTTGCGTTCGTACTGCCCCTCCGACCTAAGCATGCTGACAATGGTAGGCTGGATTTTTTTCCTTTCTGATGCCGCTGATGCAGGTGACTTCTTGAACCCAGATTTTGTTAGGCTCAACGACGCACTTTTTTTCATTACGGTACTCTGTTGCCTTGGTGTCTCAGGCTCAGCCTGACTCTTACTACGGTGCCACTGAGATGTTGCTGAGGATGATGACGATGTGGGCGGTAGTGGTACCACTGTACTGCTGGGGACCGGGCTACTTTGTGTACCAGAGAAAATGTCTCCCTCTTGTTCACCTTCCACCACGATCATATCTTCTTCTACTTCTTCATCCACACCAACAGCAATGGGTGCAGTTTTACTTTTTTGGCCTTTAAGGTGTTCCTCCCACTGGATCAAGTGGTGTTTTTTCAGATGGGTTGTTTGGCCTCCAGTACCATAGTTTGTACCAAGCTTACCCCGACTAACACTATGTCGACAAATTGAGAATATAGCAACGTTCTCCTCCTTACTGCTAACCGAAAAGAAGTCCCAAACTGGGGAGGTGAATTGTTTTGCGCAGCTGGAGGTGCCACTTGCAATGCCGGATGAACTGGAGGGTTTGCCTGGAATTTGACTCTGTGCAGTACCACTACCTACTGAGGTGGTGGTTGTGCTGGATGTAGGTCCCTGCCGGGCCTTTGCAAATGCAAATATGGAAGCTGGAGGTGGTGTTGGTGTTACCTGTGTTGGTGGTATCCGTGCCACATCCCTCACAGCAATTTGGGATGGTGTAATAATGTCGGTCTCCATCTCCACTGGGGCAGGAGTGATGTTCATGATGACTGGCTCGTCATCATCCTCCTCTTCTACATCTACCTCCATAACTCTAAGGCTTTCTGGAACCTTCCTTTTCCCTAGCCTTGTCTTGTGGCGTGCCTCACTCTCAGACTGAGCTGGTGGCTTCCAAGTGGCATCTAGATCATCAGAAGGGGGGCTTGAAGAAGAAGTTGATGGACTAACCCTCCTTTTCCTTGCTGGGGATCTGGAAGACAATGGATCTTCTGCAGGAAGCTCGATTTCCTGAACTACCCCTACTTCGGGAGGAACAACTACTATTGTGGGCGGTGGTTGCGGCTGTTGTTGCGGCTGTTGTTGCCCATTTATCTGCTGAGTTTCCTCCTGCGTTGATTGGGTACTACTTTGCGATAACGATTAGTCAATTTCAACATCACTGCTCTTTGGCGTTTGCGCAATTAGACTGGCTGCCTCTGCGACACTCATGGGCTTGGGCCTAGGTTGGTGGGGTAGGCCCACTGATGTTGAGGTGCTGCTCCCAGCTTGCTCCCCGGACACCGCTGCTGCAGGATTAATTTTTTGTTTCCCAAAAAACATCCTGGGCGGCACACCAGTCTTGGTAAGTGCCACTTCTTCCTTCTTTTGTTCCTTCTTCTCAATGGCAACTTTCTTGGTACTGGAGGACCTGGTACCTTTCTTTGGGGCCATCTTCTGCAGATGTCAGCAGGACGCAGTTGCACAAGTTGCAGAGATGTCTGTGGTCACACGTCACGTGACGTAGTGAGCAGCAGGACTTCTGTCTGGCAGTACAACGGGTGATGATGATGACACCTCCTCCTCAGTCTTTTGTGCACCTAAAAGCAAAGAAGCCAGAAGAACATCAGTGAAATGATGCATTTGTTGTTGTGGTTCAATTAATTCTAGTACAAACAAACAAATATAATATATAACTTAGTGTGCGGTGGTCACACTTGATAGTGTTATATTATTAAATTTTATTAACTCAGTTATTAAAAAAACATAACAACAGTGTAGCCATTTGTGAGACTTTGACAACAAGGGCTTTCATGGTATACTGTGTACACTCAGGAAGGATAGGAAAGAAGAAGAACAAAAACAAAAATACAAATGTAATGGAAGTGGAACCTGTTTGGCATTAATTTGCGCATCACGTCATTCAGGGAGCTGCAGCTGGCAAAGGGGATGGAAGCAGTAAGCCAAGAGGAACACAGGAAAGACATGCAGGCCTATATGGCAAAAGCAGCACACTACTAAACTACCCCTACAAAATGGCCACCAGCCACATGGTCACTCACAGTCACAACAAGCAGGAGGCCTGTAAAACAATGAACTCAAGCAGGCCTATATATGGCCAGACAAAGGAGGCATGCTAAACAACACAGCTTTAATGCAAAATTGCAAAAACGAAAATCCACACGGCTAAAAAAGGTTTGCAAGTTACACAACAACCACACCACACACACACATCCAACAAAGGCATTTATTTAACACACACCAAAAAAGTGAAATACCCCCCAAAAAAGACTTTTTGCAATTCAATCCAATGCCATCCATGCCCTAAATGATGTTTAAATTCAACAGACACCACAGAAACAGTTGTTTCATGCACCCATGAGTAGCTCTGGGCCTACTGGCTGAAAGGCCTATTTATTGGGCCAGACTACTGGACTAGTGAATTAAATAAATATTGCAAATTGATTGCAAAAGTTGGAGAAAATGTAGTGAACTTTGCAACATGTTTCCTTTATAATACAAAACTAGTAGAAAAATTACATACAAAGAAAAAAAACTAGGCCCCTACTGAAACTACAGACCACCCACAACAATAAATTCTAAAAAAACGATGAAAAGTACCAAAAAATGTAGGTGCAATGCCCCATCAAACAAACAACACCAATTCTCCAACTTACTTGTAAAATCTCAAATCCAAAAGTCCTCAAATCCAATGATATATGATGCAGCAGGCACAAAGAGTGATCCTTCCAGCTACAAATCCAAATGAAAAGTGAACAGGACATGGACAAAGCACTGGGAGGAGCCTGCTGGACAGGAACAGGAAGTTGGAGACTCTGGGGCACTTCCTTCCCCTTAAAAAAAAAAGTAAAAAAAGAAAAAAGGACTCCTTGCACAAAAAAAACTGCCAAATGTCAATCTGAGGAGTTTTTTTCATCCAAATCATCATTTTCGGGAAGGTTTTATGCTGCTCGAGAGATATTCTTCTCCAGATTGCAAATTCTGCGTGTTCGGCATCGCGATCTTCATGGAACTTCCGCCGGATGTCCGATGGCGCGTCCGAATGACGTGTTCGCGATCGCACACTCTCGCGGGATCGCGCGGCCGGCTACCAAAATCTCGTGGCGCACGCAAACGGATAGGAAATCTCATCAGCGAGCGCAGGGATCCCGGTAAGGCGCTACCGTGCGTGCGAAAACGCATTTTGAAAGCGCGAACAAGAAAAAAACTCCGCTCCGCCGCGGATAGCTGAGTTTTCGGTAACTCCGCGTTCTACGTGGAACGCGGAGTTGCCAAAAATCTGCAAACTCCACGAGCGGAGCAGATTTTAACGCCCAGGGTTAGTAAATAGCCCTCTCCTGAAGGGCGAAGGGCCAGGTAGGCAGCGACCAAGCCCCCTGGGCAATACCTCTTATCTCCCAGTTGGTGTAACCAGATCACCCTCCCTTGCCCCGCCTGGTCCGTTTTGGATCTTCTCACTAAGATTCTGAGGGATGCACCAGAGAGCACTGCGTCCTGTCCCCTTAATGCTGCTCCCGATGTATCTGTCTTGGACCTAGCCACCATTCGCTAATTCTCAGAGCCCCAAAAAATGCCAGGCTGAATGTTGCTGAGAAGAGGGTGGCTTCAAATTCAGAAAACGTTGCCCTGTGTACAATGTCAATCATGTCCTGCAGTGTCTTAAACTCAATAGGGGACCTGGCATCTGAGGCCCGGGGCTCTCCCCTCGCCCAACCCTTTATTGCTGCCCTGATAAGGAATGACTTGGTAGGGTCGGCCTGGCCCCTCAACTTAGCATGATGGCTTACTGCTGCCAGCTGGCCTGAGATCCAGGAGTGGCTCTTGCCCTATTCCTTGGCCTATACAATAAAGGTTTGTACCCTGTGCTCCAAGGGTATCAACCCTTCCTCCCAGGCCCCCACCACTGTGCAGAAAATCCCAACGCAAGCCTTGTAACGCTTCCTGGTACTGGGTGCTAAGGAAAGTTCGCCTAGTTCCCTCAGTCATTGTTCCACTTGAGAAGGAACCAGAGGTGCGGTGGGAAAGGGGTCATCTCCTCTCTCGCTCTCGGCCACGCCTCCTGGAAACGGCGCCACTGAAAACGAGAGAGAGCATCAGCTACCACATTCTGCACCCCCTGGATATGTCTAGCCCTGCATTCCACATTGTTGTATAAGCAAGCTCGCACCAGTTCCCTCAACAAGCACAGCACCAAGGGACAGTTCGCCGTTTGTGTATTGATAGCCTGCACCACCGCCAGAAAAGCACCCTTTTTGCTGCCAGCACCTCAGGTATATATATAGTTCCATAACAGTTACATTGGCCGTGATCTTTATTTTGTGCCACGAATTCGGCCATCTTTCAGCATACCACTCGCTCCCCAAAATTGCACCAAAGCCCTCCCTGCCTGCTGCATCCGTGAACAGTGATAGCTCCGGACTGCCCGCCCAGGGGGCTCTCCAGATGACTGATCCATTGAAATTGGCTAAGAACTCTGCCCACATGCTGAGGTCTTTCCTCATACCTTTGCTCAACTTTACCATATGGTGCTTCTTGACTTTGGCAGTGGCCCTGGCTAACCTCCTTGCAAAGACCCTTCCAGCTGGTATCACTCTTGCAGCAAAATTCAATTTCCCCAACAAGCTCTGCATGAATCCCAATGAGGCCTTATCATGTACCATGGCTACCTGGATGTGCTGAGCTAACTCCTGAACCTTGTCTCCTGGCAGCCTAGACTCACCAGCAATGGTGTCCAATTCTATACCCAGGAATGTCAGGACCTGCGCCGGACCCTCAGTCTTCGCTGGTGCAAGTGGGACCCCCAAGTGATTTGATAGTTTTTCAAAGTCCATGAGAGCATTCCTGCAGTACTGCATGCCCTCTCCCCCAATGAAAAGAAAGTCATCAAAGTAGTGGGTAAACCCTTTCACATTGTAAGTCACCTGGAGTGCCCACTGCAGGAAGCAGCTGAAGGCCTCGAAATATGCACAGGAGACTGCGCATCCCATGGGCATGCATCTGTCATAATAGTACCTGCCCTCAAGTTTGAAGCCTAGTAGGTGCTGGCTACTCGGGTGGACCGGTAACAGGCGGAAGGCGGATTCAATGTCAGCTTTTGCTAGCCAAGCCCCCTTCCCCGCCCTCCTGACCATGTCTAATGCTACATCCAGGGTGCCATAAGTCACAGAGCAGATGCCCTCCTCCAGCCCATGATTCACTGATTCGCCTTCCGGGTAAGACAGGTGGTGTATCAACCTGAATGAACCTGGGTCCTTCATGGGCACTACCCCCAGGGGGGAGACAATGAAATTGTCTAGCGGGGGGCAGGGGAAGGGGCCAGCCACCCTACCTAGGGCCCGTTCTTTTTCCACCTTGGCCTGCACTACTGCTGGATGCTCCTTCGCAGATTTGAGGTTGTCTGCTTCCCTGCTTGCCAGGGGGCCGACATAGGGGATCTTAAATCCTTCCGTAAAACCACCCAGCAGCAGCTGACCATCCCGCTTGTTGGGATACCGCCTGAGTAATGGCGTGAGGTTGTCCAGGACTACATGAGAAGGGCCCATGACTGCACTCATGGGTGCTGGGACGCTGTCTGAATGGGGCGGGAGGCCAGCCAGATGTAGGGGGGCAGGAAAAGCAAGGAGAGAGCTGTGTAATGGCGCCAGGGGAGGAGGGGGGTGTTCGTTGTGACCAGGTAACCCTCAAGTGTCCTGCTTGTTCTTGCCAGGTGGCTGCTGCTCCTGCTTGCTATAACAGGACGGTGCCGGGTGGGGAGCCCCACACTTGTTGCAGGTGTGCGTGAACCTACATGTTTTGCCCCAGGAGCAGGATCCGGCATTAAACAACCTACAAGTCCCTGAGAACGTGCGTCTGAAACCTCCCCTCTGGCTCCCTCCCCTGTGCGCACCCCGAAAGGGCTGTTTGAAGTTGCGCCTCCCCGCCTGAAACGAACCCCTTCCAGCTGAGTGCCCGCCCTGGTATTTGGTGTGATACTCCTTGCTCTGCGGAGTGTGTTTGCCCATGTGTTCCATCCATAATTGGACCTCTTACTGGTCCCAACTCATCTCCGGGCACATGGGCATCTTTTTTCGAAACTCCCTGTCATAGTTACACCAGCCCAAGCCTCCCCACTTGATGGCATCGTTATGAATAGTCTTAGAATACTGGATCAAACCCGGGCCCAATTCTGGGTTCTTCTCCATTATAACTGCCGCCAGTATTGAGAAAGCCTCTAGCCAGTTCTCGATTATTTTGTCCGTCCAAGTTTGGTACTTAACCTTCTTTTCCTCGTCTTTCCCACCCATTTTCCTCATGTCCAGCCCATCTTGCCCATGCATTAAGAGAGTAAAGATATCGATAAAGTCCCGCCGCCAAATCCCTTCCTTGGCCGCCAGGGGGACCTGCCACGCTAAGGAGCAGTGACCCGACAGCAGGGGGGTGACAGTGATGGGCTGATGGGTGGCTGGTGGCAGACCCGCCAGCAGGGGGGCGACAGTGATGGGCTGAGGGATGGCTGGTGGCAGTAGCGGTCCCCTCTGGGAGTCCCCGGGGGCAGCTGGGGGTGCGGAGCCCTGAGCAGGAGTAGCGGGGGCGCTGCCGGAGGGGGGGCTGGTGTGCCCGCAATTGCCGCAGACTAAGCTAGGGGGGGCATAGGGGTGAGAGCGCTGGCGGGAGCTGGTGTACTGCTTTGCCCTCCTGTAGCTACTGTTGTTAACATTGGCCCAGATTGCTTGACCACATCCATAGTAATTGCCAGCGCTGCAGCTGCTGGGACAACACTTTGTATTTGGGTCTCGCTTGACTGGTTCGCCCACACTTTTGCAATTGCTTGTCCCCCCTCCCCACCAGTGTTTGGGCTACTGTGAAGCGGCGGGGGCCGTGCCCTGCAATACTGGATTTAAAATCCACCATGAAACTCATCATTGTGTCCCATCCTGTCCATGGTAGCGGTGTTTGCTGAGACTGCATTACTGTCTGTCATGGCTACTGGCCCCAGCGCTGGGCACGGGGGAGTGGATGTCAGGGGTGCGGCTTCTCGAGGGGCCGATTGTGCTCTACCTCTGGGTGCCGGCGGATCGGCGGGAAAGTCCTTATTGGTCGGCCTGCGAGC
Organism: Calotriton arnoldi; assembly: GCA_963921515.1. Lineage (NCBI taxonomy): Eukaryota > Metazoa > Chordata > Amphibia > Caudata > Salamandridae > Calotriton > Calotriton arnoldi. Next base: position 1,176,194 of record CAWUFW010004727.1, on the reverse strand, counting down.
CCGTTTTGGCCTGGAAGGCCCTGCATCCGCACTCAGCTGTTGCTCTGGGATAGGGACAGGACCGTCGACGACGACTCATCTGGCTCGTTCGAGTTCAAGATCCCTTTTGCCCATGCCAACCCCTTGGTCTTGGCCAACTGCATAAACGCTGCCCATTGCGCATCCTGCGACGTGCCTGGCAGTGAATCCTCCACCTGGGACATCTGTTAAAATAGGGGGGGGAGCTCTGGCTATACATGTCACTCTTTGGAAAACGGAGGCCACTGAGACCAATCTGGGGAGAAAAATTGTGTGTAAGAAAAATCACTGCACTTGCGTCAATGCTGCCGTGACTGGCCCTTTGTGTGTCCCTTGTGTTCACCAAGACCTTGCTCCACACCCCTCTTCCCTGTACTTACTTATTAGGTGAATTGACTTTGTCGCGACCTGATGCCGGCGTTCACCCTACTGAAAGCTCGACAATTACTCTGCGTGCGAAGATGAAAAGGATATGTTAGCCACTGAATCCATGCTCCTATGCAATCAGAGTGCATTGGCCTTGACTGGCTGCCAGCTCAACCTAGTTTTGTCCTCCGCACTCTTGTCCAACTTTTCTGGAGTTTGGGCGATGGGCTGTCCCTCGCCTCCCCCCCATTCACACACGCCATTATTAACTCATACCTATGCCTGTTCACTGTAAATCCACTCTCCTGCAAGATTGCCGCCTAGCCTCGGATCGCTCCTCTTAGATTCGAGCTGCTCCTGTAATAGATAATTCGTTACAATCCTCTCCCGGTCTTTTACGCTGCCCTGTGGTGACCCTCTTTACGCTGTCACTAGCGCCACTGGGTGTGTGCCCATATGCCCTGTAGCTGCTGGGGACAAGCCAGACGGCGCGTGTGCCAGCTCACCAAGTTGCAGTTCAAGATGGGCTTGTATCTGCACCGCTAGCTGAGGACACAAAAAACAGGCATTAATGCACAATACAACATCCAATGCACAAGGTGCGCCCCCTATTCCGCATCTTCCTCCTAGTCGGAGGCCTCACTAATACTTTTTACCTGCACCAGTGCCAAGGGGCACCGTCCAACACTACTCAATCAGGTATTACCTTGTACCTACACCCCGTGACCCCCTTAACATGTCGAGCCTTCCCCTTTGTTCCTTAATGGCAGTGTGCGGAGAGAGGCCCAAGAGCTCTCGTGGACCCCCCCCTCCCCACTGCATTCAGGCGTATGCGCCTCTGAGCCGTGTGGCTTATCCTACTCCCCATGTATCCTGATTGTCCCCGGAGACTGCCTTTGCCTATTAAGCCTCATTGGGGGGAGGCCCAGGCATCGCCTGCCCCCCCAGTGCCTTGTCGCGGGGAGTATGAGTCAACCCAGCTGTAATTCCAAACCTGACCTCTTGGTTACTCATAGCTCCTTAGAATAGGCGCATTAACCTGTCGAGCTGTCCGACCTCAGATGATGCGAGGCATGCCCGATGCACAGCTGCAAGCGGAGAGGCAAAGGGGGGGGCTTTGCAATGCTAAAATTAAACGATGTTCTCATCATATGGCTCTGTGCACTCCACAGCACCCGACACAACACATATGTTGTTCGCAATGCTGCCCAGAAAATGCGCCATTTATTTACATGCAGGATCGACCCCGTGGCACATACAAGTCACCCCTGCCGGCAGCAAGCGATCAACTCGGCAAGTCACGCCAAAACTTCACTGCCCCCCCTCCGCCATCCGCCAACATGATCCAACACAATGCTAGGCCCATGCGGGCCCAACGACCACTGCCCGCGCCATCGGCGCGGCGACCTCCGGCAGGGCGAACCCGCAACCGGAAATCCCGCCCATATGCACAGATGGAGTGTAAGGGGGGCGTCGCTACGCCCGCAGCCCCCACCCCTGCGCCCCCCCAACAAGAGAGCGGAGACATTAGCCGCAGGGCCCCCCGGCGGCCCCCGCGACGCAAAGCAAAGCTGGTCCGCAACACAAAAAGCAGCCACCGGACCAGCCCAACTCCCGCCCACATTGCACCCGGGGAAGTGACCCCGGGACCCCGTCCCAGCAGGTGAAAGCAAAGGCAGTCCTGATGTGGGGGGTGGGCGGGAGAGGGGGTCTGTGTGCTCGCGGCCCCCCTACACCATCCCCCCAACAAGAGAGCATAGACGGCAGCCGCAGGGCCCCCCGGCGGACCCCACCTGCCCCGAAGCACAGCAAAGCCAGTCCGACACAACAGAGAGCAGCCGCCGGACCAACCCAACTCCTGCCCACAATTGCCCCAGGGGAGGGATCCCGGGAGCCCGACACAGCAGCTGAGAGCCAAGGATTCCCGGGGTACCGATTAGGGAGGGGACGTGTGCGCTGCATGGGCCACTCCCGACACGGGGCTCCGTCACTGTCACACAGGTGCCCAATGGGCCCGCGGATTCACTCTCCAGCCAATCGCCGACCCAAGTAGCCTCACAAGCTCCCGCAGCTTGAGGACCTCCAACCCTTTGACCAGCCCTGCGGTGGTTACCCCTGGGGGCCTCTGACCCAGATCCTGGAGCCCCAGAATCAATTTACCCATCCCACCGCGCTACGCCGGCAGAGGCCCCGCAACAATCCACCCCAGCTATCAGGCCTCAACTGCAGGCACGGCGGACTGTCCGACTGTCCGGAGCCCGGAGGGCACATGGCAAGGGGAGGGCTCCTGTCTGTGTCCACTAAACCGTCCAATTCTGGCGGAGCACACGCTGGAATCCGAACGCTTCCTGGTGCAGTCTCAAGATCCCGCCCATCCCCTCCAAGCACACCACACACACCGTTCACCCACCGCGAAGGCACACCATACAAAGAGAAGGACAAAATCCAAACCTGGGGACTCTGGTTCTAGGGGACGGGGATGGACTCGCCCCAGTCGGGGCAGACCAGGCCCGGGACGCGAGTGGGAACCCACTCCAGCAATAGGGGGGGGAGAGGGAAGGAGGGGATGGGAACAGAACTCACCTGGGATCCGCAGCATCCACCCGACCAGACACAGCGCGACGACCGCAGGAGACCGCGCAACCCGGAGGACCCAAACGGCGTGAAGGCTTGGCGAAAAGAGAGTGCCAGGTGGGCGGGAGAGGTAAATATACCTGGCTCCCCGCCCACTGGTGCGCCGGAAATGACGCGGGCGCGCCGGACCCAGAGAGGGTCCCAAACACTAGGATGTCGTCGTGTGCCATCATGTGCCACTAAGGCGGCCGCCCTCCTATGGGGGCCCCCTGCGTGGACTACGGGCAGCCACATTAGCACAAAATCTAATAAGAAGGAAGGAGCAGGCGCCCTAATAGATCTCTGTTCTTCGTGTTCTAATAAAAAAGGAAGAAAACAGCCGTACAGAGACGAGTAAAACAATAGCAAAGGAGCAGTTGGTGAAGTTCTGCATTAATAAACCTGGACTCAGTAAATACAGTTTCCCTTCCAAAGCTGCTTAGATAATTATATTACCTTCATTACAGAGATGCATTCTGGGTTCCATCTCTGAGCGGGCGGGGAAACCCGGGCAAGGCAATATGAATTCAGGCAGTTATATTACATCAAATTGCTAAATATTATGAAAATAAGGCACCCATCTGCTGCCTTTCATCAGTAAATAAGCAAAGCAAACGCAAAGGCAATTCAATGGTCTGGGTTGCAAAATTATCTGCGTGCCCACAGACATAACCAGTCTGCTCGAGGAAGCAATAATGCGGAAATGCGTTCTCAGCTGAACCCGTGGCATCTTTACTGGGGTTAGAAACCCCTGCATCGAGAGTGCCAAGTGACTCCTCAATTACAGACACAAAATAGGGCTGTGCATCAGGGCGTACAGTTCAAGGAGGCAAGCGAAGTAGCGTGTCAAATGCAGAAACATCAGCGCCGAGCAGGCACGTGGCCAGGAGCCAGGACAGAGACAGGGCAGAGTTTTTGGAAAGTGTGATGTGTGTGTCTCTGCTGCAGACTCCTCTACATATTAGGAACAAGGGGCCGACTCACAAAAACATTTTTGACTGGCACTATTTCCTATCTTTCGTGGTGAATTAAGCCAGTGCTTGTTCCAAACAGATTTTACCTCTGAATTAGTAAAACCGAATTCTGGAGATAGGAATATGTAAATAGAATGTGTGTGGATATTTGTTGTGATGCGTTCTGTTGTTTTTTTATGCCGCTGAGTTTTTGTAGAGCATTACTGAAATGTGATGTTGTTGTTTTTTATGGTGGTTGTGCTCTGTTTTGACTGTTTTCGTCACCAATATGAAATATCATGATGTAAGGTGATGTGAAAAGAAAACAGCTCTATGGCAGGAGCCCACGGGCCACCGTGGCAGTAGGCAGGAAACCACACGACTGAGATCGAATGCGAAATATTAGTTGAATTCTACCACCATTCTACAGAATTAAGAACAGAGAACGGTGATTGAGTTTTGGGTGATAAAATAGAATAGAACAGACTCTACTGACAGATCAGTTCTACCTACAGGCGAGACAACAGCAACTCCTCCTACAGGGTTGTTTTCGCCACTGATGCCCCCATTAACACTGTGAAATTGAGGTAAGAAATCTTTTCCTCTCACTTCAAGAGATCTGCTGTCTCAGTCGGGCTGTCTCTATCCCTTTTCAATCTCAGAGCATCCTCTGTCCCACACAGACCCCACTCTGCTGCAATTCACTCCAATCTCCCCCTGATAGTGGGGACAACCGCTATTGTGGTAACTTCAATCAGCGCCCTGTCTGCTTGTAACATGACTGGTGCCATACAAGTCACAGCATGATGCTTATCTTATTACACTCCATGACTTTTATGCAGTTTTTTGATGCATTGACACAGGTTCTTGGCATTACATCCCATGTCAATTAAAATGCATGCTATTCTTTATTCAAATGTGCTGAATGTATTAATAGTTTTTCTGAAATCTTTCGAATAACAGCCAAGGGGAAACGCAATGACGCCTATGTGTTTGGTTGACATGACTACATTTTGTTATATTTTGCCTTTCAGCATCTGGTAAAGCCTCAGGCTGACGAACTTTACCTAATTTTTGGGCAATGAAGAAGAGGCACCAACCTCCTTTGCTGCTCTTGAGCCTCTACAACACAGTCAACAACCCCAGCGATAAAGGTAAGGAAACTGATGCTATATTTTTTTACATTGTAGTTAAGGGCTATGTAAGTTGTCTACATGGTGGGTGGCGTCTACATGCACATCAGTATCAATTTGAGGCATATAACTGTGTAATCGATATTAAAGATCAATTTGAATGTTGAGCGCTCGATTGAAGACAATGAATTGGCTCAGGGATAATAGCGGCTGGTGTAAGCCTTTTGCTCCCAATGTTTGACTTTCTGTTTCCCTCTTGAAACATTCTACCGTCATTGAATGGAATGTAATAATAGCCTTTTACCGCCCACCTGCCTCTGGCGATACCGGTTGTTAAAGGCCCTCTCTCTTGCCTTGTAATAGGCCCTCACCTGTGGCTTAGGATATATGTCTGCTTGAGTGCCTTCGCAACCAGTGTGGCATCCAAGGGAGCAGGCTATAAGGCTATATTTTTATCAAAAGAAACAATTGATGGACGGAATGCTGGACAATGCAAGCATTCACCCCCAGTAACAAGGATCTAGGTTAAATCCATCATTCTTTTGCTCACCACACCACCCCAGTTTGGACCCAGCCATATGCAAATCAGTCTTGACCCTGTTCCTTGTGGGAACAGTCCAGCCCGAACTGCCAAGCCAGGTCCTCCCTGGACCGGAAACAAGCATCCTGGGACCGGTTTCAGGGCATCACCCTACATCAGCCAGGCTAGCTTGAATCCAGTGGTGTAGTGAGCACGGGACCCACGTCTGGGCATACCCTTCCCATTTAGGGCGACATATGCAAAAGAAACAATTGATGGACGGAATGCTGGACAATGCAAGCATTCACCCCCAGTCACAAGTATCTGGGTTAAATCCATCATTCTTTTGCTCACCACACCACCCCAGTTTGGACCCAGCCATCTTTTTGCATTTGTCACCCCGAGTGGGACGGGTATGCCCAGACGTGGGTCCCGTGCTCTCCATGCCACTGGAGTCAAGCTATCCTGGCTGATGAGGGCTGAAAGCCCGAAACCGGTCCTAGGATGCTTGTTTCCAGTCCAGGGAGGACCTGGCCTGGCAGTTCGGGCTGGACTGTTCCCATTGGGCGCAGGGTCAAGACTGATTTGCATATGGCTGGGTTCAAACTGGAATGGCATGGTGAGCAAAAACGATGGATTTAGGCCCAGATCTCTGTACTGGGGTGAATGTATGACATTGTTCTGCATTCTGTCCATCAATTGTCCTTTTGCATTTGTCACCCGAGTGGGACGGGTATGCCCAGACGTGGGTCCCGTGCTCTCCATGCCACTGGAGTCAAGCTATCCTGGCTGATGAGGGCTGAAAGCCCGAAACCGGTCCTAGGATGCTTGTTTCCAGTCCAGGGAGGACCTGGCCTGGCAGTTCGGGCTGGACTGTTCCCATTAGGTGCAGGGTCAAGACTGATTTGCATATGGCTGGGTCCAAACTGGAATGGCATGGTGAGCAAAAAAACGATGGATTTAGGCCCAGATCTCTGTACTGGGGTGAATGTATGACATTGTTCTGCATTCTGTCCATCAATTGTTCTTTTTGCATTTGTCACCCCGAGTGGGACGGGTATGCCCAGACGTGGGTCCCGTGCTCTCCATGCCACTGGAGTCAAGCTATCCTGGCTGATGAGGGCTGAAAGCCAAAACCGGTCCTAGGATGCTTGTTTCCAGTCCAGGGAGGACCTGGCCTGGCAGTTCGGGCTGGACTGTTCCCATTGGGCGCAGGGTCAAGACTGATTTGCATATGGCTGGGTCCAAACTGGAATGGCAGGGTGAGCAAAAAAACGATGGATTTAGGCCCAGATCTCTGTACTGGGGTGAATGTATGACATTGTTCTGCATTCTGTCCATCAATTGTTCTTTTTGCATTTGTCACTCCGAGTGGGACGGGTATTGCCAGACGTGGGTCCCGTGCTCTCCATGCCACTGGAGTCAAGCTATCCTGGCTGATGAGGGCTGAAAGCCCGAAACCGGTCCTAGGATGCTTGTTTCCAGTCCAGGGAGGACCTGGCCTGGCAGTTCGGGCTGGACTGTTCCCATTGGGCGCAGGGTCAAGACTGATTTGCATATGGCTGGGTCCAAACTGGAATGGCATGGTGAGCAAAAAAACGATGGATTTAGGCCCAGATCTCTGTACTGGGGTGAATGTATGACATTGTTCTGCATTCTGTCCATTAATTGTTCTTTTTGCCTTTTTTATATTTTTATCAGTCAAATTGTGTGACGGGGAACTGTTGGAGATATGTTGCGATAATGCACAAGATATGCATTTATACAGAAATATGATGCATTTGCACCAAACCTCATACGTTGTACTTTGATTATTGACAGGTAACTTTAATATTGGTAAGACACCATGAATACAGTAGAGCAACTACTAGCAAAGCCGTTCATTGGACTGAAACGTGAAGGGAAACTTTGTAAAACAATTAGGACCTCACTGGCCAGACCTAAACCTACAACAAAGTTCCCTAGACAGAGGGAAGATTTTCACACGTTCGTTCTCAAACACCCGGTACACAAAAATTGATTGACTTACAGGGTGTACTTCAACAAATTCTCTGTTCTGCTTCCCCTGCTTGCTGTTTGGTGGTGAAATTTCTTGGACAAAAAAAGGAGTAACAGACTTGAAGTATTTGTCAGATAAAGTAAAGAAGCATGCACACACAAAAATCCATATGGAAAACCTGACGAGACTGGGAATGTTGGGAGACACACCGATTGTAGTCCACATAAGCGACGCTTACCGCAAAACAATAAAGAAACACAAAGAAGCAGTTGATAGGAATAGACACATACTATCAAAAATAATTGATTGCATTCGTTTCTGTGGTGCTTTTGAACTGGCAGTACGAGGGCATGATGAATCTCAAAGTTCCTCAAATCCTGGTATATTCAGAGGCCTTGTGGATTTAATAGCAAGCATAGACCGTGAAATGGAAGCACATCTAGCAAGTGCTACAGTCTTCAAGGGCACCTCTAAAATAATACAAAATGAACTGCTTGAGTGCATGCTAGAGATTGTAGAAAGCTATATCGTACAAGAGTTGAAAAACACCGACTTTGTGGCTATTCAGGCTGATGACACCACTGATGTGGCCACTAAAACACAGTCTGTACTGATCTTTCAGTACCTTGACAATGACCGCAAAGTTGTGGCGAGGTTCTATGGTTTCACACATTTAGGACACTCTAGTGCAGAAAGCATTTCTTCAGCTATACTACATGAACTAAACTTGATTTTTCAAGAGCAGCCTCAAAAACAAATACTGATTGCACAAAGCTATGATGGTGCTTCAGTAATGAGTGGAATCTCCAGTGGAGTACAAAAAAAATTAGAGATGTGTACCCTAATGCCCATTATGTGCACTGTTATGCCCACCAACTTAATCTTATTATGCAACAAGTAGTAGGAAAGATCTCTGAGGCACAGATATTCTTTATGGATGTAGTTGGAATGGCAGCATTCTTCTCAAGTTCCCCCAAAAGAACGGAGGTACTTCAGGTCATTGTCAACAGAAGGATTACAAAGGGAGGCTCAACTCGTTGGAATTTTCACATACGTACAATCAGCCTAATATACCAATATAGGGTTGACGTTGAGAAATGTTTCAGCACCATAGAAGCCAATGATGACTTTGAATTCAAAAGTCGAAATGAGGCCCGTGGCTTTGCTAGAACTTTACAAGACAGGGAGTTCCAGTTTTTTCTGTTTTTGTTTCATGAAATAATGCCTCATGTTGACATACTATATAACCAGTTACAAAAACGTTAAATAGATACTGTCTTTGTGGAAAGAGCTACCACCAACTTTGTCACCAGCATGAACAAAGTCAGAGAAGGGGTTGACAATTTAGATAGCAGACTGCCAAATGATTCTAGTTTCTCTAACCGCAGAAAAAACATCAGCAGTCTGGTCCGAATTGCAAAAGAGATATGTGACACTATAATTGTGCAGGCAAAGGAACGTTTTTCTTTTACAAAGCATTTGGTGAGTGCCACATTGCTGCAAAGTGATAATTTTGCAAAATATGATAATTCCTTCCCTGATCAAGCACTGAATGAGGCTGTGGAAGCTTACCCTATGCTCAACAAAGAGGATCGGAGAACTGAATTAACTGTACTGTATGGAATGAATGTATACCGGCAGGCCACTGGTGCCATTTCTTTGCTTGCTTTAATTCAGAACCTTAATATGGAAAAGTCACTTACAGAGACAGTGGCTTTACTAAAAATATTCATTACTACCCCGATGACAACAGCAGAGGTGGAACGATATTTTTCCACTTTAAACAGACTTAAGACATTCCTGAGGAATACCATGATTGAGCAAAAGACTGAGGGGCATATTATCAGGCCTTCTATTGCCGCGTTAGCGGCACTTTCCTGCCGCTAACGCGTTTTTTTTTAACCGCCCTATTATCAAGCTGTCGCTAACAGGCGTTAGCTACAGCTTTCCGGCGATAGCAGCCGGTTTTTCTATCACCTTGCATGCCAGCGATATTTATCGCTAATGACATGCAAGGTAGGTGTTCCTTCTCTAAATTCCTCAAAAACTCCCGCTAACCGCACTTCGCCCTATTACCAAGGCTGGCCCAGACCCGCAAAGCGATAAAAAAAAGTCGCGCTAAGGCCCGTTAGCTGCAGGCACTTAAGACCAGAAAATAGCTGGTCTTAAAAATGGGGATAAGTCTTGGGCCCACAACTATGCCTGTTTCTGGTGCTGGACAGCGCTGCAAGCAATGCTGCAGCGCTGCCCTGCGACAAAAATACAGTGCAGGAATGCGCCCCATCAATGAGTTAGTGCACATTCCTGTGCCCCACACATGAAAAGTGTTGCTGCGCTGCGACAAGACAGCGTTGCAACACTTCTCATTACGCCCTCTTTGCAACAGCATGGATTTTTTATTTTTTTATTTATTTTATTGATTTTCAACATTGCATAAACAATCAAGAAGCAGGGATAAGGCATACTTAAATAATCTTGGTTACATAGATTACAGATTACCTCGTGGGTGTTACAATCCCTCTTGAGACATTTCACATCCTATCTAGGCATAGATCTACCCTTTCGTCTACAGTCGGCAGGTGGCCATGCAGTTCTATATAATGATCGGAAGCTGAAGTCCGAGGGGCATAGCCGTTCTTTTTGGCCTGTACAGTGCCCGGTTCGTCCTGCCAAAGGAAGGACCTAATCCGTGGCATTAATCTATTTTATAGTTTCTTGGCATACTCCACAGGTATAGACGGTGGTATCCCCCAGGCCAACCTGAACAAGAGGTAGTACAATTCCCAGCCAGACGTTTTAGGGATCCTCTGCAGATAGTCCTAGCAATAGCACTCAAATCAACCTTTAATACGAACATCAGCCGTAGCAACCGTGACAACTTATATCTAAACCCCCCCCCTCCCTACCCCCCCCCGCCGGGCTCACCCATCTAGAGGTCAATCAAATTTTGACTCAGCTCGGGGTCCCCCTTGATTCTCCCCTTGTCTGGGGGATACAGTCCCTACCGGACTCACTCCAGTCGGACCCATCGGAGTCGCGCTAGGGGAGTTTCTCCCTATTTCCTGGACCATTAGTCCCCATGCCAGCAAAACTTCCTGGAGTTTGGCATCTCTCCGTGTACTGCGTATGTGTCCCTCCTCTGCCAATGCCCACTCCCTCAGATCTGCTTTCCATTTCTCTAGCAGTGGCCCCTGTTGTGTTAACCAGTGGATCGCTATTCTCCGCCTAGCTGTCACCAACCCCAATATCAGGAACTTCCTACTGGTTTTGCGTTTAGGGTTTCGTGGAATCAAACCAAGGAGACATGCACGTACCTCTAGGGAGACCCTCCACCCTGTTATTCTAAACAGGTCGTCTAGGACCGCGGTCCAATACACCTGGATTATGGGGCAGGACCATACCATATGTGGGAAATCTGCCGGTGCGTAATGGCATCTGGGGCATCTCGGGTCTCTGGAGCTATCGATGGTATTTAGGCGTTTGGGCGAAAGATAGGTCATGTGCACCATATTATACTGTATCAGCTTGAACCTATTTGAAACCGCCACCTTCCGGACCTCCTCATGAATTTTCCCCCAGTCTTGTGGTGTAATCTCCTGCAGGCTTACCTCCTGCCATCTACTCTCTATTTTTAGAGGCACTGTTTGTCTGTCGTCCCTTAATGCCCTGTATATGTGGGTAACTAGTTTTCGCCCTCCCGCCATAGATATCAGTGTGACTAGGGTATGTGTGTGCCCCGGGGCTTCCGGGAATGTAGGCCATAAGCGTCGGGCCGTCGCCGCTAGTTTGGCATATTGCAAGAATTGCCCCGCTCCCAACCCAAAGGAGTCCATTGCCTCCTGATACGTTATAAACCGTTGTTCTGGATAAAGGTCCGACAACATAAGGCAGCCTCCTGCCTTCCATTTGTCCATGGACATAACTCGCTCGGTGAGTGCGAAAGGCGGCAGTAGCCAAATGTCTGCCTCCAGGGCGAACGGTCGGGTCCGGATAATTCGTTTTACCACTCTAGCCCATATGGCTGCCAATAGGCTACCCAATGGAGGGCAGTGTTGCGGGTGTCCTGTCGTGTGCCACAGGAGCGCGCCCAGCTGCTGGGTCCTGTACGTATCGGCCAAAAGCGAACGTTCCCAAGAGGGGTCCGGATCGAGCCAGGCCACCGCATGCTGTAACTGGGACGCAAAGTAATACAATTCCAGATCAGGTATTTCTAGGCCTCCTCTACCCCACGTACGTTTCATAACGTCCAGGCTAACCCGACAGCGTTTTCCATTCCAAAGCAGTTGTATGAGCAGTGTATCGAGGTCTTTGAATGTCCGATGTGGGAGTTCAAAAAAGGAGCCCTGCATTGTGTAGAGACACCGGGGAGTATCACCATCTTAATCAAGGCGATCTTCCCCATCAGAGAAATCTGGAGTGTGTTTCAAAAGGCTACACTGCCACGGAGACCCCTGAGTATCCTCCCCATATTGTGTTGGTAGAACACTTCCCTGTCTCTGCTTATCCAGATCCCGAGATAGCGCAAGACATCCGGCACCCAGGGGATCCCCAGCTCGGGGAGCTGGACCCCGCCTCTCTCCGTCTCCGACCCAACCGGATACAATTGTGATTTGGTGGTATTGACATATAGGCCAGAGGTCTCGGCAAACTGGCCCAGCACCTCCATCAATAGAGGAAGCGATTGGGTTGGTTCCCGCAGGTAGACCAGCGCGTCATCTGCATACAATGACACTACATGCTCTATGGCCCCAATGCGGACACCCTGCCCCCGGAGGACCCCTCGAAGATGGCACGCTAATGGCTCCATCGCCAGGGCGAACAGCAAGGGGGACAACGGACATCCCTGTCGCGTCCCCTAGCTATTGTTATCGCATCCGAGACAAAGCGTCCCGTCCGGACTCTCGCCACCGGCTTAGTATAAAGGATTTTGACCCAGTTCACGAACCCGTCCCCCAGCCCCATTTTTAACAGCACCTGCCACAGGTAGTCCCACCTGAGGGAATCAAACGCCTGGGCGATATCTAGGAATACCAGGGTGTTCTGCGCGGCCCTACCTTCCAGGGATTGCATGACATGAGCCAGACGACGGATATTTCGGAGCGTGTTTCTGCCTGGGATAAATCCCGACTGGTCCTCGTGCACCAGTCCACGGAGGTGTGGGAGAAGCCTGCTAGCCAGAACCTGGCTGATAATTTTAAGATCAATATTGAGCATGGAGATTGGTCTGTAGGAGGCCGGGAGCAAGGGGTCCTTCCCAGGCTTAGGGATCATTACGATCAGCGCTTCGCGCATGGAGGCAGGTAATATACCCGTCTCACCTGCTTCCCTGATGATATCCAGGAGCCTAGGAACTAAAACTCCCCCAAATTCCTTGTATAACTCTGCAACCAGGCCGTCCGTCCCAGGGGATTTAGCCGTTTTCAGATGAGCGATCGCCGCTCTTATCTCCTCCCCGCGAAAGGGCGCCCCCAGGGTGCCCTGACTTTCCGGATCCAGGCATGGTATGTCCATCCCCGCGAGCTGGGTCTCCCAAAGCTGAGGGGCGACCGTAGGCCTGGATGCAGAATATACTGCCCTGAGATGGGCGGCAAATACCCCGTTAATCTCATGCTGGGTATAGACCAGCTGACCTTGATCGGAGTTGAGGGCCAGTGTCGGAGTGGGCTGAGTCTCTGCTCTGATTAAACGCGCCAGTAGGCACCCCGCTTTATCACCCTCCGTGTACCAACGACGTCTATTTGTGGACCTGTTGTATTTACCCAGGGACTCCCAGAGGTGTCCCACCTTTTGTCGTTGTTCTGTCCATTTGGCCGTTCCCTCCGGATCCGTGGGAAGGGCTGCCTCTAAAACCTTTAAGCTGTCTTCTTGGGTCGTTAGGTCCCGTTCTATCACTCTCCTCACCCCCACCTCCGTGGACAGGCATATTCCCCGCACCACCACTTTCATTGCGTCCCATTCAAACGCCCTTGAACTGGCCGTATTCCAGTTTACCTCCAAATACCCCTCCAGTCCTGCTGCGATCGTGTCTTTGTAGACCGGATCCGTCAAAGCCTCAATGTTAAGTCTCCATAATGGTATTTTAGAGCGCGGGCGGCCCAAAGTGTATGTCACCAGCAGCGGGGAGTGATCGGATAGGTAGCGAGCCAGGTACTGTGCCTCTAGAACACGTCCGGCTGCCCCATCCTGTATGAGACAATAGTCCAGCCTACTGTACCGCCTACTGTACTGCCGCAGGGGTATAGCAGGAGTATTCCCGGCTATCGGGATTGCGGTGTCGCCAGATATCGAGCAAGTGGTAGTTGCTGAGCATCTGCCGCATAGCTTCACGAGCCTTGGGTTTAGCATCCACTTTTGGGGGTGTCTATCCCACTCTCCGTCAATGGCACAGTTAAAGTCTCCCGCTACAATCAGTTCCACCGCTGGTGCCAAGTCCAGTTTCCCCATGATCATCCCCAAAAATTCCCCATCATCGGTATTCGGGGCGTAGATGTTCACGAAGCACATACGCTTCCCATCCAGTGTCCCCTCTACCACCACGGAGCGACCGTTGGGGTCAGGGCTACACTTTAAGGCTTTAAAGGGGACTCCAGGTGCCACCCAGATAAGTGCCCCCCTAGCGAACCCCGAATATGAGGTCGCAAAAAATTGGCCCCTCCAGCGTCGTTGATCGTATTTTAGGCAATCCCCCCATAAATGCGTCTCTTGTAGAAAAGCCACACTTATCTTGTATCGCCTAAGATATGTGGCTATCCGGATCCGTTTGATCCTATTATTGAGCCCTCTGACATTCCATGTTAGAAATTTATAGGTCCTTTGGTCGCCCGCCATAAGTGGAAAATTCTGGGTAAACATGGCCTGTAATGCACAAAAGGGATGAGCTGTGAGTCGCAGTGTTGGGGACCCCTATTTCTTTTCTAAATCTCTGCTGACCTCTGGTGACCCGGCATATAACTTTCCCCCTACAAAAACAACCCAACATACAAAGTGAACATTCCCCCCTCCCCCAGGCAGTAGTACCTCATTCTCATAGCCCACCCGTGGTCTGAGGACTCAGTGCTCCGCCCCATCTCTGCCACCCACCCCTTAAAGCCCCCCCGCAACATTGTAAGCTACAATAACAAGCAACAAAAAATAAAAACTATCCCAGTTCTCGTTAAACAACCAGACTGCCTGGTACTGTGCAGCCCCGCCCAACCAATGGCCTAGCCAGGCCGACACAGCACCCTACAGCTGGAGTGCCAAAACTGCAGTATGGCGGAATAGCGCCCCAGCACTGTAGCTACGCTCCTCCCCTCCCGCCTGGTCCCTTCCGATGAGTATCTCTCTCTGAAGGCTCGCAGCAGAATCCGGCCTCCACAACGGTGGGGGGCCGTATTTACAAAGACTGGTGCAGTATCGCCGACCCATCTCTATCCAGTTAGCGGTCCGTGCACTCATATAAGGGCGGCTCATGAGCCGCTGGCAGTGGGGTTAGCCGTGCCTTCCGGGTCCGATTGAGTTTCCTGAACTAGGCACAGTGGGGAAAAGTGATTTTGTGTTGGTAGGCCTTCCACCTCCTCTCTCAGGGTGTCATCCGGCCCCACCATTATGCGCCCCCCATCTGGTTCCCCCTGTGACCGAGATCGTTGTCCTCCAGTGCGGTTGCGCCGATTTCGCTGTCGACCGCTCCGTCGTCGCTGTTCTTGCCACCCTTGCTGTTGGTCTCGGCCTTCCAGGCCCATTGAGTCCATCCATTCCGTGGCCTCGCTCAGGGTGTTGAAAAAGTGAACCCTGTCCGCATGTTGTACCCGAAGGCGGGCCGGGAACAGTAAGCTGTACTTTATGGTGAGATCTCGCAGCCGTCGCTTGACCCCTCGGAAGTCGTTCCGCAGGTCTTGCACCTTTTTGGTGTAGTCCGGATAGATATGGATCTCTTGGTTTTCGAACCTGGGGGGACCATGCTTGCGGATGAACTGTAGGATCATGTCCCGGTCCCTGAAGTTGAACAGGCGAGCGATCAGCGTCCTAGGCGGCGCCCCAGGTTTTGGGGGGGACCAAGGGAGCGGTGAGCCCGCTCCACCGTGAACATCCTGGACAGCCGAAGCCCCGGAAGGGCAGAACCAATCCAGTCTTCAAGGAACAGGTCCGCCGCCGGCCCCTCCGCCTTCTCCGGGAATCCCAAAAAGCGGAGGTTGTTCCTCCTCGAGCGCCCCTCAGCATCCTCCGCCCTGTCTTCCAGGCGAACGGCATGCTCCTCGAGCGCAGACACTGTCGCCTGCAGGTGTCGTACCTCCGTCCGCAGGGAGGTCAGGTCCCCCTCCGTGGTGGTAACTCGGTCCGCCACCTTACGGAGGTCCAGACGTAGGTGGTTTATGTCCATGGCCATGCCACCCATTTTGGATTCCAATGCTGCTCACGAGTCTCTGATGGCCTCCAGGATATCAGCCTAATCTTGGGCCGCAGATCCCTGCGGCGGTCCCCTCTCCGAGTGCGGGCCGAGGCGCTCCGTTGTCGTGGGGGGGGCCGGCACCGTATACTGCATGATCTTGTTTGCTTGTGCTCCTCGGAGGGGCCTATCCTTCCCCATAGCCCTTGTGGGCCCTGTGAGGTTGCCCTCCGACTCTCCCACTCCGCTGCCCCAAGCGCAAGAGGGCCGTCCCGGGACCGTCCCTGCCCAGGAGGCGTGTGTGCGGGCCCCTCACCACTCCCCAGGCCACCGATCAGCCTGGCCCCGTCAAGATCAGCCGCCCTGCGAGCTCTTTGCATCCAGGCCTCCTAGGTTGTCGCAGCCCAGCAGGAGGGCCAGCCGGGGCCACCGGCGTCGTCGTGCCGTGAGTCCCGTGTGGTCGCAGCGTCCTTCTCCAAACCGATAGCTATCTCCGGAGATCGTCCCAGGAGACCATAGATCAGTCCTGTGTGGGGTCGCGCCCGTCAGACAGGGCCGAATCCCTTATGGGCCGCAGACCGCCCCGATGTCCCCCGCCGGGGCAGCAGTCGCCCCTCCATGACGGCACCCAGTCGAATTGGGCCAGGATCAGACCCCCGAAGGACGTACTTCAGCGCGGAGCGCGTCTCCAGGCTCCGCCCACATCAATCGGCCAGCAGGTCGTCCAGGCCTCATTTACCGGTCCTCAGTGTCCCCCCGGGCCTCCTGTGTAGCAGGGTAGATGTCAGGCTCTTGCCGTCCCAGCAGTGGGGACACCCGCAGCCAGGCCAGTCCTTGCCGCATTCACGGGGGGAAGGGCATTCACCACCTCCTATAAAAGTCAATGTGGCCGGGGTAGTAGCCTCCCCAGCGGGTTGTGTCCCCGCTATCCGCAGCCCCTGCGGTGGGAGCAGTTGCACGATAGGCCCACCCCTGCCTCCCGGGAGCCCCGAGGTCGCGTAACTCACGGCCCCGGATCCTCCGTCACTTCGTAGCCGTCAGGCGTCCCTGGAGCCACTCCGCGGGTCAGCGCCCCTCAAGGGCTTCCTTCCATCAGCACTGGGGCATCAGACCCCCCACGGCCCCTCCACATAGGCCCCCGCGGCGAGGCCAGCCGGGAATGGGTGTCGTAGGCAGGTATTCAGGCGGCTGTGATCGGCACCGCCATTTTCATTGAAGTGCGGCCGCCGCCGCACCACGGGGAAAATTTCGCCGTTCCGGGTCGCCGGCAGGCGGGAACACCCACGGTCCGTCTTCACAGGACCAGGGGGGGTTCCGATCCCATTTACGGGACAACTGGGCAGTATTCCGCCAGGATATTCGCAGGATTACAGCGTGGTGGAGCAGGAGCCGCACGGATCAGCGTCTAGCCCGCCATGCGCTCAAGCCACGCCCCTTGCAACAGCATGGATGCGCTGTACTCACTGGACAGCTCTACATGATGCAAGTAATGACAGATACGTCACGAATCCTGACGTATCTGTCTGCGCTAAAGTCACGCATTGCTGCAGTTGTGTCACAACCATGATGCAACTCCAGCAATGCATGGGGCCAGCCTATCCCTATGGCACTGCCTGACCCTCACGCCTGTTATCAGGCAGGCTGAAGGTACTGACGCAGTGCCGTTCATGAGGGGTTCCCGAATGTCAGCGATGTTGGAGATCCATCGGTGGTGGTTGCGCGCTGCGGTGTCATCATTTGGAAGCATTGGTGGAGTGTTGGTGCGGAGGCAGTTGACCAGACGTTCTGCGGTGGCCTTGATCCAGCTGCGACGGGGTGCGATGACAGCGCTGGCGTCCGGTGGGCAAGGTGAAGACGTCATTCATCCAATGATGGTAGTGCCCGGAGAGTCCGGTGTTGTGTCTGTAGTTGAAGTACCCGCTGACAGAGGTGACGTGCTCGACCGTGTGTCCTGCTATGTGGCCTGTTGAGGTGACTAGCTGCTTGCGTCTGATGTTGGCGACAGGAGGGGGTGGTGCTCTGGTCACTGGGGTTGCCCAGGTGGAATTTGAGTTCACCGAGTTGGATGTCGTCGGTGGATGGGAGACCCTGGGGTGCAATGATGTCTACAATGGGATTGTAATGGCTCATTAGAGTGCGTGGTCAGTCGGAGTGTGCTTCTGTAGGTGACGGCAATGCCTCCTCCTTGATGGTCGGGGTGCTCCTTGCGGGTGATACTGCATCCGTCAGTGATGGCGAAGGCGATGTCCGTTACGGAGCAGAGGTTTGTCCTGGCAGGCGAGGTGGTGTCCAGGGTTGATGGCGAGGAGGGTGCTGGTGTCGTAGCGGTGGAGTGCCTAAGAGGAATGCACCTTGGTGCTGAGCATGGTCCAGGGGCAGACGGACGCAAACGGCGTAGCCTATGTGTTGCCTTTGTCACAGGAGACGACCATTACAATGCAGGCAGTACATCGTTAACAACGCAACTCCGACAACGCGGGGGCCCTTAACATCGCATTTGAATACAACGCATTGTGAGGTCAGTAATGGGGTAATGTAAACATTTTCAGGTGTGTATGGGTTTTGGATGTAAAAAAGGAAAATGTGTCTTATTCCTGGGGTAAAATATGAAAAATGGGGTGTTTTTTGGGGTAAATGTTGTAAATTTTGGGTGTTTTTTTGGGGTCAAATTTCTAAATCCTGGGTGTGTTTTGTGCCAAAATAACAAAAAATTTGGGGGGTGCATTTGTCTCAAATGTGATCTTTTGGGTGTCTTTTGGTGGTTCAAAAAGGAATTCCGGGGTTCACGGTTGGGTTTGTTGTGCAAAGGTTATTTTTGGGTTGCACTCACTGTAGTGGGAACAGTGATCTTCATGTCTCCGCTATGCAACACCTACTCTACTGTTGCAATGTTGCTAGTATTAGTATGTATTGGAATGGAATGCAATGTTTTTGGCATGCATCACAACTACGTATGTGCCTTTGACACACGAGTGGTACGCCCGCTGTGCATGGGCGCACAGCGGCCACCATTGAGAAGTGGCGGAGGGTGTCTGGACAGCTGTGAGGTGGTAAACCCCGTAAAGAACACTGGATGGTGCGTAGACGCGGGGATGTGTGTGTGAGCGTGTGTTGTTAAAAATGTATTGAGGGAAGTCTTACCTCTAAGCCGTGTCCCGTGTCTTCGTAGCTCCTGCTCTCCTGCGTCTGCTTCCAGGAAAAGGAAGTAGGCAGCCAGGCTCCCTCCCCTGAGTCAATCACAACGCTGTGATGCGGCGGTGGGATTGTTAATTGGCAACGGGACAAGACATGCAGCCAGGGGTCGGAGGGGTGGGCATGTTCTCCAAGCAGGCTGTAATGCAGCCTGCATTGCGAACAGAGAAGTGCGCATGTCTGCATTGGGCGGCCTGAGTGGGCCGACCAAACAGTCATTGCGCACTTGAGTGTGCATGCCAATCCGCACATTCCCTGCTCCGTGTTTGGAGCAGTCCTTCCCACCCGCCCACCCCCTGAGGATACATAGCATGATTACATAAGTTAATTATCCCTTGTTTTCCCCTTTTTTAACTGTTTTTTTGGCTTCCCTGAGCCCGCACTACCCGCCGCTGCTGCCCCTGCGGCCCCGCACCCCTGCCCTCGCACATTCCTGCCTCCCAGCTGATCGTTCCTCCACCCTCCCCTACTTAATTGCGGACACTGCACGATTGCGCAGCTGACACGCGCCGCTGGCGCACCTAAGACAAGCCCGTCTGCGCACGTCTGCGACCCAACCGCGACCAGCGCCAGGAAGCCTGGATCACGGGCCACCCACTGCTACAGCACAGCCACCCTCCAAGCACTCAACCCCGGGAAAGTCAGAGACTGACAACAGGCCTCGGCAAACACGACCCACGGCCAGTTCACTTGCCTCCACTGCAGCCAGAGCTTAACCACCACCCCGGATTCCAACACAGCCGACGCCAGCACCGGCGACACCCTAGGATGCATCCTCCTCAACGGGCGCTCCATGCACAAACACGCCGTGGAAATCTGGTACCTACTCGACTCTCTCTCGCCCGACATCGCCTTCTTCACGGAGACCTGGACCAACGCCTCCTCCGGCCCCGACATCAACACCGCCATCCCGGACGGATACAAGATCCAGAGGAAGGACCGCACCAACCACCCGGGAGGGTGCCTCGCCATTGCCCACAAGAGCACCCTCGGCCTCACCACCTCCAGCAAAACCTTCCCCTCCACCGAACACCTGCACTTCCAGATCCAAACCAGCCACAACTCGACACTCCGAGGAACCCTCGTCTACAGACACCCCGGCCCCGGACACACCAGCCAGTCCACCATCTCCACCTGGACGCCAGTCACAGCCGATGACACAGCCTCAACCATGAAAGGCATCCACTCATGGGCCCCCACCAACCCATGCCCTCCCACATCTACCACAGAGCTGCGGCCGCCATCACACATGAACTGCAACGCACCATCAACACCACCTTCAAAACAGGCACCTACCCAGATGACTGTAAGCGTGCAGAAGTCTGGCCCCTTCTCAAAAAGACCACAACTGACCCCACGGACCTCAAGAACTACAGGCCCATCTCACTCCTACCCTTTGCGGCCAAAGTTGCAGAGTAAACAGTCAACAGGGAACTGACACGATTCATTGATGACAACGCCATCCTCGACCCGTCCCAATCCAGATTGCGAACCAACCACAGCAACGAGGCCGTCCTACTCACGCCACAGACGACATCCGCACACTCCTGGACCAAGGCCACTCCGCAGCCCTCATAATACTCGTCCTTTCAGTGGCCCTCGACACCGTCTCCCACCACACACTAGTTGCCAGACTACACGACGCCGGCATACAAGAACAGGCCTCGACTGGATCCGATCATTCCTCCCCGGAAGAAGCCAATGGATCAGACTGCCAACCTTCCTCTCCGATCCCACGTAAATCACCTGCGGAGTCCCAGAGGGTTCATCTCTGAGCCCGACCCTCTTCAACATCTACATGGCACCCTCGACGCCATCGTCCGACAACACGGCCTCAACATCGTATCCTACGCTGATGACACCCAGCTCATCCTCTCCCTAACCAAAGACCCCACCACCGCCAGACTCAACTTCCAGAAAGGAATGCAGGACGTCGCAGTCTGGATGACCAACAGCTGCCTGAAGCTCAACGCCGAGAAGACAGAAGTCCTTGTCCTTGGAACCACACCTTCAGCATGGGACAACACCTGTTGGCCTTCGCCCTCGGAAGCCCACCTACCCCCTCGGACCACGCCAGAAACCTCAGCATCGTACTCGACCCATCCCTCACCATGAACAGACAGGTCTACGCCGTCACCTCCAGCTGCTTCAACACCCTCTGCATCCTCCGCAAGACCTTCAAATGGATACCCCCAGAGGCAAGGAAGACAGTCACCCATGCACTCATCACCAGCAGACTGGACTATGGAAAAACACTCTACGCCGCCATTTACAAGTCCCTACTCCACAAACTACAGACATTACAGTACACCACCGCCAGACTCGTCCTCGGCATCCCCCGGCACTAACACATCAGCCAACACCTATGTAGACTCCACTGTCTCCCCGTGGTAAAAAGAGTCACCTTCAAAATCATCACTCAGGCCTACAAATGCCTACACAACAACGTAACCAAATACCTCAATGACAGAATCAAATTCCACGTACACAAATGAGACATTCGATCTTCCAACCTCGCACTGTCCGAAACCCAGCGCATCCACAGAGTCAGAGCAGGCGGAAGATCCTTCTCCCACATTGCATCCAATACCTGGAACGAGCTACCGGCAGACATCAGAGGTGCCCCTCCCTGAACACCTTCAGGGAGACCCTCAAGACCTGCCTCTTCGGCTAACAGATCTGCGGCCCCCCCACCCCTCAGTGCCTTGCGACCCTCACGGGTGAGTGGCGCGCTTACAATTCCCCTGAGTGATTGGTTGATTGAGTTATCATCATGTGATGATTGTTCCTCTTCTGCACTGCTTGAGGTGGTGGGGCAACACTCTTCCAACATAGCGGTAGAGCCGCCACTGGGGGTGAGTCATCTACGTGTGATAGGCATGAGCGACTCCTCCCCCATCCTCCTGCGCTACGCGTCCCACCTTCTCCTTACCTGGACATTGACCCCGTGGCGCAATCCACTGCACTCTCCCCAAATCAGAGACTCAGCCAGCAGAAGTCTGAGCCAGGTATGCTTTCACTGGGCTGGGTACAGCAGTCACCGCGTAGTGTGCTGGTGGACCACCCGATGCAGTTGATGCAGCAGGGCTCCTTTAGGCGTGTAGTTGCAGCGCTCAGTCCACACAAGTTCAGCGTAGCACAGGGGCCTCACCCTCCAGAGCATCCGGCCAGCCCAACATCATCCGTCCTGTGATGCAGGGAGACGGCACCCACCATTGGTAATCCCCTCCGTGCACCCCGGTGTAGTGGTGGGTCATAGTATGTGAAGCAGACCTCACTACGTTGGTGCGCAGGATCACCTCTACCATTGACTGCACCAAGGTGCGCAAGGCGGGCTTCTCACACAGGTCAGCAACATGTCTCCATGCGACCTGCCAGACTTCACCACCAGGTACGGGCGATCGTCGCACATCAATGTCTCCCGCAACGGATCATCGACTCCACAGCTACTCAACATCCCACTCCAGGCCACATACGCAGGTCCAGCGAGGGATCCAGGCCACAGACGCAGGTCCAGCAAGGAATCCAGGAACCAGACACAGGTCCAGCGAGGGATCCAGGAACCAGACGCAGGTCCAGCGAGGGATCCAGGCCACAGAGGCAGGTCCAGCGAGGGATCCAGGAACCAGACGCAGCTCCAGTGAGGGATCCAGGAACCAGACGCAAGTCCTGCGTGGGAACCAGGATCTCATCCTGGTCAACCAGGATGTTGGGTGGCTTGAGGGGGTTGTTGATGTGTGCTGCACTATGCCCTGGCTGCTCAAATCTGCATTTTTCCTTTTTTGTGTGTGCATCTTTTATATTGGAGGTGGACAGATAGGCTAAGTCCATACTTGCGGGTTAGCGTGCCTTTTTCTATCGCTAAGGGCTTATCGCTGGATTCCACCCGCTATCGCCGGTTTCATTAACGCCATTGCGCTAATGTTAGCGGCGGTTCTGCCGCTGATCCCTGAAGCTATCGCCTGTTAGCAAAACGTTGCTAATACGTCGCTAACAGGGCGATAACTTGCAGGGATCGACGGCGATAGGAAAACTATCGCTAACCTAGGTTAGCGATAGTTATCGCCATTTCTTGGTAATATGCCCCTGAATGCTTTGGCGATGCTCTCTATAGAGAGAGACCTTGTTAAAAGAATCGCAGAGTTTAATGTTCAAGTGATTGAGAAGTTTGTAGCTGTTAAAGAGAGACGTGCTGATTTTCTCTACAAAAAGTGATCAATTTGTTAATCCTAACATTTCTTGAATAGTTTGTGACCATTTCTTGAATGCTGCTCGTTTGTGACCTGCTCAGTTGTTTCTTATCTGCTGTACATATATTGGAGACACTGAAATTAATGGTGTATTATGCCTAAATTCAATCTGTTTAATGTTCACTTTATGGGTGGTTGCTCTCAATGAGACGTACAGTGCCCTACTACCTGGTAATGTTTATTGCTTGCTGTCTCACTATGTCCAGTCCAACAAATCACAATAGCTTGTATTTCCTCAATATACTTAATTTCTAAAGATATCAATAAATAAAGAAATCTGTGAGGTACAGCATTGTTATCTCAAAGTCTGTTATGAAGTTTTGTGGTTATATTGATAAGCAGCAACCCACATTATATTATCATACAAAATCTCTTTATTGATGTCATTGGTACACTTTCCCAATTGCTTTATTAACATTCTTGCTTTCTGAAATGTCCTTGAAAATGCACCATCTGCCCCCTCTTTTTTCAAAATTTTCTCAGGGGGAGAACCCCACATAGGTTGTTCGGGGTCGCAGTGCAATACGACAATTATTTTACGCCTCCCTCACCACTTTCAAATGTCACCAGCCGCCACTGGACTATAGAGAGGACCATTTGTCATCTAGCTGTAGTAACATTTTAGTAGTCTCCTCCATGAAGGGTCTCAACGCACAAATTTCTTCTAGAATGCCCTCCATAGAAGCCGACGTAGGTTTCAATGGAGAAGGAGGATCTTTATTAGGTCTTTTATTTGATCCTATTGACATTTTATTACATGAGGATTTTTTTGGGATGGTACCTGAATGAGATTGAGATTTCTGAGAAGTGGCGTCATCCATATCGTTGAGATTTGAATCTGAATCTGACAGCGAAGCATTATTGGAAGTACTCGAAAGTTTAAGGTTCCTTATTGTTAGAAGGTGGTTCTGAGCACCTATTTGTTGAGCTTTTACTGTGGGAGAGCCTCATAAGTTGGGACTCACCCACAGTGAACTCATGATGAAAGAGACTGCGTGTGGATTTTACTGGTGTCCCCCTAGCTTAACTAGGCCGCTGCGCAGCAGCTGGAGTAAGGGGCACCGGGCTGGTTACATGCAGACACATGTGTACATGTGTGTGCACACGTGTGTGGGCTGCGCAGGGGAGATTCCTAGCGTGCGCAGTCCAGGAGTAGCTACAAAGTGAATGGTGTGGCAGGACTTATGAAGGATTGGGTGGTGACATGGAATAGGCTTTATACAGTGGGAAGAAACATGCCAGGGAAAGTCAGTGTGCTTTACAGTGTTTATTCCATTATTCTCTTATGGGGATAGGGAGCACATGGGCTAGTTCTACTTTCCTAGGGCCTACAAATTCCAGACACGCACCAAAGTCCACTGTAACCTATGTGAGAAGAAGTATTCTGCAGAGTCCAAAGTCATATTTGTACTGCTTTTGGGTCATCCAGAAATGTTACATTTCTCTGAGTCAGCTCATAACCAGGGCCTGGCTGCGGGCTGACCCCAGCAGCCTGGATTGATGACCTTCCCTCCAAGGAGAGAAGATGGGTGGAGCTACAGCCTAATCCATCAGCAGCTGTTCCTGGGTGCCAAGCACCTAGCTGCACAAGGGAGAAGGCAGCTCTGGGGGGAAGGGGCTCTCAGAGACCATGTGGCAGGAGACCCTGGACGACGCCATTTTGAACCAACCCAGAGGCCTGGGCAGGGAGGAGGGAGCAGGGGCAGAGAAGTGAGGTGTCACTGTGTGATAGGGCAAACAGAGACTTCCTGCCAGCCCCCTCTCCAAATCTTTAAAAGAACTTGACCAGGAAGAGGAGCTCTCTCTGGGGTGTGGTCTGCTGAGGCAGAGGGTGCTGGAGCCTGGCGCAATGGGCAGTTGGAAGGAGGAACCCCCTGACTGTCCCAGGATCCTGAACAGCGCCAGGAGAAGAGACCAGGACCAGTGCGCAGAAGCAGGGGCCTCTGCGCAGGGAGATGAGAGGCCCAGGAGGAGAGCCAGGTGAAAGGCTGGCGCAGGGAGCCAGTGAAGGCAGCTCCCTGCTGAATCCCCCTCTGTGAGACCCAGAGGGCGAAGGAGAGTGCTCCCAGTGGCTGGGGAGCACCACCAGGAGCAAGAGGAGGCAAAAATAGTGCAGATCGGTACCCTGGGGGCTGAGATATGCCCCCCAGAAGGTAGGCGACCTTTGACCTCCAAGAAGACCGACGACGAAGCGGGTGGCTTCCGCCACCGGTCTTGGATGTGCCCCCGGGGTGGCTCAGGTCCCGGGGGCTTCCCCCAACAGAAGCGAAGACGGGGAGCGCCGTCGCGCTCCCCGTGAAGATGGTGAAAAAGGGGCCCAGGATCCCAACTCCGGGCCCCGCTGAAGGCGGGGGGTGCCGTTGCGCCCCCCACAAAGATGGAAGTCGGGGAGTGCCGTCGCGCTCCCCATGAAGAGGCCCCCGTGGGGTGCCAGGAGCCCACCCTGGCCCCCGCTGAAGATGAAGCCGGGGAGCGCGATAGCGCTCCCCGTGAAGATTTCAAAGGGGAGGGGCCCGGGATCCCAGCCCCAGGCCCCGTGTGTGGAGGAGGAGGCGGGGAGCGCCGTCGCGCCCCCGTGAAGAGGTCTCCAGGGGCCCGGGACCCCATCTCTGGGCCCCGAAGCAAAGTCGGGGAGCGCCATTGCGCTCCCCGTGAATAGGTTCCCGCGGGGTGCCAGGAGCCCACCCTGGCCCCCGCAGAAGAGGCAAGTTGTGGAGCGCCGGCGCGATCCCCGTGAAGCTGGCGAGGGGGCCCGGGACCCCATCTCCAGGCCCCGAGGTGATGGAAGGCGTGGGGGGGAGTGCCGTCGCACTCCCCCGAGGTCCAGCGAGGGCCGGAGGAACCGGCGAAGTCCTGCGTGTCTGCCCGCCGGAGCGAGCAGGCCAGAACTGCGCTGCCGGCTCCCGCGGCAGCACGCAAGGGTGCTGGCCGGGCGGGGAGCCGGCGGGGGCAGCCAGGGGTGGGCTCCCCGGGCTGCCCTCCAGCGTGAAGGCATGCGGGGGTCCCGGGTGGGAACGGGACCTTGAAAGGACAAAGAGGACGTACCAGGGGCCCGGGTGGGACAAGGCCCCCAAAAACAAGCAGATCGGCCGGGGGTGGGCTCCCCGAGCCGTACCACTCACCTGGAGGTCCGGGTGGGACCGGACCCTCCCACAAAGGAGCAACGCGGCCGGAGGCCCACAAGCGCTCCGTCCATCATCCCCTTTGGTATCGCTTTGTTCGCCCTAAGTTGGCAGGGTATGCCCAGACGTGGGTCCCTTGCTCACTTTGCCACTGGATTCAAGCTAGCCTGGCTGATGACGGCTGAATAGCCAGAAACCGGTCCCCGGATGCTTGTTTCCGGTCCAGGGAAGACATGGCTTGGCAGTTCGGGCTGGACTGTTCCCATGAGGCACAGGGTCAGACTGATTTGCATATGGCCATGTCTGAACTGGGGTGGTGGACTGAGCTAAAGAATGATGATGGATTAAACCCAGATCAGTTGACTGGGGGTGAGTGTTTGATTTGCTCAAGCGCTCCGTCCATCATCCCCTTTGGTATCGCTTTGTTCGCCCTAAGTTGGCAGGGTATGCCCAGACGTGGGTCCCTTGCTCACTTTGCCACTGGATTCAAGCTAGCCTGGCTGATAACGGCTGAATAGCCAGAAACCGGTCCCAGGATGCTTGTTTCCGGTCCAGGGAAGATATGGCTTGGCAGTTCGGGCTGGACTGTTCCCATGAGGCACAGGGTCAGACTGATTTGCATATGGCCATGTCTGAACTGGGGTGGTGGAGTGAGCTAAAGAATGATGATGGATTAAACCCAGATCAGTTGACTGGGGGTGAGTGTTTGATTTGCTCAAGCGCTCCGTCCATCATCCCCTTTGGTATCGCTTTGTTCGCCCTAAGTTGGCAGGGTATGCCCAGACGTGGGTCCCTTGCTCACTTTGCCACTGGATTCAAGCTAGCCTGGCTGATGACGGCTGAATAGCCAGAAACCGGTCCCAGGATGCTTGTTTCCGGTCCAGGGAAGACATGGCTTGGCAGTTCGGGCTGGACTGTTCCCATGAGGCACAGGGTCAGACTGATTTGCATATGGCCATGTCTGAACTGGGGTGGTGGAGTGAGCTAAAGAATGATGATGGATTAAACCCAGATCAGTTGACTGGGGGTGAGTGTTTGATTTGCTCAAGCGCTCCGTCCATCATCCCCTTTGGTATCGCCCTCCAGCGTGAAGGCATGTGGGGGTCCCGGGTGGGACCGGGACCTTGAAAGGACAAAGAGGACGTGCCAGGGGCCCGGGTGGGACCAGGCCCCCGAAAACAAGCAGATCGGCCGGGGGTGGGCTCCTCGAGCCGTACCACTCACCTGGAGGTCCGGGTGGGACCAGACCCTCCCACAAAGGAGCAACGCGGCCGGAGGCCCACATCGCGGCTCTTTCCGACGCAGCGGGAGAGCCGCTGCTATAATATGCATGGAGCGCACGGAGAAGCGCCCCATAATGCCTTGCAGGCCCCGACCGGCCTGCAAGGGAAAACCGCCTTGTTTCTGCTTGTGGTGGCCCCAGGAGAACGGGGTCACCGCCACATGTGTGACAGGGTGCAGGGGGAGCTGCAGGAGCAACGCAGTCTCCCCCAGCACAACGCGAAGAAGTCCCTCCCTAAGTCTCCTAGGGACTAAGAAGAATAACCCCTCAAGGGCTCAGCAAGGAGTCATCTGCATCCCCATGGCTGGAACTTTTGTTCTACAGCTGGGGGTGCTTTAGGGACTGCCAAGCAGTGAAATGTTGAGTTGGGGATGTCTGGAGAAGGGCATCCCCAGAAGGTGAAGAGGTGTAATTGCACCTGTAGTGCATTTACTAATGTTATTTCTTTCAGAGGGACTGAAGGTCACATATATAAGGTGAAGTACCTGTGTAAGGTGATGTCATAAGCCAAATGGGGTTATGTGGCTCGATATTCCTGCTAGGGTTTCAGGGCTGTATATGCTTAATCCTGTGAGTTCATCTGTGATGCCTTTAGGGGCTGTAATTGCAATGCATTCTAATGAACAACAAATGTGATGAGTACTGTCATTCTAAAGTGATGCTTAAACATGTATTCTTGCTGCTGCGCTTAGGTGAAGAACAATCCAGACTGTTAGCCCCTAAGATGTAGAGGTGTATCCTGTATGGTAAGTGGGAAATGCTCAGTCAGGATTATGTGTCTCCAGGGCAGGGTTGCCTATTTTAAATGCTTGTTGAGGAAATGGGGTGGGTCGCCACTGGGAAGGTGCCAGTGCGCA
Organism: Calotriton arnoldi; assembly: GCA_963921515.1. NCBI lineage: Eukaryota > Metazoa > Chordata > Amphibia > Caudata > Salamandridae > Calotriton > Calotriton arnoldi. The sequence continues at coordinate 1,147,524 of CAWUFW010004727.1, read as the reverse complement.
GAGCCCTCGCTCCAGGTTATGTTCAACTACCTGCATTAGGGGGCCAGATGATGTGCATACATGGGAGTGGTGGTACTAGACCCCACCCCCCTGCGGGAGGGGTGGAGATGTTATGCAATGTCACAAAGTAATTCCAACAGCTTATGTATATTTGTAAATTGGTGCATAGTATTGAGTAGTGTGTGTGTTTAATAAATGTACTCTTACTTTTATAAAGCAAAGTACAGACTGGACAATCATTATTGAGTGTTATTTCTGCGCACCTGTAATGGCGATTACTAGCCCACACCACCTCCCTTGAGTAAGCCTCAGACTGCTCCGCAACGCTACCCTCTGAGAGTCAGGCGCTACAATTGGGTGTTTGGTTCCCAGTGAAGGACAAATGTAGTCATGTTATTTGTGCAGGCCTCACAGATACTGCCTCGTTTTCCAACACTTATTTATCCCATATCAGGAGGAAGGGTTGGAGAGAATTAGGGGGAAAATCCAGAAGACCAATGACTTTCTACAAGCATTCGAGACAAACATTCTGAGTAAAAAAACACACTCAAGAATTGGTAGCAAATTGACAATCCTGAAAAAATGACACATTGACTGGGCTAAACAAAGGTACATATTGAGAATAATGTCTATTATGGTCCTGTAAAAGAAGAGTCCTGTCATGAACAACACGTTAGAAGGCTAGAAAGACTGAAGAAACAGAAAAATCAGTGCCCAGAGATCAGCTGAGTTAGAATAAAGTACTGTAGTGAGGAAGCATGTTGATCAAATAAAAAGGAAACTTTTAGGGCACACAGCAATCGCTCTTGAGGCAATAGAGCCTTTTATATGAATAATGGCATCAGGAGGGGGCAAGTTGGATATTTCCCTGGTTGCAGTGTTGATATTGAGGCCATATTAAGGAGCACAATAGCTCCACAGACAGCGTTGTGAGGAAAGCATTTTGTGAGGAATCACGCCCACCGCCTACCAAATTGGCGGGCGCAACATCTCACTTTGAGGTGATATCCCCCAAGTCCGGCCGCTTAGGAAAACAGAATACACAGAGATTGTAAATAGGCTCCAGCGACCCACCAATTCTGCGGAAGGAGATGCATGCTTGTCTCTTCTGTCGGGTGAGCAGCGGAGCCGTCCCAAAGTCATGAAAGGCTCTCGCGTCTGACGGAGCTCAACACGGCGCTGCCATCTTGTTTGGCACAGAAACCACCAAAACCTCGATCTCATATAACGGGCAGTTTGCTGCTGCATGTTTTGCCTGCTTCTGCTCCCTGACTCAGCCAGGTTGTCTTCTGCTTTTCATTTAACAATTAGATAAATAGATAAACAGGCCCCTCTCTCTCCTGAGAAGGATATTAGAAGCAAGGTTGGCTATCAAGCTGAAAACTAATGATGTTGTAACAGGGAGGCTGAGAACAACTAGTGAGTCACTGCTACAGCAGCCACTAGAGTATGGTAGCCTTGTTCTAACCACAGTGACTGATGGGGGATTACAATTCGATGAGAATCCAAATAAGAAGGCACTTGCGCCAATGTGAAACCAGGCCTTTGCATAAAAAGAGAAAAAAATATATAAGTTATACATTTTTGCATCTGACATCAATGCCTAAGAAGCTTTGTGCTAATCCTATCCAATACAGCGATTAGGCAAAAGTAAACTATAAGTGAAAATAGAATATCAAATTAAACTTTTCACTATACAGTTACTAATATAGCTTGGTTGTGTAAAATAAGTCAGATCAACCACTAGAAGCAAGAGGTCCAGGGCCCCAGGCACGTAGTGAGGCTAATCAAAATGTCTATTATCTATATACAGTACCATTCCGAAGTTGCAATGTCCATCCTGTCCTACTCATCATAACCTTGAAATATGCAGAAAAATATTATCAACAAGGCCTTTCATGTAAAAGCCAAGAGGGGTGGCCAAGCCAAGCCTTTTCCAGCCTCTGACAGGTGCAGACGGGCCCACTCTTGGCTCGGTCTTTGCCTAGGCCAGGCCATGCACGCAAGTGTCCCGTCGTGCAGCAAACTCACTCGCACTTAATAGCTCTCACCGGTGATAACCCCACCTCCTCCTCAGGAAACCAGTAGGGATTTCGGGCGCTAAAATGCCCCAGAACCAGAAATCCTCTAAGCCATCTAGCTCAGTGGCAAACTCACTCGCACTTAATTGTGCTCGCCGGTGATGACCCCGCCTTCTCAGGCAACCAGTAGGGATTTTGGGCATTGTAGTTCCCAGTACCAGGAATCCTCTAAGTGCGTACCGTGCAGAGGCAAACTCACTCGCGCTTAATTGCACTCTCCGGTGATGGCCCGGCCTGTTCAGGCAACCAGCAAGGATTTGGGGTGTTGTGGTGCCCCAGCACCAGGAATCCTCTAAGCGCGTTTATATATTTCACTTACCCTATTTATACTTACCTGTGTGATAAGGGTATACGTGAGAAAGGCAGATGCATGCTAAATGAATGATTTTTAAAATATGCATGGTAAAGGCATGCGTTATAAATGCCTGTGTTGTAACATCATAGAACCCTGCAAAATATCTGTGGGCAATATCCTAAAATTGAAGTTTGATTTCTACATTTCTTATCTTGCATTTTAAAATAACATAAATGTTTTTATTCAAAATTAATTTTACCGTTTTTTTTTATCTGTAAACAGCTTAGCTTAATTCATACACTTACCTTCGTACAAGCTGGTGCACATTTGTATATACGCATACATTCAAATGCCTCACATAAATTGCATCCCCATTACAAGATGAAGACCCTCTACCAATGCATGTAGTCTCTTTTTTAGGTCTCACGCCTAGCGTTGCAGTGCGCAGCGCTGCTCGCGCAGCGCGAGACCTTTAGAAAGGGCTTCTGAAAACGACCCACACGCTCGTGCGTGTGGTTTTGTTTTCAGAAGCCCACATTGGCTGTAGCGGGCGTTTTTTTTTAAAAAAACGCACGCGATTGGGCAAAGGCGGGCGCATGTCCCGCCTTCGCTCCTCCCATTCCCGACGGTGGCCAGAACGCGCAGCAGCGCGCGTTCGCCTCGCTGCCCCGCTCCCTGGCCCCCGCTCCTCTGTGGTGCGCGCGCACCACTGGTTTCGCGTTCGGCTCCTCTGTGGTGCGCGCGCACCAGGTTTCTATTCCGTGCTTGTTATTGGTTTGATATGAGCTGCTGGGAAATAAAGTGGCAGAAATAGAAGGCACAGTCATTACCTCCGGTCCTGTCGCAAAGAGTAAATTAGCCCTCCAGGATCCTATAAAACCTCTGCTCACATACTGCTCACATACTCGCGTTGCTAATAACAAACATGGCTGCGGCGAATCACGAAGCGACCTCTTTTATCGCGCACATGCCCTTCACAAACATGGTTATTCCTGTTACTAGTTATTCGTGACCCGCCCTTTTCAAAGATGGCCGCAGCAAGGCACTTCGTCGAATCACCGCTCAAGCCTTGCCCCTCTTGAAGATGACAACGGTTCACCCCGCCCTCATGTTCCTAGTCACATGCCCAGCCTGCGCCTCTCCCATTGGCCGGCGGTGACGTCAGACCATGACTCTGTTTTTATGAATGGAAGGAATCTCTCTGAGGGAGTGAGTAATTCCAGGAAACTAACCCGCCGCTCACAACTCAGCACATTCCGGAAGCATAACAACAGAGCGGGCCTCACCCCCAGAGAGCGGGGTGCGCGGGAGCCTACACCCGATCCTTAACCCGGTAAGAGAAAACACGCAGTACTTACCGTAGTGACTCTTGTATTCTCTATTTGGTTTACAGAGCTAGGGGTGGCCTGTGAGGTCCGTTGGGGCCCAGAGATGACCCAGATCTTGGACCACTCTCCTCGTAGGCCGCTATACCGCCGCAGACATTGGGAGGTGGGCCGGGCGAGTGGGTGTTGAGGGAGCTGTCCTTGAGCTTTTCGCTGGTGGCTCCCACTTGCCCTGACGCAGGTGAGAACGGACGCCAACCCTTGCCAGCCCTTAAAGGGTTTCGGGAGGTCGGTATCGAGGCACGTGGTGCGGCCTGGGTGTGCCCGGGTTAGTGGTGGTAGGAAGCTCTGTGGTATGCCACCCTAGCTGACAGCATCCATCTGCCATAGAAGTGGAGTTCCGGAAACCACTGCTGGTACGCACCACGTCTGTGCGACAGGTCCTTTGAGAGCCATGGGGAAGAGTGAACGTCAATGTATGCTGGTAAAACTGTCTCCAAAAGTGATACGCTATCGGCAAATATGCATAATCTGTATAGATAAAGCTCTAGTGACCTGAGCAAGCGAAAGGGACACCTGGGCGGATGTTATTAAATAGGCAAAGATACATTGTAGGGCCTGAGAGTCAACTGACAATCATGTGGTTGGAAATATATTCAGTTATTTTGTACTTATGCAGTGCTCACGTGGACTAAGATGAGTTACAACATGGGCTGAAACTTAAGCAACAGTACTGAGAATGCAAGGGTGAAGCTGGAGATCTGCTAGGCGGTGTCTGTCAAGTACATTTAACTCCAAACGCACCAGCAAACCAATATGTTGTATTATTCTGTGCTTCTGACAAAGATACAAAAAAACAGGCTGGGTATAGGGTTCAGTTGGCTACAGTAAAACTGGAGGCCGGGAATGGGCTGAACAAAAACGACATGCACTCATTCTTTGTATAGGGACAGGCCTGTCGTCTGAAATTAATAATTTAAAAGGGCCTTTCGCTATAGGCCAGCGAAGATTCCAGAGTTAGCAGAAATACAGGTAGAGGGCACGTCCCCACATAGAAAGCAAAGTAGTGATGAATGGAACGTATGGTGGATTTGTAGAGTGCTGCTTGTCACCGGTGAGGGTATCCAGGCGCTTAGTAGGTGAATGTAGGTGTGTTGTGAGGCTGGACCTGAGTACAGGCAATCTCAGTGGTCCCAAGAAGACTAATTGTAAAAAAAAACAGGCCTTAAGCTTTTGCAGAACTCAATAAGTGAGGAAGAGGCCCTGATGTGTTGGGGGAGGTCTTTCCAGGATTTGTGGATACGGGTTGTGTGTGCGCGAGTGATGCTGAGCAAAGTTGTCTGTTGGGTTGGTGGAAGGGAAGCCATGATTGAGTTGTGTGGTCCCGTGTTGTGTAGTGACTTGAACTCATGTGTGAGAAGTGTGAACTGGAAGCGCCTCTGGATGGGGAGCGAGTGTAGCTTTTGGGCAGTGGTGTGGTGCGGGTTAGGCATGGGAGTTCGAGGACGAGTCAATGGCGGCGTTTTAGATGGTGTGAAGATGGGTTGGGATGCCGGAATAACAAACATTACTAATAAAACATACTCAGCAAACTGTGCGATACGTAATAATCTTAGGAGGGTCCCCAACAGAGCAACCTTTAAGGTACATATCACGTTTGTTGTAATCTCCAGCCAAGTGCTTTCAACTACAGCACCACTCAAAACAGAGGCACAGTCTCATGGGGGAACTTGACTGTGTTGTTGTTTTTTTAAGGCTTGGCTGTTTGATTACAGGAAAACATTTATTTAAAGTTTTAAGCAGGACGTGTTGACTTACAGGAAATGTGGCTGTTTATGGTTCACGCCTGTCCTCTATTTAGATGGAAATTTGTCAACCGTGCAACAAACACGCCGACATATTTTAGACAAAAATGTGAAGACCGTGCTACTATTTGAGAAAAACTTTAAAGTTAACGGTAAATGCCCCTTCGAGTGACAAAATAAAACGAAAGGTGAGCGGGGGCTCCCTTTGAATTGCCCACAGTTATCAGGGTCTCCTCAGAGCGCTTTGGGTGGATTTTGGTGCTGAAAGGAGAGCTCCGGGCCTGAAGTCTTCCCAGGCAGAGGAGCTTCCTTGCCCATCCTATAGGGGGCATCGCATCGAGGCGTTAAGAATCTGATCATTGAACCGTTTGCCTCTCTGCTGAGACTCCCCACAGTGAAAGAGTATCCATATGTCATGCAATGGGCCGTGATATTTGAGGCCTTTCATTTTAGATTAGTAATCATTCATGTAGATTTGGGTGTTACCGGGACAAGGCTAGTCCAGATATGGGTTCCCTATGTTTTTTAAGGACGATTTGGTTGCTAAGCTGTAATAGTCAGTGCTTGATAACCTGTAGTCTGACAGACACGCAGCATCGAGGAGACATTACTAACTTCTTCACCCCTCCCGCTAACCTTGGGGTCAGAACTTAACAATGATCAATTACATGTGACTATTAACGTCGAGAAAATGAACTACAGAGAATATGTTGAACCTTAGGGCACGTACTTTTGAGTGAGCGTCGCAAGGAAGCCGAAGGGTTAAAGGTCTGCACATTATACTGATGTCCGAAGCACGTACATCTACTCAGAGAGCCTTCTTAGCGGGAGTGGAACCTTTGACCTGCAGACTAAAGCCATATTTTTGCAACGACAAGCAGAGCTACCTTATTGCAATTACAATTAATTCACATACAAATGCACATCTCCGCAGTACGCACATTAATCTTAGGGAGTGGTATGTGCTGTTTTACTATGTTTGGAACCCGTAAAGTGCAGGCCTCGTGCATATCTCTACTGCTAGCCCCTTGATAGATTAGCAGCAGTTGCACGAACCCCTGAGCCATTTCACCAGTTGGAGCACGTGCACTCCTGTGTAACCCGTTTTACGAGATGATCAAATGCGATGAATTTAACCCCCTCATGAGACGGCCATGGATTTCCTGGTTCAATGCATGCATTCAACTGACTCCTCGTGATTGGCTACCACCTACCCAGCACCCCGTTCCCTTACGTCCCCCTCCTTAAATTCAGCTCCACACATTTCCTTTCCACATTACATAATTCAACAACAAACCACATAATTCAACTCAACCACATGATTACACAACACACCACATGTATCCAATACACACCACAAAACTCTACATCATGCCACATAACTCAACAGCATACCACATAATTAAACTTCCCTCCACAACACAAAATACCAATCCACATATTTACACTCCATGCCACACAATCCCACTCTACATAATTCAAGTACACTCAATACCACATAATTACTATCCACATAATTCCACTGCACACCATGCCACATAATTCCTCTACACAAATCCACTCCACACCACACTATTCCACGCCACACAATTCTATCCAACTCACATAATTCCACCTCACACCACATACATCCACTCCATAAACATAAGTAAAAGGCATTGCCATTTACAATGCCAATAGCTCTAACTTAAAAAAAGCGAGACCTATTGCATTTCCAATGCTTTTTACTCTTGCCTTGCCCCCTACTTCCTTCCTTCCCCCTCACCATCTTTTGCTATCCTTTCCCAACTTTCTCTATCCTTTTTGCTCTTGCTTTTCCCCCTACTTCCTTCCTCGCCCTCACCATCTTTTGCTATTGCTTCCCACCAAACAGATGTGCACTCCCGGCTGCTCGGGCGAATTTATGGGCATCTCATCCAGACCACATCTGGAAAAATAGCAAGGAGAAATAGGGGATGGACAGACACTTTTGTTTTTAGTGGCTAGCATTCATCCCTCATTTTTTATTAATATTCACACAAAAGGATGTTTGCACTCATCTGTGGGCAAACCAAAGCGTAATCCCAAGTAGTAATTGTAATGATTCATTATCAATATTTAGTCCGGTCTAAATAATAATAATGAATTAATACAATTACTACTTGCGATTACGTTTTGAGCCACAGATCATCCATCACTTGCTGTTGTTGATAGGAATCTTACAGTTCCTAAAACATTGGTACAACAGTGAAACAAAGCAGACGGGCTACCTAACCAGGCTCAGGCCCTCACAAGTTAAAGGTGGGAGTTACCTCTCAACCCCCACCAACAGCCCCCCATCTTTATTGTGCTTTAAAAAACGGAACATTCCAAAACCTGAATTTAGGAAACATATTGTAGGTTTGTATATCTGTGAATGCCTGTAAGACCATCTGGCATGGCATGATTGTTGTTTTCCACAAAGACTGGTTCTACTACGCAATAAGAAAACGAGCTTTTGCTATGCAATAGGTGTCGCATTTGCGAGAGTTTGAGCTATTGGCATTGTAAATACCAATGCCTTTTATTTCTGTATTTTAAAAACCTGCAAGCGGTGCGTAAACAGGCACTTTGTACTTGCAGTCGTTGCTTACGAGAAGCAACGCTGGCAGTAACTGCCTTTTTTACTGCCAGCCTTCCTTTTCGTAAGCAAGGACTATAAGTACAAAGGGCGTGTTTATGCACCGCATACAGCTTTTCGAAACACATAAATAAAAGGCATTGTCGTTTACAATGCCAATAGCTCAAACTTTAGTAATGCGAGACCTATTGCATTGTAAATGCTTGTTCTTGATGGGCAGCAAATAAAAGACTTCCTTCACACTATTTATCTAGCCGCCAGTCAAATTGTACATCATCTCTAGCAGTTAGCCTGTGTGCTAAAACAGCAGAGATTATGTACTATTTTGCCGGCCCTTTTACGAGCGCCGCGCTGTTAATGGTTTCATTGTTTCCTTAACCGTGCTCTCCGCTCTCCCTCCCTGTTTAAAGAGCTTGCTGGAGCTCCGTTGTCATCAAACCTATCACTGAGCGTCGCGCGCCTTCACAAATGCATTTTTTTAAGAGCGTTGAAACGTCGCGCTTTAACTTCAACATCGGAAAGATGCCGCACTTTAACTTTAACAATTTCTGCTTTGTAAGCAAAGAATAAATAAGAAAATAAAAGATCGGCCTGTAGTCGAGGAACATTTATAACTTGAAAACGACAGAACTGGTTAACATTAACTGCAGTGAGTGCACTGGTCTTGAAAAGGGCAATTTGAGACGTGTAGAAAGGTTATGTTCTGTTTATGCATATTTAGCAGTTGACCGCAGGGCACTACAGGGCTTTGGAATAAGACTTTGCATTCAGTGTGGGTTTCTGAGGATTGGAACCAAAAGCAGCGACGGTTATGTGCAAAAAAAAATTCTGTTGCATTTGCGTTGTATTTTTATGGCACGGCTGTGCTATGTCTACATATTGATTAAAGCAAAGAGTAAAGCCGTGTGCCTGACAGTGGTAAATATTGGTGAGAGCATTATCGTAATGCGCAGGACGACGAAGGTGACGGCGCTGGTCTGCTGTCTGAACGCATCCCCATAAGGTGCGGCAGAGAGCGGCCTCTGGCCTCCATTTCCTGCTGAGCTCCGAGAAGGCCTGACATTGAAGGATGGGTCTCCCTCCTATCACCCCATCTCCACACTCTCGGCTTTTCTTTACGTTGATCATTTTTCTGAAGGCTGAACTCACTCCATGGGCTTGCGATCGTTTCTCCTGATATCTTGCCACATCTACTAATATTGTTGCACGACACCCACGAAAGTCACTTACTGAATTTTATCGGGTGTACTGTTGTTAATTTCAGAAATAAGTCGCATTGTGTAGTTTTTTAATGTGTAGTGTGACTGTCAGAGACTCTGCAATGTTTTCTGCAGACTTTGTTGGATTCAGACATCTGTTACAGTTTTGCTGGTTACAACATTTAACAATGTTTAAACACCCTCCCTACATAAAAAAGTCGGCAAAAAACACGAGGCCAAGAAAAGCCTCATAGTGACACTGCTGTCGGGGCGGTGTGATTTCTCTTATGCTTGCCACATGGAGAGACATGTTTCCATTTCTAACTACTCGCACAACGTTTTGCAGCTCAAAATGGTGTCTTGTGCATAGCGCCGAACCATTTGTAAACTGCTGAGAACTCCCACTGTTACACAAGCCTTTCAGCGGTGAGCGATGACAGTACATTCTCCAAGCATGGCCTGTAAGTTAGGTTACCAGATTGGTTCATATAACCAGGGACTCAGTTGTCTAGTCCTGGATTACATCATACTGCATTCTGGGAGATGTAGTCCTGCCGATTAAATGAAACTCAAACTTAATAGATAGTCTCTTGCCTCCACCTCCTTCACATACATTGGCAACAGGGTGTGGGCGGGGTCTCGGCATCCGCTCATCTCGCTAATACAAAATTTAACATGAATGCCGTGTGTTTAAAAAAATCAAAAAATCCGCCAGCAGAGCACGTTTGTTTTGGAGGCAAGAGAAAGTGATAACCAGTGAGTTCCCCCACAAAATCTAAAGTGCACATACGCTTCCTGGCGCCTTTTAAACAATGAACCAGAGCGACTTCACAGCAACAAATCCAGCAAGAATTTCCTCTTTGGAGACCACCACTGGCAGGTAAAGCTCATTTTATAAAGCTATGTTTTCGAGTTAGTTCACTCCCCTAGAACGCTTTTAAATATCGGATGAGGAGGGACTGTCTGGAGAGAGGTAGGGTGATTACTCCTGGCTATCACACGTGGTGACTGACTGCTGTCTGGCCTAGGGGTGGAGATTGCTTGATTGAGGAATGAATTATGCTTGCTGATCAAAAAAGATTTAAGGTCAAAAGTGGTCAAAAGTGGCAAACACATCGGTTCCAGCTGCTTTTCTTGATTTCTCTGCTAAGAGTCAATCTTGGCTCCTATTATCATAGGCGCTGGAAGTATTGGTGCGGGGGTGCTGCAAATCAAAACAAGCATTTGCAATGCAATAGGTCTCGCATTTGCGAGAGTTTAAGCGATTGTAATTGTAAATGACGATGCCTTTTATTTATGTTTGAAAAACCAATACGTAAATAAAAAGGCATCGTCATTTACAATGCCAATTGCTCAAATTCTCGCAAATGCGAGACCTATTGCATTGCAAATGCTTGTTTGATTTTGAAGACATTTTATCACAGTTTTACATGATATTTGTTGCATTATTTATGCGACAAATATTTTCAGAGCTCGGCTCGTGCACAGGCTCTTAGAGCCAAGCAAAACCCTTGGGGAGGCTCAGCTTTCCCTGTTAAATTGTTGGCTCACCCACCTCTAATTTACTGCACCCATCCAATTTTGCACATCATGTCGTCTGAACTTTTTTGTTGCACTAAATACCTCATCCATTACCATCCCGCTTGGACATGGAGGCCTAGTCTCAAACTGGATTCACAGTAATCACTTTGCCTCTATTCTCATGAATGCATCATTGGATGCGCTGAGTTAAATTTGTGGAACTGGTATTGCATTGCATCTGTTCCAATTGCCTATCAAAAAGGATGCACTCATGACTAGTTACCACAATACAAGAGAAGACTGTATTGGTGCTATCAACAAAGCACAATACTCAAGGTCTGGCACTCTGCGAAACAAGAGAAAATGTAAAAAATGTAAAAAGCCATATAAAACGTTTTCACTTTGCGTTTGTTTGTTAAGGGTAGTTGGCCATAATATTTACTCTGTGGTTTTCAAAGATACATGCTTGAATCTTTTGCACACACATCGTTTTCAAAGGTAAATGCTTTGATCTATCTCAAGCTAAGGGGCTTATTTACAAGCCCCTTGCGCTGATGGTGCGTCACTTTTAATATGGGGAAAGGTGATGCACCGGCTGTGCAAGGGGCTTATTTACTGTGCATCACTTTTTCTCATATTAAAAGTGACGCACTAGTGGCGCTAAATCTCCCAGAAGAACTCAAGCTAGGCCGAAACTGGTCTAGGGTTGCTGTTTCTGTCTGAGGCGACCTGGCCTGGCCAATCAGACTGGACGTACTTACTGGGGTAGGAGTGAGGCTGATTTGCATATGGCTGGTTATTGTCTGAGGTGATATGATAGGCAAAAAAACAAAACGTTAAAGTGGGATGCTGCCCAAATAAATGACCAGTGGCACCCTAGATGTTTAGTCATATGTGTCCCATACCTACTGTGCCACTGGACTAAAGCTTTAACTGCCTGAGTTCCTGTTCAGAGGGGGCCTGGCCTTGCCGTTCAGGTTGAACGGATTGGACGTGTTTGTGCAGAACCAGGGCTGATTTGCTTATGGCTGGTTCCTGAGGTGGCTAGGTGGGCAAAACAATGTTAGATTGTGATTGGGTCCTGAGAAATTACTCATGACTGAGATTAGTTCAAGCATTTCACCTATAACTTTTTTCCCTCACTTAATATATTGCACAGGCAGTGTATGGTTCATTACTTGTCCAACGATTGCTGTAGGCCAAAATCTATAGTAGCTCAATCAACCTCAACCATTCTTGGAATTAAGAGCTGTCCTCTTCCTACCATAAGCAGGTTCCTTCAGGTATGTTACCTAGACATGTGTATCACAGTTCTTCCATTTGTGTATTTTCATAGCGCTTTTGGAATCTGGGTGCTCTTTGTAGTTATGAAAATGTAACCTACTACAATCAGACTGGCCTGTGGATGATGTAGTTCCTCCTCTATCATAATGTTAAGAGTTGAATTTTATTGAGTGGTGGCAAAAAGATAACAATGGACTAATATACTGTTTTAGGATGGTTCATTTTGAACTGTGACTGACAAGACCCTATTATGAATGTGTGTAGAGAGCTATGTGTATGGATCTGTGCGACAAAAGACTTTGCTTTTTCTTTGTTCTCTAGGATGCACAGTGGTTCATTGCTTGTCTTACAAGGTTTTTCAGTATGGAGGAATCAATGCCAATTTTATGGCTTTGATGCACTGTTGTACGCATTTAGTTGTGGTATATTTAAGCTACTCTTTATTGGTTGACAAGAAGACTGAGTTTTCTAGCTTACTATGACGGCTTGGAGTTAAGTATTCAATAATGTTTGATTGGCAAGGCGTATGGGTTTACAAGGGCTGTCAAGCATAACAGACCCACAAGGCTATACCAGTTTTGCATAATTCATTTGTCTGCCTCCAGCGATGTCACGTGCTGTCAATCCTCTACTGTCCTTTCTGCCTGCTATGGGCGTGCCAACTGTGAAATGTGGATCTTGCAGTCCTCTTCAAGTCTCCAGTACAAAGCCATCCTGGAGGTAAATTCTTCATAGTAGAAATTCTATACCGGGGTGAGGCAGTGTTTGTTATTTGATCAGTCATATGTACCTGTACTTCTGAAGCCCTGACATGTTGTGGTGAACTCAATGCTGCTGGTGTGCTTGCCTGTTTTTATAGAGAAGGATAAGGCCTTATGTTTTCTTCTTAACTGATACAATAATAGTCACACTGAGTGTGTTATCTACTACTCATAAGGATCTGGGTCATGAGAGAGTTAGCTAATGCTACATTAAAATGGCCTTTTGGGGTGTCTGACCGGTCTGCCTTAGGCTGGTCTTCCCCTAAACTTTTAGCCTTACTCCTCAATTTCTTGCTGATCTTGTTGTGCACTTTATCTTTAATGACCAGTGCTAAAGTGTTAGTGCTCTCTCCTTCTAACATAGTGAAATTGGCTTAAATCTAATTAGCGCATTTAATTTACTTGTAAGTCTCTAGTAAAGTGTTACTACATGTACCCAGGACCTGTAAATTAAATGCTACTATGCACTTATTGTTCCACTAACACAAGTAGCCTTTTAAACATGTCTCAGGCCTGTCATTGCAGCCTGTGTGTATTTGTAAACTGCTATTCTGATCTGGCAAAATAAGCCTTTTGCCAGGCCTAAACCTTCCTTTTTAATACACGTAAGTCACCCCTAGGTCAGAGTGCAGAGTATTTAGAATGCTGGATATGTACTTTTAACTTTTCTATGGCCTGGTAGTGAAAAATACTTACATTTGTTTCTCACTACTTCAAGGCCTGCCTCTCCCATAGGATAACACTGGATTAACTTATTACATTTAATATGTGATACATTTGATTCGGGAGTGGCTTGGAATCTCAAGTTTGGTGTCTAAAGAAATATAATTTAAAACCCTCTTTAATGAAAAGTCAGATTTTTAGTCACAATACTGAAAATGGCACTTTTTGAAAGTTGGCGTTTTCTTATCCGAACTATTTGGTGCCTGCAGCCTGTTCCTAGGTCACATGACTAGGTATAGCTTTCAGTTGGTCTCTGTGTATTGCTCCCAGACAGTGAAACAAAGAAGAATATGTGTTGGCAGGATGGGGTATCTCTGACTTGATGAGGGGGAGGAACTGTCACCTTTCACTCTTGCACATCACAAAGAATTTGTCCATCACACTCACAAAGGGTTTCAACACTAGTCTTTTGTGTCCTCAGCCAAGCTCGGGTCAGGGCAGGGAAGCATGAAATGCCAAACACCTCTGAGGGTGAAAACCTCCAGAACCTTTTCCTACTTCAAAGTGGGCATCAGGTATAAATAATTGATCATCAGACCCAACTCTTCAGCACACCTCTGGACCTGAGGATGCTAAAGAAGAAAGACTCCTGTTGTGCTTTGATGTCAGAACGATTGCTAATTTCCTGCCCTGCTACTCTGCAGCCCTGCTGCCTGCTGCAGTGCTTGCTGAAAAAGGACGACTGAACCTGCACCTTTGATCCCAGGCTGAAGTGACTCCAGGGGTAAGCTGATTGACCTCCTGTCCTGAGCTACATTTACATAACAAGCTCCAGAGGCTCCCTGCAACTGCCCAGCTGACTTGCTGCCTGGACCTGCACTGGACCTGCCTGATAACTGATGGCCTCTGCTGGAGTGAGTTCCTGATCCCCAAGACGGGCCCCTCAGGTCTTGCTCCCTTGGTGTGTCATCAGTTCAGCTCCTCTCCGAAGAAAAGGAGAAATGCTGTAGTTTTGGGATCTTCTTGACCAAGATCCTGCTGCCTGAGCTACCCATCAACACGAAGCCCCTGTGAGCCGATCTCTTTGCTCCACAGCTACCACCAGCTCTACCGTCAATGCTAGAGAACTGCACTTTGCGGTGCAGCATTGACAACTTGAGGTGACCGCCAACTCAAAGCTCCAGCAATGACCATCCATGACGCGAGAAAAAAATCTTTGCATTACAGTGACGACTGTCTGTGACTTTGCGTTCCCTCGATGATCATCCACAATGCTCTCCCTGCTGCTCACAGCCACCTCCTATGAAAACAGAACTCTTTGCGCTGGACTTTTGAAGGTAACTCTTTTAGCAGGACTAATTTTGTCTCTGTAACCAGTTCACACTCCATCGTGTTCGGCCTGAAATTGTGACTTTTACCGGTCCTGCACAAATAGATACCCATGAGTGGCGTTTAGTGCATTTAGATGGTAAACTTACTTGAAATCTTAGAAACTGCATATTTCCGGTTCTACTAATTGAATCTTTGTTGTTTTGGTTTCAAATAATTTATTAGTTTTTATTCTATTTTTGTAAATTGGTGTGGGGGTTTTCTTGTGTTGTATTTTCACTTTATTACTGTTTGAAGTGCTGCATAAATACTTTACAGATTGCCTCTAAGTTAAGCCTGGCTGCTTTTGTGCCAAGCTACCAGAGGGATAAATACCGGTTAATATGGGGTAGCTGGTGACTTTTCCCTAACAGAAATTGTGGGTGCTGTTTGAATAGGATTTCACCCTCCTCAACCAGTAATCCAATTTCCAACATGGGTCTAGATCAGAAGGGGTGCAAGCACAACATACAGGAAATCCACAGACTCCACATGACACCCTAGTATTGGGTCTATGGAAGTAAATCAAGAAAATCTAAGAATGGCACCAGCCTGTATGATAAACACAGTACAGAAATGCCTTTAA
Organism: Calotriton arnoldi; assembly: GCA_963921515.1. Lineage (NCBI taxonomy): Eukaryota > Metazoa > Chordata > Amphibia > Caudata > Salamandridae > Calotriton > Calotriton arnoldi. The sequence continues at coordinate 1,132,037 of CAWUFW010004727.1, read as the reverse complement.
AAATTAAGGTGCTGTTTGTCTTAGTCTGCATTGCTCAATCTTCTCCCATCACTTAATTTCAACTCAAGAAATTTACTTGCCTTTGTCTCCAATGAAATATCCAAGTGTCCATTTATTCTGGGTGAGTGCCTGATAACTCTCCAAGGTCTTCTAGCTGAGAGTGCCCCATATGACCTCTATGCACCCCTGTGCTACAGACCAAGATATAAGCAAAGAGGGCAGATCCCCTGAACAAAAACCAAATTCGCCACCTGCATGACGGTAGTAGCCACCTGGATGAGATCCAACTGCCTGAACCTTAACACAGACAAAACAAAAGTTGTGATCTTCGAAAGATGAACCTCTGCTTGAGACTCTACCTGGTGGCCATCTGACTGCGGCCCCAAACCTGCCCCCACCAATCACACCAGAAACATAGGAATCATCCTGGCAGACAAGCTCAACATGACAGTCCAGTTGAACGCAGTGACCTTCACCTGCTACTACACCCTGAGGATGCTGCAAAAAAACTTCAAGTGGCTACCAGAAAGCACACATTCCCTGATTACCCAAAAACTTGACTACGGCAAAACACTCTACGCAGGAGTCACCAAAATGCATTTGAGGCGATTCCAAACCATCCAAAACGCTGCAGCTAAACTCATCCTCAAACTACCTCAATATACTGACATCACTCCACATCTGAGAGAGCTTCACTGGCTCCCAATACACAAAAACGCCCAGTTCTCACAAACACATACAAAGCACTACACAACACTGGACCAGTCTACCTCTACAGCCGCATTCATTTTCATCTACCCCCCACGCACCTTTGCTCAGCCAGACTCTAATTAGCTCAGGTACCCCGCATCCACAGAACCAAAACCAGGGTTGTTACATCTCCCTCAAAGCATTAAACGACCTCCCACATCATATCAGAGCCTCCTCAACACTTCTCGAATTCTGCAAGAAGCTGAAAACCTCACTCTTTGAATAAACTCTCCAGGGAGACAGCTGCCCACTCACTTGAAAAGGGGCAGGATACCCTCACGGGTGATTAGCATGCTATAAAAATAAGCATAACATAATTAAACATTGTCAAAAGCCCCGCCTTCCAAGCGGACTACTGGTGAAAGACTGGGACAGAAGTCCTGCTATAATAACACACTGTGCACATAGAAAAAACTGCTCTATTAACTTAAATGGTACCTCTTCCTAAGCGAGTCTCATGTATACCCTGACTTTAAAACAAAATTAAATCCTTGCTGGAATTGTATTGGCCTACTTTGCCTGCTAGCAAATATTTGTGAAGTATTAGGAAGTGGTGGACCTGGCATCCTTGCTGTGGTTTGCCCCCAACCTTTTGCATTCCAGCCTTCTGTTTTTGAGGCTTTAGGACTCTGCACACTTTACCACTGCTAACCAGTGCTAAAGTGCTTGTGCTCTCTCCTTTGAACAAATAACTTTGGCTTACACCAGGCTTCTCCAATGAGTACCTTGTGAGTTACTGGTAGCTCTCCAGCTACCTATAAGTAGCTCTCCTGTGTGCAGCCCAGCATACTAAATTTGAAGCTTTGCTTAGTTGAATTAATATGCACACCAAAATTGAAAAGCATGTATTTGAGCCGGAAATGTTATCTATTTTCAGAACTCATTAGTTGATATTTGGAGAATAATATTTGAATTTCTTAAATATATTTAAAGCCGATATTTGACAGATCAATAATGCAGCACTGGAGAGATGTATTACTAATATTATTACCTTGGTAGTAATGGCACTACAGCTATGATTCTTATGTATGACCCATGCAGAGACATTCAGCAATGGCAAAGCCATTTTACATAACTCCTAGCAACTCTGCCTGATGAATTGAGGTGAACACTGCTCATAATCTTGCATACAGTGGCCACAAATACAATTTTCCCCCAATGCTGTACTATTACAACACTAATAATATTAGTATCTCAGGATGATTTTCATTGAACATTAGAAACTCCTATTTTGAAAAAGGTTGGAGACACCTGGCTTACACCCAATTGGCATATTTCATTTACTTGTAAGTCCCTAGTAACCTGGTGCTGCAAGTACCCAGGACCTGTAAATTAAATGCCACGAGTGGGCCTGTAGCACGCATTGTGCCACCCACTTAAGGAGCCCTTTAAACATGTTCTAGGCGTGCCATTGCAGCCTGTGTGTGCAGTTTACCTTGCCATTTCTACCTAACAAAATCAACCATTTGTCAGGTCTAAACCTTCTTTTTCATTCACATAAGTTAACTTAGGACAGGCCCTAAACAGTCACAGCACAGGGTGCAGTATATTTAAAAAGCTGGACATGTACTTTTTCCTTTTACATGTTCTGGTAGTGAAAAGCTCTTAAATTCACTTTACACTCCTGCCTCTCCCATAGTATAACACTGGGTTAAAGTACGACATTTAAAAGGTGATATCTTTCAATTGGGAGCAGGTAGGAATATTGAGTTTGTTGCAGTGCTTAATTTGTGCTGGTGTTTGCCGGTGTACAAAACCCTCACTTATTTCTTAAGACCGGCACAAACAAATGATAGTCAACACATGGTGCCACTGTTCATCTATTTTTAAAAAGAGTATTTCAGCAGCGAGTGTTAAAATTTAATTTATATTAAACAGGTAATGTTACCAGCGTATCCAGTTCATTTTTACTGGTATAGGAGTCCATGTATAGTTCATATTGTCACATTTGTAGGCGTGTGATTGATGGTAGGCAAAGTCAGTACTAGCATTTGGCAGCACTGGTATACACAGTGGATGGCGCAAGCTACATGGCCTTCTGTGAAATATCTGGGGCCCTGGCACTTATGTTTTTTTTTTTTTTACAAATTAACCATGGGTTTGGTGCCAAAGAATTTTAATTTATAACCCTATATAATGGCAAAGTTGGATTTTAAGTCACAATTATGAAAATGCCACTTTTAGAAAGTTGACTTCTTCTTGTCCTAACCATTTTGTGCCATCAGCCTGTTCCTAGGTCACATGGATAGGTGTAACTGACAGTTGATCTTTGTATATTGCTCCCAGACAGTGAGAGAAAGGAGAATATGTGTTGGCAGGATGGGCCATCACTGACTTGTTGAAGGGGAGGATCTGTCACCTACCACACTTGCACATCACAGAGGGTCTGCCCATCACCCTCACAAAGGGTTTTGACACTAGTCTTTTGAGTCTCCAGGTAAGCTGGGGCCAGGGCAGGGATACAGGAAATTTTAAATACCTCTGAGGGTGGAAACCTTCAGATCTTTCTTCTACTTCAAAGTGGGCACAAGGTATAAATATTGGAACCTCAGATCTAACTCGTCAGTACCCCTCTGGACCTGTGAAAGACTCAGAAACACTGCTGTGCTGCTCTGCAAGAAGGACTGCTACTTTGTTACCCTGCTGTCTGCTGCCTGAGTGAAGGACTGGACCTGAATCTTGAATGCAGCACCACCAGAGTGACTCCAAAGGCTAGTTTGCTGGCCTCCTATTCAGAGCCTCTGAGACAGAAAAGGCTTCAACCACCTTGACAGCTTCACCTGGACTCTGTCTGCTGTGAGTCCTAACCCAAAGTGGTACCACTTCATTCCAGGGCCCTTCGAAGTGGGCTTTGAAGTTGCTCTGCCAACCCAGCTGTGTTCCTGTGCGCAGAACCTATGCAGTGCAACACATCTCTTCGCAGCCTCTTCAGAATTGATGCAGTGCGACGTAACCCTGACTTCGAACCTTACACCACAGCCTACAGTCTCATTGAAACCACCACTGCGTGATGAATCCTTAACACAGGCCTTGAAAATCGCAAGCACCTCATTGACGGCATCCTTGACAATGACCCGGGACTCTGCATTGCAGCCCTGTATCAAAGCTCCTTGTCAACGGCATCCTTGAAGACGAAGCAGGACTTTGCACAGCAGTCACACAGCGCCTCGGAACCACCGCTGTATGGCGCAATCTTGATGCAAGATCTCACTATGCTCCACAAACCAGGTTTTAAGGTACTTTCGTTCAAAAGGCCCAACTTGTTCCTTGCAGCTGGCCCATGCTCCATTGCGGTCAGCCTGAACTTGTGACTTGGTCCCTGTCTGGTGCAACCAGATAATCACATTTGGTGCTCTGTGCTTCCAGGCAGTGTTTTTGCCTAAAACTTTGAAATTGCCTATCTCTGGTAATACTGATTGACTTGACATTTTGGTCTCAAATAATATATTATATTTTACTCTATTTTTCAAAATTGGTGTGGGATATTTCTTGTGTTGTGTTTTCACTTTACTACTGTTTGAAGTACTGCATTAATACATTACACATTGCCTCTAAGTTAAGCCTGACTGCTTTTGTGCCAAAGTATCAGAGAGTTAAGCACATGTTAATTTGGGGTTTGCTTGGGTCTCAACATTAAGGAAATTGTGGTTGCTGCTTGAGTAGGGTTTCACCCCCAACCAGTAACCCATTTTCCTACAGGAAGTGAGCACTCAAGTTAGCATTCCTAAAGAACATCTGGATGAGATTTTTACCATACGTAAAAATGCACATTATAATATCACAAGCTAGCAGTGTGTGGTTGTCTTTTTAGCCATATTAACAATTTAAAGAAAAGTGTGGTTATTTTTTTTTTACTCCACCTTGGCATTTACTAAACACTCTTTACTACACATTTTTGCCATTTTAAATCCCTGCAAATAACAGGTGTTTCTTTAATTCAGTGGTACGCATTTTATCAACCTATAAATGGTGAGAAGCTGGGTGAATTTGCTAATATTCATCCTTGCGACCTGCAGCTTACACATGTCTCACCAGGAGGCGCTTGCTGTAACCTGCTGAGCTCAAGTGGGTAGGAGCCGACACAAGAAAGGCAGTGGAAGGGCATGCTTCTAGACTTAAGTGTAGGTTTGTAAATTTCACAGGTGATCTGCAACAAGTTATATTTATGAAATGTGATTTGACACATTTTCAATGCTAAAATGTATATATATTCTCTTGTAAGAGAATATTTTGCTAAGAGTGTAAAACCTTATAGTGCCGAGCTGTGAATATCAAGTCACCACTTACAAATGCCGGTGGGTTTTTATACATGGAAATATGTATCTTATATATGGTACAGGTCTATCTATTTATGTGTGGAGTTCTCCATCCCCACTGCGGAGACTCTGCAGTCGTAAACTTACTATTGAACTGCAGTTTTGTGAATACCAAAAACAAAATAAACTTACAAAAACCTCTAAGTTTACCTTTGGGAATCAGGCCCTTTGATGTGAACCAGAAGGCCACAAAAAAACTGTTCCTTCATCTCACAAACTCTTGCAAATACCTGGGAGTTCTCCCTACTCTCTGAACTCTTTCCAACCCAGTAAATCTGCTGTCACCATTCTCATGCACCACTGACTTATCACACACCCTTACAATGCTATCACACAAACCAGGACTGCCTGAGTGAGACACATTTAAACTGGAAACAATTCGCAAACCACCAACTGCTTTTTCATCATTCGTTAGCATAAACCCAGTGCACCCTTCATCTCTACCAATACTCCTCTCCACACAACCATGCAACAAATACTTTGCAACTGTTCTTAGATTCCACGATTCTCCCTTAGCTAAAACCACATGCCTGAGATATATTTCTCTCACCTCAAATGGACCATGGAACTTACCCTTCGTCACACATCCAGACATTACCGTTACCCAGTCACCAGGAAAAATTCTCCATTCATATGTGGAGACACTGTTAGAAGAGCATCCTAAACAGATGTCCTCACTTGACAAACTCCTCCCCTCTACCAAATTTTTAATTCAAGCAGGAATGAGCTTGGTACCAAGTTTTCTTCCTCTCATCAAACTAAAAGGTGAATAAGGTGGAAAGATTTCTCTTGCGTTCGATAAGCCCAAACATGATCAAACACAACATTTTTAACCTTCAATCTGTTGGCAAGAGCCAATTGTATTACTCCTTTCTACCATATCATTTGCCTTTACAACAATTCCATTAGCCTGTGGGTTGTACAGCGCTGTGTGTGAATGTTTAATCCCACAGGAAGATGAAAATTCCTTCATATCCTGACCCGTTAACTGGGTACTATTATCAGTGATGAGGACTACTGGAAAACCCCCATCCTTAAACACTTCTTGCAAAGCACTTATAGTAGTTCTAGTACAAATTTCTAATAGACATTTTACCACCAACCATCTCAAACGCACATCCACAATTACTAATGCACACTTTCCTTTATCGCTTGAGTCCAGGCATGTGACCAATAAAAATAACACACACTATGCCATGCTTGTCCAGGATCACGGAGAGTGCCCAAATCAAACTAACAACACATCTTAAGCCTCTTTTCACATTATTTGCATTCAACACACCACCCCACTACATTATTATCAATTCCTGGCCACAAAACTCAACACTCACCCTTTTCTTAGTGACCACCTGACCTAGGTGTCCCTCGTGTGCTATCTCAAAAAGGCTTTTCCTCACATTATTGGACGGAACAATTTTTCACCTCGCATTACTACTTCACCACTCATTGCTATAGCTCATCCAACACTTTATCATAAGGTCCGAAAGCATTAGGCAAAGTACTCTCTCTCCTGCCACCTTTCACAATGATCTGAAGTACCGCTTTTAATACTTTATTACCATCCATAACAGATATCTACTCCAAATCACTCACAGCTACATGACTCCATTGATCCACATCACTCACACTGACACAGCTCCTTCCCTCTCATTCTGAACCACTGCTTCCCTATCCACACATTCCCAATCCAACTGCATGCTATACAGACAATCAGCTTTACCATTTCTCCAACCTTGTATGCATTAAATGGTGTAATTGTATTTTTGCAACTCAAGACCTGGCTGTTCGACCAGTAGCAGCACCCCCCCCCCTTTCTCTCCCCAGCGCCTTGAGACCCTCGCGGGTAGGTAGTGCGCTCTACAAATTCTTTGATTGATTGATTGATTGTTGCCAACCTAGGAAGTCTCCAAGAACCCTTCACAGCTGCTCCAAGGGACAAGATCTTCATTAAAGGATTGTGATCAGTGTGAAGAATAATCTTTCAACCCCACACATATGTCCTGAAATACTCCGCACTTCAAGGCGCTGCAAGTGCCTGCCTCTCAATCACAGAAGAATGTTGCTCTCAATTGGTAGGAGAACGCAAGGAAAAATCAACAGTTTTTCAGTCGAGTGATAAATGTGTGATGAAACTGGCCCAATACCAGTAGCGCTTGCATTAAAGGCACAATGGTCTTCTGTTCTGTATCAAAAGAAACAAAGATACCTCCTTTGCTCACCTCCTCTTTGATATTGTCAAAACTCATCTGTTGTGCATTACCCCATGAGATATTTATTCCTTTTTTCATCAAAAAGTTTAAACATTCAGTCTTATTCGCAAAGTTCCTGACAAACTTAGAATAATAGTCTGTTAAACTGAGAAAAGATCGTAATTGACCCTTATCTTGAGGCGTTGGTGCCAGTTTTATTGTGGAAATCAGAGTTTAACACCTTCAACAGACAAAGTGTGACCCAAGTATTTAACTTCATTCATTAAAAATACAAAGTTTTATTTTCTAAGCTTTAAAACTATTTCCACATGTCCTAACACCAAAATGTCATCCTGAAAATAAATGACATAGTCCAAGTCTTTAAACATCTCACTCATCATCCTCTGGAAGATACTTGGAGCTGATAACACCCCAAACTGCATCTAGTAAACTGAAAGGTGCCTTCCATTGTTCTGAATGCCAATAGACGTGGATTGATCATGAAGTCTGATTTGGTGATAGGCATGCTTGAGATCGTAGAGAAGAATATACCCCCCATGAGCAATAGAATCAGCTCATTTATATTCGGTAGAGGAAATGTATCCATCACAATTGTTTGATTAAGAGTTCTTAAATCTACACAGAATCCCAATTTCCCATCAGATTTCTCCTTGATTATTACTGGAGAAATCCAATTGGATGTTTCAATTGATTCAATCACTCCATCTTTCAACATGTCATCCAACAGCTACTTAACCTTATCCCTCACCAAAATTGGTACTTTTCTCACTTTATGTTGCACAAGTCTTGTACCTTGTTTCAACCTTATTTTATATACATAACTTTCAACTCAACCATTTCCTTTGTGAACACATGGCCTGATTACGAGTTTGGCAGTCCGACCGCCCGAGAACCATGTCTGCGTCATCTATGGCACCACTGCGCCAGGGATCCACTGCCTGCCGTGTTACAAGTTATGCTGTCAGAAACACCAGGTGAGACTGCGGCGGTCTGCAATGCCGCTGTACATGCCCAAAAAACAAAACACCAGTGACCATTGGATGGATTCTAAAAGGACACACCTGATGTGCTTTGGCAAGTGAACACTCCTGCAAATCACACAATAAAGCACACCCCATCCCTGACCACAATCCTTTGCTACCAAACTGCAGCCCAGAAGACAACCACCAGCGTGTACTGCCATCCTTTGGCAAAGTATCCTGTATTCCATCTTAACAGTTAGCACTCTCCACCAACTTTAATTTTCTTTTTTTGCATCTTTTTGCTTCTCTCCCTTGTTTGTTTTGCATTCTCATACTCACTCACATGATTTTTACACCATACCTGAGGGGGAAAAAAAACTTAACTGAGCAAGAGTTGTCAGACATGGTGGATGAAATCATTAAAATAGAGCCACACATTTTTGGAGCCCAAGTCCAGCAGACTCCTCTCTAGGACAAGTGAAATATGGGACAGGATAGTCAACAGAGTGAATGCTGTTGGTACCACCCTGCGCACACAGGCCGACATTAGGAAGAGGTGTAACAACCTCAGGGTGAGGGTATGCACCAAGTACAACAGCCACCGCCTGGCGGTTTGAAGGACTGGCAGTGGCCCTCTCAGCACACCATTACAACTCTGAAATTGGGAGGAGAAGGTCTTGGCCATCCTGCATACTGAGGGCTTGACATGAATAGAGGGTGGAGTGAACTCTGGTAAGTTACACTTAAAGAACTACCACAATATCACAATGTCCTGTTTGCTTTCAACTCTACTGTTGCCAATTTGTCGTCTATCTACTTTTCTAGCATGCAATACTCAAGGTATCTGAGATGTTGGTTGGTCTACGACAATGTGAATTGATGCAAATAAGAGCAAATGTATCCAAATACATGCCATGCCCCATGTTGCAATGCTGTCTCTAAGTGCATTATCAACAAAATATCAATCCAGAACCCATGATATGTTTCAATATGCAAACATATGGTCCATCCCAAATGCATGTTGGTACCAGCTATGGTACACTGTCCATGCGTCAAGTGTTGCCGAAGTGAGATTGAACTGACTACAACTACCATGAGGCCTTGCCACTCCAACTCTAACCAAGATGCAAGACTGATTGTGCCCCTTCTCACTTGTCGGCTATGTTACTAATGATCTACACTAGTCATTCAGCTTACCATTTCTCAAGTATTGTAAGTAGAGATAGAGAAGGTACCACAACGACCATGAGGTCTTGTCACTCAAATTCTAACCAAGATGCAAGACTGCTTGTGCCCCTTCTCACTTGTTGGCCATGTTACTACTGATCTACACTAGTCATGAAATGTGCAAGGTACAGACAGTGCTACACTGAAATATACATCTGAATACTTTGCTTGATGGTGTCCTGGACCCATAAACGTAAAGCATTGATGGCATAAGTGACACTATAACAATGGTGTACCCCTAATATATGTCAGCCATGAAGGAAACTCAGCTCATTAGCAGTGCCATGTGACCCCTTGACTCTGCATTCTACACATGATGAACAATGCTACATATATAACCCAGCTGGGTGTTTGCCTGAATTAGACACCACTAGGCCTTGGAATTGACAAATACACATGGTATGACTACACAGTTTTTGTAACAGTGTTTTGAAGTTGTCATGTCTATCCCTAAAGCCAAAATGCTACTTAGCTTCACATCTAATGAGCAGATGAAATCTAATACTTTGATTGAATGTCTACAAATGTCTAGTAGACAACTTCAACTCCACACAAATAGCTGACAATACTAATCTTTATCTATTTTGTTCAATTCTAGGTCCCCATTTACATTGACAGAAACAATTTGGATGTAGATACCTCACTTCCACTATTAACAACGTTCTCCATTTCTCAACAGATCGATCCACCATTGTACCTGCTCAGCGGTTGGAAACCAAACAGAGTTCCTCTCCTCCCCATGAAGAAGCTCTCAGTGAAGACAATGCTCCTGAAGAGGTGGACGTGGATGACGGTCCTACTTCGTGATCCGGCTATCACCACCCCAGTCACGAAAGAACCAGCACCCAGTGGGTGGGTGCAAACTGTGGCAGGGGTACAGGCCGGGGGGAGTAGGCGTCATGGGAGGGAAACTGAGTATTCCAGGACTCCCAAAGTGTGATGGCCAGGAATTGGCTGAAATCCAGGAAATGAAGGAGCTGCAGTAGAACACTTACCAGGAGGTTGCTGCCATCCACACATAGGTGGCCGGCATCCACACTGAGGTGAGTGGCTTCCACACAGAGGTGGAGGACCTCCACACCGAGCTGTGCTCCCTGGTTGAGATGCTGTGGGACATAAACACCACCCTCTGCAGAGCTTTTCCCCCTGCATCTACCCCTTCCATTGGCCCAAGTACATCCCCGCCATCAACATCTTCCACGGGAAGGCAGGCCCTGACAGAGGATGATACACCTGCATGTGCCCCTGTCTCAGTAGCTCCAGATCCCCCCTCTGCCCGTGGGAGGGGACGTCCATGGAAAATTCAGGGAGCTCAGGATGGCAAGACACCTACCACTGCCAGTAAGAGACCTTGACCCTAATGTCATTATGTTGACTATTCCTGCCCACTTTTCCATATCTGATGGGAGGAGTATGTTGGACTTTGGACTCCAGAAAAATTGGACTCTATTACAATGATTTCATTCACCATGACCGAAGACTTCACAAATTTGTTGTCATCCTTTATGTTTTAGGTTGATTTCTTGGGCATGTTCACTTCATTAAAAGCACACGCCACTGAAGCATTGTCTCCTGTTGTAGTTTTCACATATAACAATGTGAATGTAATCACATGTGAACTTTGCAATGTGAGAAATAGGGTCTTCTGGAAGCATGGATACACTGTATGTAAACAATGTTCAAATTAGGATCACTACCATGTCAAAACAACACATATATATGTGTCTCGGCTTACAACACCTTTATTCCAATTTACAAATTAGAGGCTGACATTATTTCAGACTCATAGCAAATATGACATGACTCGGGTATCCTGGGTCAGTGATCACATAATCACTTGCAGACTTTCACAACATAGAAGGAGGGGATAAATCTGACAATATCACTTACAATAGGCTACAACAAATTAGGTCTACATTAACAGTTGGAGACATTTTGCTTACCTCACAAAAGGAATTCTACATCACAGAATCAAATAAACAGACGCATGTCAGTACAACAGTTTCTGCTCCAATATTGCTTGCATCTGGTGGAATATCACAAACAAATGTCAGTCATGTGCTACAAGTACTTTGGCCTACAATGAGGACACACTGCAACAGCTACATCCAGTTCGTGGACAATGAGGAATTAGCCAATGTGAAGGCTGGGTAGCATGAATTGGGCACAACACAACATTGTGTTGGATCACATGATGACAAACATATTGCGTTAGGACACTATCACCACAAGGAACAAGTCCAATGGTGGCCAGGTAACTACCATCTTATCGCTGTACAAGCTGTCTTGATACTGACTTTGTACACCCAAACCGTGTGACAGATATTCCCAGGAACAATCCATGTCCACTTTGTATGTCTGAACAGCATCATATACCTGCTGATGTCACAATTCTGAAATGTCCAAATGAAGATGGCATGGTGAAGGTACCTAAACAGACCAACACAGAGAGATTAGTTAAGAAAACATACATATGAGACACATCACATTTTCAACTTCTATAGAACACAGTCCAAAACATTTACAGCTGAACAAAGCTACACTTACAATACCAACACCTTTCCCCAGATCTTTACAAAGCCATATATTACTAATATGTAGCATTAACATCCTCCTCACAACATCACTACAACATTTGCAAGAATGTTCAAAGTCATCATATCTCACACGATACTTCCGCTCAGAAGAAAAAGTTCTGGATGAGACCATGACTCGTCAGCTCCTTCGTCATCACCGCTATCATCATCCTCATTTCAGGGTCCCCACCCTGTGGGTCTTCATGGTCTGCATCCTCTGCTATGTAAGGGATGTTCTGTCGTATGCAGCAGGCCACAGTGATCTTACACATCTTCCCAGGCAAGTAGAGGAGGGCTCCCCCAGTCTTGTCCAGACATCTGAATCTGGCTTTCAGGAGCCCAAAAGCCTGCTCCATTGGCCGCCGTGTTTTTCCATGGGCCTCATTGAAGATGACTTCCCCTTGTGTAGTAGGATTCCTCAGCGGAGCCAACAACCATGGACTGTTGGCATACGCTGATTCTCCTAGATGCAAGATAGACAGAGGGGCTATATTTACTTACACGCTTTCCGATCACACTACCTGACATATCTCACACACAAAGTTAGGACAGATCACACTTACCTACAAGCCAGGCCCTCTCCAGCAGTAGTTGTGACATCAGCTGGGTCACTGTGCGGTTCCGAAATATGTAGGAATCATGTGCACCTTTTGGGAACTGGGATATACTAATGGAGTAAGCAGACAACTTGCACATTGATAGAATGGAAGTGCTTCCTGTTCCGGTACACCAGCTCCCTGTCGTGTTGTGGTACTAAGGCACTATTGGCACCATCAATAGATCCAATTACATGTGGGATGTGACCAGATCCATAGACTTCCGCCTTTACAGTGGTAAAATCCTGACATCTGGGAACTGGATGAAGCTGCCCACGTGTCTCAAAAGTGCTGCTAGCACCTCAGTGAGTACCCGGCTGAACATAGGTTGTGATATCCCACCTGAAATAGCAACAGTGAATTGAAAAGAGCCTGTGGGTAAAAAATGCAAAACTGACATGAGTTTAAAAAGTGGCAGTTAGGGGTGGGCTGTGAACTCTGCTCCACCAGCGGAGTTTAGAGTTTTGCCAACTCCATGCTCTGCTGGGAGCATGGAGTTCGGCAAAAAACATAGATTCCACCACATAGTTGAGTTTGTCCCTGCTGCCCACCCCTTCTTACCTTCACTCAGCCTCTCAGCCGGTCTAGGTGCAGCTCTGCATGCCGGGCACGGTGCTGCCACCCCTCCTGCCACGGTGGCGGTGATCTGCAGTCTTTCTTCTGTAACCCATTCGCTGCAGGACTCGTGGAGACTGCACATGTGTACACATGTAGAGTGGCGACCTTCTAACCCGGTCTCCACTCTCCATGTGCACGCATGCGCAGTCCTGCGAGTCCTGCAGTAAAGGAGTTACAGAAGAAACACCGTGGACCACCGCCACGGCAGTAGGAGGTGTGGCAGCACCGTGCCCGGCGTGCAGAGCAGCACCTAGACCGGCGAAGAGACTGGGTGAAGGACAGGTAAGCTGTGTGCAGTGTGGTGGGAAGCTGGAGGCAGTCTTGGGGTCAGGGGAATTGGGAACCCTCTCTGACAAATGCGCTTTGCGCCGCCAGTGCCCTGTAATGTTGCGGCTCCTTACACCACTACTAAAAAAATACTACAGCGGAACACATATGTAACCCCAGATCTGAGCAATTGAAGCCAAACAGAAGCTGGCCTGCTTTGCAGACAGTGACAGCTCAGGTCCTTTTAGATGCACATGGAGCAGGTAGGACCCCTGGTGATGCTTCCTTCACGTTCTCCAGCACAGTTCCCCGATCATTGATCTCTTGTGCTCTCCGTAGTGCCCAGTGCCCAGCCTAATCCCAGAGAAAGCCCCCATTTGTCTCTCTGAAGGGAATCATTAACAGCACACTATATGCACGCTCAGGTCTGGATTAAATTACTGCGTCAGCACCCCTAATTAGCTAATCTACTGTTTTTGTGCCTAACTCTCTGCTGAGTTCAACACTTGAAAGTTAATATTCCTCGCGCCGAACATTAAAGCAGATTGGCGTCAGTGTATCTGAGAGACATCAAGGGATCCTGGCAGGTCTGCGTGCTGCCATTAGGGGGGAGCGGAACTCTGCGGAATTCCACAGAGTTTTTATGCAACTCAGTGGAATTCTGCGTAGTGCAACTCCGCAAACTCCACCCACCCCTAGTGGTGGTATTGATGTAGGATTATTGAGGTGGGGAAGGAGGTCAGGCTCCAACTGATAACATAGATCCAGGATTGTTTGCTGATTAAAATGGAACCTCTGAATGATATGTCACTTTTCCATGGTGTGTAGGTCTGGCATTGGGCAGTAGACTGGAGGATGGCATCTCCTCCCTCTCCCAGGGTACCCATGTGAGGAATAACACAAAAATGTATATTGGTCACAGTGTGCAGAGAAACATACGTGAAGAGTAAGGCTAGAGTCATGTGTTTGAACAGCAATGCTTCATGATGCAGTACACATTTTACTTCATAATTGGCAGATCTTGAACATCCACCTGTCATCCCCAAGCTGGCCTTCCCAGGTCTGTGACAGAACTGTGCACATCATCAAATCAAATATGTCAAATTGCCACTATAGTGTGGGTAGCATTACATGTATTACCCCCAACCGTGGTGTACAGTGCACCACCCACATTTTACCTATGTGAACAGTAATGCACTACACAGATGAAGTTGTGTACTATACATGACATGGAAATGGAGCATTACAAATTATAACATGTTTGCACTCATTTGTGGTGGTGGTGACGCACTTAACCCTCACAAATACAGCCTGGGCAAATGCTAAAATACCATCACCAATACTGTCTGTATACAACTGCTAAAATGGTGGAAGCCTGACCTCGCATATGGGACACATTTAACATTCCACCATTTGACGGTTCACTCCACAGCGGACACAGCAATAGGCTAACGTTGGGGAATGTGACTGCTGTGGCCCAATGGCTGTGTGCGTCTACGCTCATGACTGCGTACGCAGTGTACGGCTGCGATTTGAAAACAAACTCACTTGCCTACTGAGACTGCTGGTATCAACACCTCCTCAACGTCAGCTGCTGTGTTCCACCTCTGTGAGCAACCATGGCACGCCAAGGTGAGAGGGCCCTTACCTTCACACCAGACAAGCTGGAGACACAGGTTGGTGAGGTCCTTCCCCTGTGTGGCCAGCTCTATGGCTCACCAGAGGAGCAGGTAACTTGCTACATGATGTTTGAAGAAATATGAAAGCTCATCCATACCATGTCCATAGGCTATTATGTGCCTCTGAGTCCCAGAGTGAAATCAGAGACACATTTCTCAGGATGTGATGTCCCTACTTAGGTCAATCATGTGATGGATCATGGTGCTCTGTACGTTTGTCAACCAAAAACTCCATAGTGATGTGGGAGTAGCCCTATATCCTACCCCAGTGCAATGCACATATATCTGCATGCTAAAGTGTAACATTACCTATTGTGGGCTTTACATGCAGATCTTGTTCAATCTGCAAAGGAATACAAATGTTTGACTGCATGACTTGTGTATATATAGTGTAAGGTGCAGTAGTAGTTGATCTCAGATATGTATATAGTACCCCAATTCTCCCAGAACACATCAGTCTTCCCCAACCTCTTGGCTGGGAGTGAAGGATACATCACAAACCCATTCAGAGAGCACTGTGTATGAGTGTTAGGTTGCTTGGGTTTATTTGAGGAGAGAATGCAGTGGTGAGGTGAAGCGTGGGGTGTTTTGACTGTATATAATTTTTTGTAAATAACTGTTGCTCTTTAGACTTTATTTGCTGTCCTTCTTTTTGTCACACAGTCACAGTTGAAGATCTGATTGCAACGTGGAATAATGCACTTGATAGTGGTTTCCTA
Organism: Calotriton arnoldi; assembly: GCA_963921515.1. NCBI lineage: Eukaryota > Metazoa > Chordata > Amphibia > Caudata > Salamandridae > Calotriton > Calotriton arnoldi. The sequence continues at coordinate 1,116,117 of CAWUFW010004727.1, read as the reverse complement.
ACATTTATTGATTGTTCAAATGTTATCATCTTATCCTAACAATGTTAGATATCTAAGTGTATGAATTCATTATTGTTCAATGTGACTATTAGGACAAATGTACATGAGATGTAATTTTATGATTAACTTACGTTTAAAAAAATTAATAAAGACATATGTATTATTTGTACACAAATTACTCTAAGTGATTTCTCTTTGAGCTAGTTGCAAAGTTTGAACCCTTTGAGGTCGCATTGAAAAGAAATATAGATCAGTTCAGAGGTTTTCCTTCTTGATTGGTTCATTAAGTTGCTACTGACATGCAGCAGGTAGTGTCATGCAGACATATTGGGGTTATATGTGAGTGTGTACACTCAGTCATACATTGGTAAATGTGTTTGATAGACAAGTCAAGAGACTGGGATGTCCCTTCCCTATTGTCTACAAGTTTAACCTTCTCTTCATGGACAGGGGATTCTCTGAGTCTCATAAACTTTACCTGTTGTAATGGCTTCACAGTATGCTATGGGAGATTGGTACTGGTGAGTACACCTATCAGGAGTGGGCATGTCCCTAGCCCTGGGTTGTCTCATGTCATATGGATATATGTAATGACACCTCACCCAACTTTCAGCCACATTGGCTCCATTCTAGCTTTGGTGTTAGATGTGATACATAGCAAAAGTATACAGTTTCACCTTTGTAGAGAGTGTTGTGACAGAATACAAAAGAAGAAGTTTCAGTTGGGTCGTGTGGACAGTGTGAAATGGGCACTTCTATGACACATCCTTCTTGGTACTACACATATTGCAGGGAGATAGCTGTATCAGGTGTCCATCACTTCATCATGAGGTGGGTTTAGGAACATGAGTAGTTGCTGTAGCAGGGCTTTTTGTGGTATGGGCAGTGATGCAATAAATATGTGTGAGAAGTTGGCCTGGTATATGCTGCCCACTAATTATAGTGGGCACCCTGTACCAGTCCAAACAACCCCAAATTGGAGATAGGTTAAAGACAACCTTTATTGAAAGCTATCCTAGTGGTAGCTATGGAGAGCAGCCTTCAGGCTAAGTCTTGAAGGAATGTAAAGCAGCTTGTTTTACCAGTCTATAATCTCTTGAGTGACCAAATGAAAGAGGACCAAACCAGGTATATATTTAAAATATATGTATTTAGTCTTAAACACACCCCTCTAGTCTCTTTATGAGGCTAGAGTTCGAAGTACATACTTTACAAGTCGAATATCAACAGTAATAGCACAAATACACGTTTGGGCCCTAGGGGCGTACCAAACCATATACCAATAAAGTGGTATAAGAACCACGACTGAGCTAGACACAAGGCCTAGAGCCTGTAGAAGTGCTTGGACCACAAGGAACCACCCAAGGTAGTGACACAGGGGACCCACAGGGGACGCGTGCAGTGTGAGAACACAGCCGCGAGCCACTGTTGACTTCTGAGGAATGTCGCAGTTGGAGTTTTAAAGAAAAAGGACACTTGGAGGAGGACTTGGAGCAAACCCTTTTAGAACTAGGCTGTTCTAGAGTCAATACCCACAGGAGCACCGGAGTACTCAAGTTTCCTCACCCAGGGGAGCCGGGTGCATAGGTGTCTTTCGGGGTCGGGTTTCGTCGTCGTTTTCAATGGCGATCTGCTGCGAAGTGCTGCTGGCGGCCAAGTTGAAAGTGTTCGGGTGGATCCAAAGGTGGATCGAAGATCTGAAGAACCTGAAAGCAGAGGGGACAGAGTCTGGGTCACTAGCCACTGACCAGGAAGGCGATGAGCAGATGCCCACCGGTGTCGGGTGCTTCAGGTAGGTTGACAGTCGTCTTGACTCTTCAGCCATGAGTTCCAGGAAGTGTCGACGACAACCAGGAGCTGGATTCGAGCTGTCCCATGACGTTTGTAGCTTGCTGAGGTGTTGGTGACCGGATTGGACCCAACAAGCCTTGGCAACGGCAAGTCTTGTGGAAAGAAAGAAAGGACGGTGGTGCAGACCAGCAAGGTCTGGGGGACTCACCCAGCAAGGATAAGCCAGGGCACGTCTGGAGAAACTAGGAAAGCCCAAGCAGAAGAAGATTTGCCTTCGGGAGGGCCCACTAGCCAACGGACTAGTGACTGCGAAGGTGCCTCAAGTGGACGCACTTGGAGCTGGCTTACGGGACACTCGTGGAGTGGAGGCCAGTGATCTTCGGTGCAGTCGGTGCTGGAGGCAAGGGCTACTGGGAGCCCAAAGCACAACTTCGTGAGAGACCAGGAAGAGGATGCACTTGCAAATGCTCTCTGTGCCCACGGGTCACGGTTCCACGTTACCGACGATAGCCACAGGCCTCAGCTTCACTGGGGACTCAGGGTAGCCTCGGGAAGTCTGGAAATCCACCTCTGGTGTTGCAAAGACTTCGGTGTCCGGCGGGAGCTTCAGCGATGCAGACCGGACAATTGCTTCTTTGGTGCCTGCCAAGCAGGGGAGTCACTCCTTGACCCCAAGGGAGATTCTTCAGTCCTCTAATCTTGAAGTAGAGCGTTGAAGGTCCAGGATTCGGCTTCAGAGTTTCGTCCAGGGTAATTTACAGTCCTAAGGACTGGGGTCCCATACTTATACTAAGTTAGGGGTTGGACATTCTCTGGGGACCCACCTATGGGAGGGTCAGGGAAGAGGGGTGGTTACACCCATTCCCTTTGTCCAGTTTCGCGCCAGATCAGGGGCTGGAAGCCCCTGAGCCGGTTTGAACTGGGGTATGCACAGGGACACCAAATGTGCCCCCAGTGCTGGACTTCAAAGCACTCTGAGAGTGCACCCACCCAGCCCCAATACACATCAGCCTGTCTGGGAGGTGGTTACACCTCCCTGCAACAGGAAACCTATTGTCCAGGCCTCCCCTGCCGGAGTTTCGGTCGGCAGCAGGAGGCCAGACTCGTGTCTGTGGCTGCAGCATCCATTTTGTGAAGCCAGGGCTCTGTAAAGTTAATACCGGGTATGCCGGTTGGCACATGTCTCTCCCTCTAGAAGGGTGGAATGCTACCCCCGCCGCCAGAACTGGCGGGGGGTTAGTATTCCAAGATGTTTGACACCAAACACGACATGTTTCCGTGCAGCCATCCCAAAGTTAGCATTTAACACGAGGTTATAATGCACTTAAGAGTATATGGTCAGGCTGCACTGCAAACAGCCTCAGAGGAGGTACTCCGAATGCTGCAGAGGGGCTCTGCTCATGCAGGGGCACCCTCTCACATAAAAACCAAGCACTCTGCTTTCAGGATTGTCAAGGCCTGCCATAGGAGTGACTTATAGGTTTATATGTGTGTGCAATTGTAGTGATATAGGTAGCCTATACCACTGTAAGGGGTGCATGCACCACCTTACTCAGGCTGCAGTAGCAGACCTGTGGTGTCATTTTGGAGGGCCTTCCAGGGGTGGCACAATACATACTTCAGCCCCTGGTAAGCCCCTGGGGTACCTATGCCCTGGGTACATAGTATACCATATACTAGGTACTTATAAGGGCACCCCAGCATCCAATCAGAGAAGTACCTAAGGTACTTGGAATCCATTTAGAGAGGAAGCAGCTAGGCTGGGGACCTGAATAGCAGGGCCCCAGCCAGACTAAAGTCAAAATACAGTGAAGCATCAGCAAAAAGTGGGGGTAACCATAAGAGGCAGATCCAACTCTCCTACACAACCCCCCCAAACGTAGGGACATTAAACTAACCTTGACCAGTTGAGTCTTCATGTTCTAAGTGGAAATATCTGGAGAGTCCATCTGCATTGGCATGGTTACTCCCAGGTCTATGTTCCACTGTATAGTCCATCCCCTGTAGGGAAATGGACCACCTCAAAAGTTTGGGGTTTTCACCCTTCATCTGTTTTAGCCATAAGAGGGGCTTGTGGTCTGTTTGAACAAGGAAGTGAGTGCCAAATAAGTATGGCCTCAGCTTCTTCAGAGCCCAAACCACAGCAAAGGCCTCCCTCTCTATGGCTGACCAACGTTTCTCTCTAGGGGTCAGCCTTCTGCTTATGAAAGCTACTGGCTGATCCTGACCTTCATCATTCAATTGTGACAGTACAGCCCCTACCCCCAATTCAGATGCATCTGTTTGGACAATGAACTTTTTGGAGTAATCAGGACTCTGTAGAATGGGAGCAGTGCACATGGCCTGCTTCAGGTCATCAAATGCCTTCTGACAGCTAACTGTCCACTGAACCTTCTTGGACATTTTCTTTGAAGTTAAGTCATTCAGGGGTGTCACTATTGATCCATACCCCTTGACAAATCTCCTATAGTACCCAGTCAGGCCTAAAAAGGCTCTCACCTGAGTCTGGGTAGTTGGAGCAGTCCAGTCCATGATGGTCTGGATCTTGCTCTGCAATGGTTGAACCTGGCCTCCACCTACAAGGTGGCCCAGGTACACAACCTGACTCTGCCCTATCTGGCACTTTGTAGCCTTGATAGTGAGGCCTGCTTTCTGCAGGGCCTGCAAAACATTTCTGAGGTGGAACAGGTGATCCTCCCAGGTGGAGCTAAAGACAGCAATATTATCTAGATATGCTGCACTATAGGCTTCCAGACCTGTAAGGACTGTATTCACCAACCTCTGAAAAGTGGCAGGTGCATTCTTCAAACCAAAGGGCATTACCACAAATTGATAATGCCCACTAGGGGTTGAGAATGCTGTTTTTGGCTTTCCATCATCAGCTAGTCTGATTTGCCAGTAGCCAGCTGTTAGGTCAAATGTGCTTAGATACTTGGCTGAGGCCAAAGTGTCTATTAGCTCATCTGCCCTTGGTATTGGATGGGCATCAGTCCTAGTGACTGCATTGAGACCCCTGTAGTCCACACAAAACCTCATCTCTCTTTTCCCACCACTGGTGTGAGGTTTTGGCACAAGGACCACTGGACTAGCCCAAGGGCTATCTGAGGGTTCAATAACTCCCAAATCCAACATCTTCTGGACTTCTGTCCTGATACAGTCCCTGACATGGTCAGGTTGCCTATAAATCTTATTTTTAATAGGCAGACTGTCCCCAGTGTCCACTTCATGAGTGCACCAGGTGGTCTGACTTGGTGTCAGAGAGAACATATGCCTGAACTGATTGAGCACCTGTCTGCAATCAGTTTGCTGTTGGGCAGTGAGGCTGCCTGCCAAGGCTACACCATCCACTGACCCATCATCAGGGTTCTGTGAGAGCAGATCTGGGAGAGGGTCACTCTCCTCCTCCTGTTCCTCATCAGTTGCCATGAGCAAGCCCATGTCAGCCCTGTCCACATATGGTTTCAATCTGTTGACATGGAGAACCCTGTGGGGACTCCTGGGTGTTCCTAGGTCTACTAAATAGGTAACCTCACCCTTCTACTCTACAATGGTATGGGATCCACTCCATTTGTCTTGGAGAGCTGCTGGGGCCACTGGCTCCAACACCCACACCTTCTGTCCTGGCTGGTAGACAGTCAGTACAGCCTTTTGGTCATGCCAGGCTTTTTGGAGTTCCTGGCTAGCCTCAAGGTTTTTAGTTGCCTTTTTCATGTACTCAGCCATCCTGGAGCGGAGACCAAGTACATAGTCCACTATGTCCTGCTTTGGGGGTTTGAGAGGTAACTCCCATCCTTCCTTCACCAGGCACAATGGACCCCTGACAGTGTGACCAAACAAAAGTTCAAAAGGGCTGTAGCCAACCCCCTTTTGAGGCACCTCCCTGTATGCAAATAAAAGGCAGGGCAAGAGTATGTCCCATCTTCGCCTAAGCTTCTCTGGGAGCCCTTTAATCATGCCCTTCAAGGTTTTGTTGAATCTCTCAACTAAACCATTGCATTGTGGGTGATAGGGTGTGGTGAACTTGTAAGTCACTCCACACTCCTTCCACATTGCTTTCAAGTATCCAGACATAAAGTGTGCACCCTGTCTGATACAACCTCCTTAGGGAAGCCCACTCTTGAGAAAATTCCCAGGAGGGCTCTTGCCACTACAGATGCTGTAGTGGTCCTAAGGGGAATAGCCTCTGGGTACCTGGTGGCATGATCCACCACCACCAGGATAAACCTGTGCCCATATGCTGTTTGGGGATCCATGGGACCAACAATGTCAATCCCCACCCTTTCAAAGGGAACCCCCACCACAGGTAGTGGTATCAGGGGGGCCTTTGTAGTGCCACCTGCCTTGCCACTGGCCTGGCAGGTTACACAGGAGCGACAAAACTCCTTGGTGTCTTCAGACATGTGGGGCCAGTGAAAGTGAGGGACAATTCTGTCCCAAGTCTTGTTCTGGCCCAGGTGACCTGCTAGAGGAATGTCATGGGCTTGGGTCAATAGGAAGCCCCTGAACTTCAGAGGTATAACCAACCTCCTGGTGGCACCAGGCTTGGGGTCTCTACACTCTGAGTACAGGAGTCCATCATCCCAATACACTGTATGGGGACCACTAGCTTTCCCAGCAGCCTCGGCAGCAGCTTGCTGTCTGAGGGGTTCAAGAGAGGGGCAGCCCTGCTGCTCCTGGCTCAGATCTGCCCTGGAAGGGCCCCCTGTACCCAAGAACTCCACCTGATCAGGCTCAAGCTCCTCTGGGACAGTTCCTTCCTCAGGACTGAGATCATCTCCCTCAAGAGACTGATCTTCCTTCTGAGCCAAGGGTGAAGGCACTGCCTTATCCCTACTACTCCTCCTCTTGGATGGCACTTGGTCCATTGTTCCAGGATCCAAGGCCTGTTCAGTATTAGACATTTTGCTCTGTGACCTGGTCACAGCAAACACATCTGCAGGGATGCCCAGCATTTCTGCATGGGTCCTGAGCTCCACTTCTGCCCAAGCTGAAGTTTCAAGATCATTGCCAAGCAAGCATTCAACTGGTAGGTCTGCACTTACCACAACCTTCTTAAGGCCAGTTACCCCTCCCAGGAGAAGTTAACAACTGCCAGAGTATGGTCTGTTCTGACATTGCTAGCATTGGTCACTTGGTACATCTCACCAAGTATAATCTGCCCAGGATTCACAAGATCTTGTGTCACCATGGTGACACTTGCTCCTGTGTCCCTAAATGCCAAAGCCTCTTTTCCATTTATCAATGGCTGTTGTCTGTACTTGCCCAGATTACTGGGACTCACAGATGAGGTCACATCCAGGCCTCCATCACAGACTAGCACAGCCTGAGTGAGTTCTCTGACTAGGCCAGAGCTCATCTCATTACCCAGGGTCAACCCTACTAAACCCTTGGCTTGTGTACTCCCACCACCAATTGTAACTGCACTAGGGGGAACAGGTGCCTTAGGGGCATTGGTGGGGGCTGGAATAGAGTTTTTGGACTTGGTGCAATCACTGGTCCAGTGTGTCTTTTGTTTACAGACTTTGCACCATGGTTTCTTTTGGCCTTTTCCCTTGTTAGACTGTGAATCCCCACCTGAAGAAGATTTTTGGGGGCCTTGTGAAGACTTCTGGTCTTTACCCTTCTCCCCACCCTTATCAGAGTTTTTAGAATCTTGCTTCTTAGGGTCGCCACCTTGGTTCTGTACCTTCTGCCTCACCCTGGTTCTGACCCATTTGTCTGCCTTCTTTCCCAATTCTTGGGGAGAGGTCAGATCAGAGTCCACCAGGTACTGATGCAACAGCTGATTTTGACAGTTATTAAGAATCTGCTCCCTCATGATAAGATTGTACAATCCTGTCAAGTCACATACCTTACTGCCCATTAACCAACCTTCCAGAGCCTTAGCAGAACAATCAACAAAGTCCACCCAGTCTTGAGTCTGTGCTTTTGGGTATCTCTGAACTTTAACCTGTATTGTTCAGTTGTTAGGCCAAACCCATCAATCAGAGCACTCTTCAAGACTTTGTAATTGTCAGCATCCTCTTCTCTAACAGTGAGGAGCTTATCTCTACCTTTGTCTGCAAAGGAGAGCCACAAGATTGCTGCCCACTGCTCCTGAGGGACCCTCTGTACTTTACAGGCCCTCTCCAGTGCAGAAATCCATTTGTGGATGTCATCCCCACTCTGGTAGGGAGGGACAATCTTGCTCAGGTTTCTATGGTCATAAGACCTTTCCCTATCTCTGGGAAAACTGCTGCCACCATGGGACTCTAGTCCCAACTTTGTTCTCTGTCTATAGAGATCTAGGGACTCCCTGTCTATAGCCAACTGCTGTTTTCTGAGCTCAAGCTGGGCTTGTTCATACTGAAGCAGTCTATTTCTCCTCTCATGAGAGGATTCTCTCCTATGAGAAGAGACAGAGGTCCCTATTGAGGTGTCAGAGTGGTTAGACTCCTGAGAAGGAGATCTAGCCCTTCTGGGCACACTCACAACCCTTCCTGCTGGGACAAAGGTGAGGTCATTCTGATCCTCCTCCTCTTCCACAGGAATTGCTGGGTTTTCCAGGTCAAGGTCATTGTCACCTTCCTGGCCAGTTTCAGAGGGGGGGGGCTGGGGTATTTCACCCCTGGTCCCTTCCTCATCTTCTGCCCCACCCTCTCTGCCTACCCCATCAGGCCCTATGGGTCTTCTGAGATCATCTGACAGAAGCACCTCCCTGAGGTGTTGGGTGCTGGCACTTTGGCCTGTCTTCAGCTTCCTAGTACTGCATAATGCTCTCAATTCCAAGAATGGGAGATCATCATACTTGGAGGGAAGAAGCCCACTGGCTTCTGGCAAGGACCCACTGGTTCCTGGCCTTGAAGACATTACTAGTGAGGTGTGGTGTATGCACTACCTACTCTATTGTGGCCTACTAAACTCTCTTGAGTTGTAGAAAGGGTGTGCTATAGCTTAACACACAACTCTAAGTTCAGTAGAACTTACTGTATACTAAGCTTGTATTTATATGTACCTAAGGTACCCTTAGTGGTTTTCAGTTGATCAATTCAATTGAGATTATCTGGTAAAACAATAGCAAGCTGGAATCCCACACGCTGCACACCAATGTGAGAAGTTGGCCTGGTATATGCTGCCCACTAATTATAGTGGGCACCTTGTACCAGTCCAAACAACCCCAAATTGGAGATAGGTTAAAGACAACCTTTATTGAAAGCTATCCTAGTGGTAGCTATGGAGAGCAGCCTTCAGGCTAAGTCTTGAAGGAATGTAAAGCAGCTTGTTTTACCAGTCTATAATCTCTTGAGTGACCAAATGAAAGAGGACCACACCAGGTATATATTTAAAATATATGTATTTAGTCTTAAGCACACCCCTCTAGTCTCTTTATGAGGCTAGAGTTCAAGTACATACTTTACAAGTCGAATATCAACAGTAATAGCACAAATACACGTTTGGGCCCTAGGGGCGTACCAAACCATATACCAATAAAGTGGTATAAGAACCACGACTGAGCTAGACACAAGGCCTAGAGCCTGTAGAAGTGCTTGGACCACAAGGAACCACCCAAGGTAGTGACACAGGGGACCCACGGGGGACGCGTGCAGTGTGAGAACACAGCCGCGAGCCGCCGTTGACTTCTATGGGGAATGTCGCGGTTGGAGTTTTAAAGAAAAAGGACACTTGGAGGAGGACTTGGAGCAAACCCTTTTAGAACTAGGCTGTTCTAGAGTCAATACCCACGGGAGCACCGGAGTACTCGAGTTACCTCACCCAGGGGAGCCGGGTGCATAGGTGTCTTTCGGGGTCGGGTTTCGTTGTCGTTTTCAATGGCGATCTGCTGCGAAGTGCTGCTGGCGGCCAAGTCGAAAGTGTTCGGGTGGATCCAAAGGTGGATCGAAGATCTGAAGAACCTGAAAGCAGAGGGGACAGAGTCTGGGTCACTAGCCAGTGACCAGGAAGGCGATGAGCAGATGCCCACCGGTGTTGGGTGCTTCAGGTAGGTTGACAGTCATCTTGACTCTTCAGCCACGAGGTCCAGGAGGCGTCGACGACAACCAGGAGCTGGATTCGAGCTGTACCACAATGTGTGTAGCTTGCTGAGGTGTCGGCGACCGGATTGGACCCAACAAGCCTTGGCAACGGCAAGTCTCGTGGAAATGAAGAAAGGACGGTGGTGCAGACCAGCAAGGTCTGGGGGACTCACCCAGCAAGGGTAAGTCAGGGCACGTCTGGAGCAACCAGGAAAGCCCAAGCAGAAGAAGAGTTGCCTTTGGGAGGGCCCACTAGCCAATGGACTAGCGACCACGAAGGTGCCTCAAGTGGACGCACTTGGAGCTGGCTTACGGGACACTCGTGGAGTGGAGGCCAGTGATCTTCGGTGCAGTCGGTGCTGGAGGCAAGTGCTACTCGGAGCCCAAAGCACAACTTCGTGGGAGACCAGGAAGAGGATGCACTTGCAAATGCTCTTGGTGCCCAGGGGTCAAGGTTCCACGTTACCCACGATAGCCACGGGCCTCAGCTTCGCTGGGGACTCAGGGTAGCCTGGGAGAAGTCTGGAAATCTACCTCTGGTGTTGGAAAGACTTCGGCTTCCGGCGGGAGCTTCAGCGATGCAGACTGGACAATTGCTTCTTTGGTGCCTGCCAAGCAGGGGAGTCACTCCTTGACCCCAAGGGAGATTCTTCAGTCCTCTAATCTTGAATAGAGCGTCGACGGTCCAGGATTCAGCTTCAGAGTTTCGTCCAGGGTAATCTACAGTCCTAAGGACTGGGGTCCCATACTTATACTAAGTTAGGGGGTTGGACATTCTCTGGGGACCCACCTATGGGAGGGTCAGGGAAGAGGGGTGGTTACACCCATTCCCTTTGTCCAGTTTCGCGCCAGAGCAGGGGCTGGAAGCCCCTGAGCCGGTTTGAACCAAATGTGCCCCCAGTGCTGGACTTCAAAGCACTCTGAGAGTGCACCCACCCAGCCCCAATACACATCAGCCTGTCTGGGAGGTGGTTACACCTCCCTGCAACAGGAAACCTATTGTCCAGGCCTCCCCTGCTGGTCGGCAGCAGGAGGCCAGACTCGTGTCTGTGGCTGCAGCATCCATTTTGTGATGCTAGGGCTCTGTAAAGTTAATACCGGGTATGCCGGTTGGCACATGTCTCTCCCTCTAGAAGGGTGGAATGCTACCCCCGCCGCCAGAACTGGTGGGGTGGTAGTATTCCAAGATGTTTGACACCAAACACGACATGTTTCCGTGCAGCCATCCCAAAGTTAGCATTTAACGCGAGGTTATAATGCACTTAAGAGTATATGGTCAGGCTGCACTGCAAACAGCCTCAGAGGAGGTACTCCGAATGCTGCAGAGGGGCTCTGCTCATGCAGGGGCACCCTCTCACATAAAAACCAAGCACTCTGCCTTCAGGATTGTCAAGGCCTGCCATAGGAGTGACTTATAGGTTTATATGTGTGTGCAATTGTAGTGATATAGGTAGCCTATACCACTGTAAGGGGTGCATGCACCACCTTACTCAGGCTGCAGTAGCAGACCTGTGGTGTCATTTTGGAGGGCCTTCCAGGGGTGGCACAATACATGCTTCAGCCCCTGGTAGGCCCCTGGGGTACCTATGCCCTGGGTACATAGTATACCATATACTAGGGACTTATAAGGGCACCCCAGCATCCAATCAGAGAAGTACCTAAGGTACTTGGAATCCATTTAGAGAGGAAGCAGCTAGGCTGGGGACCTGAATAGCAGGCCCCCAGCCAGACTAAAGTCAAAATACAGTGAAGCATCAGCAAAAAGTGGGGGTAACCATAAGAGGCAGATCCTACTCTCCTACAATCTGGACATGCTACTTGATGTCACCTGGTCACTGCTGTATATCAAAAGGGCCTAAGTATACAGGGTGATGTTATATCCTGCCACATACATGATTATGGAGTGGAGACAAGGTAACTCATGCAATTGTGGCAGACTATGGTCCAGACATCATTGTGTGCAACTGTTGAGAACTCGTGTTGCATTTATTCATGTGCTAATGCTATAGACAATTTGGCCATCCTAGTAGGTGGTCTGATACATGCACATTTGTTGAGTTGTTATTAATGAGCTGTTCCTCCTGTGTGTTGATGCAGTTGGAATTGACCAAACTCATATGTCATTTTAGCATGTACCCAGGCGAGTGGAGGAGACAGGGCCCAGGTCATTGGGGAAGCAGCTGGGCAAGGTGGGTCCGGTCGTGACACTGATTCGGATGGACCCAGTGGCCAAGAGGATGAGAGGAGTGCCACGGAGGACCCAGACCCAACGCCATCATCCACAGAGTTGGACTCCAGTGGCCACTCCTTGGTGGTAGCGGACCCTACCCATCCTGGTGCGATGCCATCATTGTCCCCTACCCCCATTCTATCTCTGCCCTCCCTGCTGCTCCCCACCCAGTTGTCGGCACCCACTCCCCTAAGATGGGAGCTGTCTCCTAAGTTCCAGGCTTCTCACCCCTTGCCCATGTGCCCCCAGCTGCCCTGAGTGAGGAGGCTATTGACCTCCTGAGACAGATCTCTGTTGGGCAGACTGCACTTCTGAATGCCTTCCAGGGTCTGGGCAGCCAACTGACTCAGATGGTTGCCTACCTGGAAGGCATTCACAGTGGGATGTCTGCCCTACAAATCATTTCGGGGGAAGGAAGTTTTTTTCTCCTTGCTAGCTTTGGCCCCAAAATGGAACTTGCATAGTGATGACAATCCCTTGATTGCTTCTTTTATGTGGGGGGGGGTAAAGCCTGAGGGTATAAGTGCTCTGTACCTTATTTTAGTTAATACTAAGGATAAGGGCATAGAATCAAATGGGGAGACATCATCCAGGGGGAGTTTAAAGCGAATACGCGAAGGTTCTGTCAGGAACAGTTTAGCCTTTGTCTTGATGACACAACCCCAGATTCGGAAATATTAAGTGCTTATAACTTTATATGTGAATATGTCAAGCAGGCCCTTACTTGCTCAGGACCTGTAGATCCTCCTAAGCCCTGTAGGTGGTTCGATAAAAATTGTACAAGGGCAAAGAGAGAGTTGTTGTCCTCTCTTAAATACACCCCCAGAGATAGGAATGAAATTAAAAGGTGCAGATTGGCATATAAATCAGCAGTTGCAACTAGCAAACTGCAACTTAAGAAGGAGCTGTGGCTGGACTTAGTAGAGGCCAGTACCTTCAAGGTTATCACTAGGTTCTGTGGGATCATAAACTATCCCTTGCTTAAGTAACATCAGCTCTCAGAGCAGGTGGTTTCTGTGCCGGCACAGGCTTGGATAAATCACTTTTTAGCTCTCTATGAGTGTGACACTTTAGCATCTGGCCCTAACCCCACCTACGATTCTGATACACCTATTTTTCAGTGCTCAAAAGTCAAAGAGGCCATATTGGTGTTCCCTTAGGGCAATGCTCCTGGCGCTAAAGGTGTGACGGGTGACCTGCTGAAATCATTCTTCAATCTATGGGCCCCTGTTTTAATACTACACATAAATGCGGCTATCAGAGGTCTGCACCCAGAGGTCTGGAAGCGTTCTGTAATAATCCCTATTTTTAAAATGTGCAGGACCCCGCATTTTACAGACCAATATTGTTAATTGATATTGAGGTGAAGATAAAAGGGAAAGTTATTGGAGAGGCTTTCCAATTGGGCCAGTGAGAAAGGGATCCTCTCTGACCGGCAATATGGTTTAAGATCGGGGCGGGGCAAGGTTGAACAAAATCTAAATTTGCACCTTTTGACCCATAAGTACACAAGGGCTAAGGAGGGCTCAGTCCATCTAGCCTTCATGGATCTCAGCTCGGCCTTTGACTGTGTCAATAAATACAGGATATGGGCTGAACTGGGGTCCCTGGGGGAAGATCCAACTCTCATTAATTGTATGCGAGATATACATAGAGATCTCACTGGGGTGGTTACATTTGGCCAAGATGGGAAATATACCCAGCCCTTTAAAATAAATAAAGGCGTTTGTCAGGGCTGTATTCTTGCCCCCTCTTATTTATTATGTGTACTAATCACCTAGAGGAGGTCTTAATTGAAATTGAAGCTGGCGTCCCTAAAGCAGGGAGCAGAGCCATACCAGTTTTATTATACGCTGATGAGGTGGTTTTAAGTGCCCATACGGCAAGGAGCCTGCAACGCTTCCTAGATGCATTTTTGGAGTTTATGTCTAGCTTGGACCTATCCACAAATTAAAAAAAATCACACTTTATGGTGGTGGGTCCCAGGAATGTTAACTGTCGCAACCCCTCAGCTAAGGGTCAGGTTTTATCCAGGGTGGACATTTTTTCCCACCTGGGTTTGACCCTAAATGCGGGCCTTAGCTGGAAACCTCTTTAATCTAAAAATAGAGGGGCACTCCAACGTGCAATTTCTGGGCTTCAAGATTTTACAAGGCGCATTGGGCAGAAGTCCTGAAATTATTGGTTGATGTCTATACGGCCAACTGTGTTCCAATGGCCACCTTTGGCAGCTTAATTCAGGGTTATGCCAATACTGACTGCATTCAGGTGATAGAGAACAAATTTCTGAGAAATGTATTAGCTATTGGTCAAGGAATCCCTACCGAAATTGCACACGAAGAGTTAGGTATGTCATATATAGCCAATTTTATTCAGGTTTACACACTCTTAGGGCCCGATTCACAGAACTAACTTAAGACAAAATCCTAAACTTACTACCATTTTGGTATTCACAGAAGGCACTTACTCATTTTGGTATTCACAGAAGGCACTTACTCATTTTGGTATTCACAGAAGGCACTTACTCATTTTGGTATTCACAGAAGGCACTTGCTCATCAATGAGTAAATGCCTTCTGTGAATACTAAAATGAGTAAGTTACTCAAAATGAGTAAGTTACTCATTTTAGTATTCACAGAAGGCACTTACTCATCAATGAGTAAGTGCCTTCTGTGAATACCAAAATGAGTAAGTGCCTTCTGTGAATGTCAAAATGAGTAAGTGTCTTCTGTGAATACCAAAATGGTAGTAAGTTTAGGATTTTGTCTTACGTTAGTTCTGTGAATCGGGCCCATAATGTGGTGCTTGGATTGTTTGCTCTTAGACAATGTGGCTCATATTCCATGGTTAAAATACATAAAAAAACATTAAAGGAATTAGGAATCCAGGCCTATACTCTAAACCCGGAGGAATAACAAAAAAGGATCTTCCATGGATTAAACAGACTTTTTTTTCCAAAGGGTGGCTACTGAAAGGGAGAATTCTGCCTTGACAAAACAGACCGCTCGGAAGTACGCCCTGGTTAAATCTGTAAGTGGATTACAGCCCTATCTCCTCTTGAATATGTCTAATAGGCTAGAACGACTTCTAACATTTTTAAGGCTGGATATCTTTCACCAGCTTTGTTTCCGAAAGTGGCCTAGTATAAATTGTCCAATGTGCGTGTTTGTAGTTGTGATAATATTTCGATCTGTGATTCCATGCATATTGTACTTGTGTGTCCAATGTTTTCCTACTTACGTGACAAGAATATCAAGCCTCTGCCGGTCCCGGCACATTTCAGGCAAATCAGACCAGAATATCTTTATTTACAGCTGCTAGCGACACCAAAAGTATGTTTTGTTGTTTCCAACCTGAACCCACCTATGAATATCCCGCAGCCTCTACTCGTGACCAATACTTTATTTCCTTGGGCTTTGCCCTGTTGGACACCTCCTTCCCTCCCCCAACCTAGGCCCCCTTTTTCCATACCCATACCCATCCCTTTCACCTTAAGAACCACCCCTCCCAAATCCCAAACAAAGAGGAAGAAGAAACCAAAGACCCCTCCCAAAACCCCAAAAATAAAACCCTTCCAGAGCAAAGTCCAAGCCCCCAAGCCCAAGACCCCAACTCCTAATTGATATATTTGAGGCACCTGGCATGCCCGCTAGATGCCCCTTCCTGGGGAGGTTCCCCTGACAGTGTTTTGTAGGCAAGTTTGGTGGCAAACCTATTTGTCACCTGTCCCCACCAGCACCCATGTAGACTGGCCAGCCTGACAATTTGAAAAATAGTTTTGTTTAGAACTGAATAAAGCAGACCATTTTGTTAAAAACACGAGTCCTGCCACATTTTCTGATATCATTGTGAAGTTACTATGTACTTTACAATGTGTGAATACAGTTTAGACTCTTAAATCTAGTTTGCTGTGCAATTAGCAGAGCTTTATAAATCCTGTAAATGGCACCGGGGTTGGTATACCACAGGAGACGGCTAACTGTTTCATGGATGGGCATGTTGGATAACTTGGAATTGGGTGGGATGTCATATGGTGGGCATGTCTACTTCTCTTGGACAATGTTGACCTCATTTGTCTTGAAGATCCCCCAGTGATGTAGGTTGGATATGTGTTTGATGTATTGAAGTAACAAACATAATTCACCACACATGGAGAGAATTATGAAGGCCTAATGTTGTATGATTTGCAATGGGTATTTGTCCACAAATGTGTTGGACTTTCACCTAAATCCTCTCCCTGTGTCACACAATCAGTTCCTGCTGTGTTTGCTTAGCCGACTTGCACTTACACATTTTCCTGATTTGCATGGCTGTTGGTTATGATAATAACAGTCCTTGATATACTTCAGTCCACTGCTACTGTGCACATGGGGATTTGGAGTCATGTGCAACATTGACTGTGGCCCAGTCCCTCAGGCTGTCAGGAACCCACATGGTGCAGTGAATACTATCATATATGTGTACTTTCTATTCAGAAAGAACTTCTTCATGACATCTCTTTCTTCCATGATTTGAATGTCTGGGAAAGACAGGTACACTGGAGCCTAGTGTCTTCATACTATCCCAGACTATCTATATGTGTGGTGTACACACATTTAGACTAGGGTCACAGTGTCTGCAGTAACATCTGTGAGGAGAAAGCCAAATTAATCATGTGAACTAACAGTACTAGATATATAAGCATTACACATCCATCCACATATTTACTGGCTGATATCAATGTTTACCATTAAATACTCATTCTGGACTCCACATGTGTGAATTTCTGTGATGTACACATTGTACATACTCCAGTTGTATCATATACACTGACCTGTCCTATATATGTTGATATGAACACCTTATTTCTGTTGTCGCCAGGGTCAAAATCATCGCGGTAATCGTGGGAACATTAGCAGGCATGCTTTACAATCTTGTTTGTGAAGTGGTAGTTACAGAGCATTGGTATACAACCTCTGTAGACATGTCCCAACATACTTGTAGTTATGGTGATGCTATAGAAAACTGGAGGAATACTCTCATTTCAAACACCCAAATGGCAGTTGCCTGAAGTCACTTATTGGACATTCAGAATAGGTCCAACAAGCCGGGAGACAGTGTATACAGAGACAACATGTAAAAATAGAGATGACAGCACTAATCTGCACCAACTTTGGTGGAACACTCCAGCAAAATACCAAGTAAGCATGCACTACAAACTGCATTTACCAGAATGCTAAGGGGCGAACTGTGCTGGGAGGTCAGCAGTGTGCTCCCACCCCTTCCTGTTTAAAAAGGCTCCCTTGAGCCATTGAGCTGACGAGCTAGTGGAGATGCACATGTGCGCCTGTGAGAGGTACTGAGACCTGTAAGAATTGTGGCAGCCTGCTCAGCAACCCCAGAAGAAAATCGTTTTTGATCTCTACTGATGACGGATAAAATCCAGAAACACATGTGTCTAGAGATGACAGCACTAATCTGCACCAACTTTGGTGGAACACTCCAGCAAAATACCAAGTAAGCATGCACTACAAACTGCATTTACCAGAATGCTAAGGGGAGAACTGTGCTGGGAGGTCAGTAGTGTGCTCCCACCCCTTCCTGTTTAAAAAGGCTCCCTTGAGCCATTGAGCTGACGAGGTAGTGGAGATGCACCTGTGCGCCTGTGAGAGGTACTGAGACCTGTAAGAGTTGTGGCAGCCTGCTCAGCAACCCCAGAAGAAAATCGTTTTTGATCTCTACTGATGACGGATAAAATCCAGAAACACATGTGTCTAGAGATGACAGCACTAATCTGCACCAACTTTGGTGGAACACTCCAGCAAAATACCAAGAAAGCATGCACTACAAACTGCATTTACCAGAATGCTAAGGGGCGAACTGTGCTGGGAGGTCAGCAGTGTGCTCCCACCCCTTCCTATGTAAAAATAATACTAGCAACCACAATCAAAAAGATGAGAATCTTCCAACCCCATGTTGTTGTCATATTCCAGAACCACCCCGATAAGGTCCAAGTACCTGTCTCTTGGTGTATCTCAGCTGATAGCCTATGTAATTTCTGTATGGCCGAATAAACATTGGAAGCGTTATCAGGTATGTAAACGCAACAGCTGCTGCCAATGACGCGAAAGGCCCCTCCCTGATCTGCCAGGATGACGTCTAACACCATCCTGTTCTGCAATGTGACTAATCTCGTAGCCTGGAGCTCAGCAGTGATATTTGTCATGATCCCAGCAGTCGTATTGATAACCCCTTCCACAACTCTTGTTAGCCGACGAAGTTGAAGACTATTAGCCATGGGGCACCAAAAAGGTAGGAGACCCTTTATGGCATCCCCAAACTGTTGTGCGGTGGAAGCTGTCTGATCTATATCCTTTGTGTCAACAACCCTTCTGACTCGGGGCAAGTATGTACTCCTATGCTGCAGCTGATGATCTTTATGATAATTGGACGGGGCAACATACACAGAGGGAAGAAGGAAAGAGAGGTAACATCCGCCTGACCATCCCCTCGGAAGCCAGACATGAGCTTGGGATCCACAGACAAAATAGACATTATGGGGTAGGATCAAAGGCGGACTATTAATCGTTCTCAGTCTGTAGGTGAAATTGCATTTACTCTCTCCCACCTTTACCTCCCCAGCCCCCTGGACACAGAAACTTGCTGTTGTGTTGACCACGGACACCGGCATCGGTTTGTCCTTGGAAAGATTGAAAATACTCAGAGGTGTTGAACCTTTGGAAATCAGCCATTTCCATTCAAAGCCATGTTTTGTTCTTCACTTTTTCATATGTGCTCATACGGGATTTTGGGGACAATGTACCAAAGGTCCCTTGTCCTGCCGGTCCTATGGGAGTAAACCAGTGATGAAAACGTATATTCTCTGCCACAGTGCGAGAATCAGCAGGTGTCATAACCAGAGTAGAGAGCTGGAAATGGTAGTGCACCATAAGGAACAATTCAAACCAACCTTCACAGCTACCAATATATGACAATGGCATGGACAACAAATTGTCGCTCTTATGAGTAACTGAGGGGAGCAATCCACAGACCCAACAATTAATTGTATTGGACACATTATGAGCTTGATATAACATTTGTATAAAAACATTATCGGTGTAGGACAATCTATGCGCTTCCTTGTGTGGAGCCAAAGTGACAAAAACATGCTCAGGGGGAGTGGGCGTCGTACCAACCAAAGTATGTCCAGGATACTATCCCTCTAGAAACCAGGATATTCCAAGTATTATTATTAGCGTAATCACAACACTTAATATGCAAACTATTTTACTGTTTGTTGACCACCCCTGCGCTAAATGCGGTAGTGAAAATGGCTGTTCCTCCTCCTCAATAGGTCGACCAAACGGATGCATTATAGAACAAGAAGAGGAATGCAATAAAACTGATAGCAAAGGTAAGTGTTCCCAGTGTCCGTCAGAGCCTCACTGGTACAGGCTCCTATTGTTCATCAACATTGGCGCTCTTGAGCACCGGTGGTGGAGCTTGCTCAGTGCTAAGCTCACGATGAATCCCACGTTGCACGGGATATTGTACCCCCTTCCTAGGGAGCACGTTCAATTTATCCAGTCCAATGTCAGAACAGTGCACTAATCTCATGACACCCTAAACTAACACCGTTGGTACTATAGCAAAGTACACCCTAACTGACACAGTCCATCCCTAACTAATCTGACTTCTCTTTTGGTGCACTATTCCTCAGCCGAGGACGTAAATTGTACCTGGTCACTCCAGGCACAGAGGGGTCAACAAACAGCGGCTCTTTAATGGCTCGGATTTCTGGAGGGACCGCTGCATTTAGTGCGTCATCATTCACTGCATCCGTTTGGGTGCACGTTAACTTTGCGTCGCTGAAGAGGACGAACTGAGGCACCTTCTCACACTCAGTATCCCCGATGCCGTCCCTCACCCACTGATCATAGGGCAAGGGTATCCTGCGGAAATGGCTGGCATGAATCCAGTTCTTTCGACCGGCGACTTTCACAGTGGTTCGAGTTGCCAGGAGGACCTGTTCAGGTCCCTTCCAACGGGGTTCCAAGCTCTTCTTCCGCTGGAAGTTCTTTATTAACACAAAATCACCAGGCCGAATGTCATGTCCGGGCCCCTCTGGTATATCGGGCAGAGTGTCCCGGACCTGTTGGTGAATAGAACGCAAATTTTCAGTTAACTGGCAAAGGTAGTCTGTCAACAACAGAAAATCAATATCGGAAAACCGACGGGGTCGCGGGATGCTCCAAACATTTGCCAGGCGTCCAAACACGACCTCGTACGGTGACAATCCTGTCCTAGAGTGCGCTGTTGTTCTTGTCGACAAAAGAGCTAATGGCAAAGCATCTGACCACTGTAACCCTGTTGTGTCTTGAATCTTTGCCAATTTCAGTTTGAGAGTACCATTGTACTTCTCAAACAAACCTGCTGATTGTGGGTGACTTGCAGCATGAAACTTCTGTTTTATGTGCAAACCATCGCATATTAGCTGAATGACTTTGGCATTAAAATGACTTCCGTTGTCACTCCAGATCAAACGGGGCAAGCCGAAACGAGGAAAGAACTCCTTCAGGAGTACCTTTGCAGTCGTCGTGGCTGTATTGTCTTTGGTGGGGTAAGCCTCAACCCATTTACTGAAAGCGCAAACAACCACCAACACATACTTCAAATTATTGACCCTTTCTAACTCGATGTAGTCCATCTGGAGGACCTCAAAAGGGAAAGTGGGCGGTGCAAAATTGCCAGGTGGTGTAAGGGTACCCTTCACAGGATTGTGCATCATGCACACCATGCAGTACTTCACTAAATGTGCAGCTGGCTTAGAAATGTTGTCATTTTGCCATACAGAGTCTAACAACTTGCAAATACCCTTAGCACTAATATGCGCTGGGCCATGGGCCATGGTGACTACAGGAAGAACATATGCATCCGGCAACGTCCATCTCTGCCTCCCTGACTTGTAAATCCAACATCCCTCATCGTTCAATTGTGCTGTACTTTCTTGCCACACTGCGAATTCCTCCACTGTGGCCTGACTCTGTATTTCCTTCACATTCTCAAGTGTATCTTCAAACATTGTGACCTCGGGCACCCACCTAGAAGGACCTGCTACGAACATTCTTTTCATCCTAGTCCGGGCAGTTTCCTTAGCTGTCTGATCTGTAAAAGCGTTTCCTTTACCTACATCATCAGTAACTTTCCTATGGGCACTACACTTTACTATTGCCAATTTCTTAGGGCGTGTCAAAGCAGACAGAAGCCTATATATAAGAGGACCGTGCTGGATCTTTTTTCCATGGGAAGTAAGGAACCCTCTCTCTGCCCAGAGTCGCCCAAAATTATGGGCGACTCCAAAGGCGTACTGGCTGTCAGTATAAATATTAACAACCAGTCCCTCACTCAATCACAGGCTCGTATTAGGGCAACGAGCTCTGCAGCTTGGGCCGACTGATAGGGAACTTGTGATGTCTGAACTACCGTGTGCAGTGTAGTAATAGCATACGCAGCAGTTGTAGTGCCATCTGATAATTTAAAACAAGAGCCATCGACATATAGTTCCCCTTGAGGGTCAGATAAGGGAACATCAGTCAAGTCTACCCGTCCTTTCGTTTCTTCTTCCATCTGGAAGATACAATCATGTATGTCATTCTCCTTATCCTCAAAAGGGAGGGGTAGTAACGTGGCTGGATTCAGAGTGGCACATCGTTTGATCATAAAATGTTTGGCGAACAGCGTTAACTCATAACCTGTCAGACGTGCACTGGTGAGGTATTGTGTCTTTGTCTTATTCAAGAGTGTATCCACAGCATGGGGTACCATGACTGTGAGGTCAGTATCAAGTACGAGTCCAGCCGATTGCCTTATCGAGACAGCCACAGCCGCGACCGCTCTTAGACAGCTCAGGAGGGCTCGTGCGACTGGATCAAGCACAGCAGAGAAATAAGCACACAGCCATTGCTTATCTCCAAATTTTTGTGTTAGAACAGAAAGTGCGCAACCAGCCATCTCATGGACGTAAAACACAAACTGCTTAGTATAGTCTGGGGTGCCGAGTACTGGAGCCGAACCAAGCGCAATTTTCAATTGCTCAAAAGACTGCTGACATTCAGGCGTCCTGGACAGGGGTTCATGCACATCTATTAGTGTTAAAGAAAGCAGGGGTTTGATTAACAGTAAATAGCCAGGTATTCACTGCCTGCAATAGGAAGTGATACCTATGAAAGCGCGCACATCTTTCTGAGTTTGCGGAATGGGCATTTTAACAATGGTACTGATGCACTCAGGGGTCAATTCCTACCCTCCTTCGACAGTAGGTGACCTAGGTAGGTGACCTCCAGTCGACAATACTGAAATTTGGAAAGGGATACTTTATGGCCATGTTGAGCTAAATGTAACAGTTATTTAACCGTACTGTCTCTGCAACCTTGTTCTGTATCCGAGGCGATGAACAAGTCATCAACATACTAAAGCAATACATTACCTGTAGAGAGCGACAAGGAATCCAGCTGACCTTTCAATGCCTGACTATAGATACTTGGACTCTCTGTATAGCCTTGAGGAGCGCAACAGAATCTAAAGCTTCTACCAGCTAGGGTGAACCCAAACAGATACCTGCTGTCAGGATGAATGGGAATACTGAAGAACGCATTTTTCAAATCAATGACAGAAAAGTATGAGCAGAAGAAGGAATCATTGTCAAAAGAGTTGTAATGTCAGGGACCACTGGAAACTGGGGAATCACCATTTTATTAACTTCCCGCAAGTCAATCACAAAGCGATAAACATCTGCATGATCGTCAGAGGAACCCGTAGGTGTCCGTTTAAGAATGGGAAGAATAGGGCTATTACAAACAATAGCAGTCGTCTCCTCAACCACTCCTTTCTCAATCAAGTCCTGTACAATTTGCAATGGAGCTCGCTCACCTGCCTGCGGTATTTTATACTGAGGGATGCGAGGTAAAATAGCATTGTCTTTAACTTGGATCGAAACTGGCGGTATCTGTAACAGTCCCACATCAGTGTCACCTGTCGCCCAAAGAGCTGGCGGTACATCTTTAAACTCTGCAGGAAGAGGCACATCTTTGGACAGGCACTGTATTGCGCACGACATTCGGACCCATTGTCATGTAAACTCCTGCCGGGGAACAATAAATCATAGCATGCAATTTCTTCAACAAGTCCAAACCCATCAAATTCTCTCCACAATTAGACATCAACAAGAATGGCGAATCCACAGTGAAAGGACCAATAGTCAACGCAAGGGGTTTTGAAATGGGGCTTACAACCGGTACATCAGAAAAACCTACCGAAACATTATTATGGCCAGACAGAGCCGCCCCAGGGACCAAGGAACGAGAAATAGAACTGTTTGTTGCACCTGTATCCACCAAGAACTCCTTAGTCGAACCATGCACATACGCACACGGACCACGTTGATCTACAGGTATCGGAACTGGTCCCTCACTCTGTCCCTGGCTGTCCTAGCTGTAAGACATTCCCATCACCTCATCCGTATCGTAATCATCATGATAATACTGGCCTCCCCGAGGGTCATCAAAATAATTCTGATCAGAACGACCCTGCGGGGCCACAGCATTCTGAGCCCTGTCCTGGCCACCAGCTCCACGACCCTGTTCACGAGTCCTCGTCCTCTCGGGACCGCCACCTTCTGCAAAAGCACAGGACACTCGCTACGCCAGTGTCTCTCCTCTTTACAATACACGGACTGATTCGGCCCTAAAGGCGCGGTATTTGTAGGCCTACTAGTGCGTGGAAGCTGTCGGGCTGAACCACCACGTCCTCTACCATTCCCCTAGAAGCCTGCTGCAGCAACACTTTCGTCTTCAAATACTTGTGCTTCTTCTCCGTCCTCTCCTTATCCTCATTTTACCTGTGTTCATAATACTGCGCCATATTCAAAATAACAGGAGGGGATGATGTAGACCGGGTGCTCTCGGAAGCCTGTAATCGGGTCGCAATCTCAGGAAGTAAATTAGAAACAAATCTATTAACAAACAATCGAACGCCACCTTTGATCGACAAATCCTATCCACTATTGTCTAGAAACACACCTTCAAACCGGGGGAAAAAATCAGACACACTCTCATCTTTCTTTTGACGGCAAGCCGATAACTTGTCCCAATCAACTTTCCTCAGAGGGATAAGAGAATGCATATACGTAATGATACGGCCGAGCAAAGCAAGCATCTCTGGTCTAGGCTTATCACTTGGCTTCCGTTCCTGATCCCATACTTTTATTTGATCCCAGGTACCACCCAATTCCGCAGCATGATCATGTGTGTGTACTTGTCTCCAACTATCAACCGGAACTAGTAAGCCAAAGAACATTTCAATATCAGCAAGTGTCATCACTGTAGAAGAGGCAGCATCAGTCAATTCTTTATAATAAGCAGTCGGATTCTTCCTAGGATCAGGTAACTGAGTCTTAAGAGACAAGGCTTCACTCTTTTTCCACAGAGTATAAGCCCATTGTTCTTGGAAACTGGCTGCTGCCCCTGGTCTAGTAACAACATTATGCTGCTCCCTTAGCTCTGGTATTTCGGGATGATAGATAGGATGAACCTCCCGCATCGGAAACTGAGATACTGTATTGGGGCTCTTCTCAAGCAGTCTACGCCGATAAGCAATCAACATCGCAACATTACCAAAGACTTGACCAGGCGCTATATCAGTAACATATACATGATCCTTAATATCATATAGAATTTGCGGTGCTGCATCGTTGAAACACTGCTCCCAAAGACTGATCAAAGTAGCCGGCATATGCTTAAGGGCATGCTGTTGTACAAAAGGCTCATAATCTTTCATCACACTTCATTCTCCCCTTCCAGGCCTCTTTCTCTGCTTTCATTCGTCTCTGTTTAGCCTCCTTTTGCCACGTTCGAAGAGAATCAAACATAGACTGTCTACTTCTTTTCGCAAACAACTTCTGTAAAAACCCAATTTTTTGTTCATCAAAAGTGCCCATCAACGGCCACTGCAACTCGGCATTGTCCCTCTTATATTTGTGCCATAGCGTACTAAACATAATAAGGCCAAGGCCATGCTTCACATACATATCAAAGTTCGGAGTGCCTTCTGGAGACGCCGGCTGACTTTCTTCCAATCTTGCATCTGCAGAGCAACAACGACAACAAGAAACCAAGAACCTACTAAATCCAGGCATTTTCAAAAGTGGGCCAAATTCATTATGTTGCCTGGCAAAGTGGTCGCAAACACTTCGTACAAAATCGGTCCTCAGACCGTGCCAAATACAAACCAAAATGGTACCATATCCACAAAGAACCAAAACAAACTCACCTGGTGCACACAGGTCAAACAAATTTATTCTCCACTGCCGACTCTTTGGACCAAACGGTCAGATCCAAGGGTTTTGCCGTTCAGGACCCCAGTCGGGATGACTGCTGGGCAAGGTACCGTCTGGCGGGACAGAAGGGGCAGCTGCGAGTTCAGAAACTCTCTCATGCAGGGATCCCTGGTCCGTCTGTCTAACCCGACAGTGGCCTCGACCTCCCCACCCGTCCTCAGGAGGGGATGGGCCACTCACCCGTTGGGGTCCCTGTTCGGGCGCCAACTGAAGGAAGTGACCCAATTAGGGCCACCCGGGTCACACGCGACCACCTCTCAGCCTTCCATACAAATGAAGAGTCGGTCAGACAGTAGAGAATACAAACCAAGTATTTATTCAGGTACACTTGAGCGGAGCCCAATCTGCCCAGTCTCTAGGGATTGCTGCAGAGGGACTGACATCAGAAAACATGATGATACATTATGTACAACTCAGAACCAAAGAAGGCATGCCCAGACTGGAAATTTCCAGATGGAGGCAGCTACACAAAGGAGGTACAGAAGGATAAGTTTCGATCCTGAGACCGGGCACACACTATCTCTATGCCAAGGTCGTTCTGCCTGTGCCCATCGCTGGACTAGTGGGAGCAGGCCTCTATCTAGTGGGAAAGGTATGCGCTAATAAGAACAGTGTATTCATTAGTACAGCAAGGCCCAACCTTGGAGAAAACAAAAATTACCATAGCTGCTTCTTGCAAAGGCAGAGCGAGGAGTTAGTTTTGCTCATGGATCAAAATGGCGGCTAAACATAAAATGGTGCCGCGGATGCTAACTTATGCAGAACAATATGTAAACAACACAGCAAAGACATTTTTATTCTAACACTTCTCTCCGGAGGAGCTGGAGATGCTCGTCGATGAGGTCCTTCCCCTGTATTGCCAGCTCTATGGCTCACCAGAGGAGCAGGTAACTTCCTAACATACATACTTTGCTCTGTTGGACTGCATTGCTTCCTGTCTCACAGGCTATGATGGGGCATTGGTGTCCAGTGTGTCATATGATAGTAATGAAGCAAGAGTTTGTTGTCCCTACATAGGACATTCATGTAATGGATTAGGAAGCTCTATACTCTGTGTCCTTCACATCATCATTCTGACATTTGTTAAGCCTTAGATCATTCCTGGGTAGCATGCACATTTCAATGCATATGTTCAGTTGATGGTGAAATGTAAACCTTGTGTTACAAAATCATGGTAAAGGGTGTTAAATATTTATAAGCTTACAGTCTGAGATGTGTATGTATACTGTTAGAAGCAGGTAAGGATGATGTGATACTTACGTAGGACAGATCTGTACTCATCAAACTATGCTTATGGAGCTAGCTATACCTCAATAGTCCCCTCAGAGTGCCACACAATGGTCATGTCACATATAGCATGGCCCAAAGATGTATATTTCTGGATTGAAGTGCTGAGAATGTGTTGTACATGTGGGATGAGTCTGCACTGTCTGCAGAGGGCAAGGAATGATAAAGTATTGTGCCCATCATTGGCCATGGCAGAGACTAAGAGGCACAGTCACTTTGGGCTGCATTTGTGAGTCACAGGTTTACCTCCCTGTAGTTCTGCTGATCCTTGGATGTTACCAAAATGAGCCACTTCCCCCACTTTGTGTCCAGATTGCTTTTGCATGTTGTAAATTCTGGATGTTGACAGAGGTCACCCCCTAACCTGATACGTCTTTCCATTGGCCCACACTGTGGATGTGTGTGATTGAATTAGGTCAGGCCATTTACTTCCATAGGTGTGTGGTAACTCTTCTTAAACTTATGCTTACATTGTACAGGCCTAGTGCTTATGTGACATTTTGACTGTCCTGGACGTTGCTTATGTGAGAAACAATCAACTTTTGCGGTTAAAAGGCAACAGATACAACTAGGTATTCTAAGGTTTGTAGGTGTCATCCTAGAGTCAGTGCCACATACGGCAGGAGGTATGTTCTGTGATGCTAGAACCAACCTCTCAAACTCTGTCCCCCATTGTATGGTATCCCTTTTTGTTGTCCACATGGTCAGACAATACCAGAGCGATATTTGTCAGTGTAATACATGTGAGCCCTTTCATTGTGACCTTAGTGTTTGCTGTCAATCTGCACTGTGGCGTCAGGCTGTATGTACTGTATGCATTTTGTAAATGGGCCTAGTGGTTACAGGATGTGTACAAACATGCAAAAGTAGGTTACCCTTCAGAAGTTCTGAATGGTGTGGTGTGTGCCACAGTAGCTCACAGCACACTATATGTAGGATGCCCCTGGCCTACATGGTGTTAGTGGGCTGTCTTCATCAGTGTAGGACACAACCAGGATTGAGGATAGTCCACCGATGACTACAAAAGTGTGTATACTTTATATGTGGTGCTAAGCATGTCAGGAGTACACATGTAGTGTATTAAGAATTGTTACTTGCTTGTGCTAGATGTCTCCAAAATATGTGTGACCCCGACATTGATCCATTTACTTGCAGTTACAATGTTTTGCTCTTGTATATATACATGTCTACGCCCATCAGAAGCAAGGACTGTGGAAAGCCATCACCCGTAAAGTACGGTCCCTGGGTGTCTATTGCTGGCACAGCGTTCACTGCAGGAAGAGTTGGGAGGACCTGAGACGCTGGACCAGGAAGATCATGGAGGTCCAGCTGGGGTAGTCCTCCCAATGTGGTAGAGGCGTGCGCTGCACAATGACTCTCCTAATGGTCCGCATCCTGGCAATGGCCTACCTGGAGCTTGATGGGCAGTTATGGGCCCAACAGCAGCTAGGAGGGGGTGAGTATTGGGCATAGTCAGACATTGTGCATTAACATTTTCTTCCTGCTAGAAGCACCGTTTTCCCCATCAACATTGTAGGTTACTCATGTCCTAAGGAATAACAATGTTGTTGCATGTGTAGGTCTTGTTGTAGGTACATGATGTTTTGCCAAGACTTGTCTTTTGGACCAGATCCAAAGGTGAGTCAAGTCACATCTCTATGTTCAGAGTTGTACAGACACATGGCTGAGTAATGCGACAGTTCACCTACATATGTTTGATGTTGTGTGTGTCAGCTGTCTCACACAGGTCACCTGTCTTCTTTGTGTCAGGAGTGATGCTCCCCCAATACTGTTTATCTTGTCCTGACGATTTCTTACATGTGACAAGGCATACAGTGCACATAGGATGCAGACAACAAGCCATACTTGGCCTTGGTAAGTGGGGTATGTACAGCATTTTGAGATGGCAAACAACACTGGTGCCACCAGCATTTGTGCCTCCAGGATGGCATGTGTAGCTCAATTTGTTGTGCGATCACGTGCACAAGGGTATGATACATGATGTAAGGGTCTACATAGGTTAAGGTGAAAGTCCTCCACACTTGTATGTGTTGGCCAATGTGTAAAGGACAATGTTCATTCATGCTGGGGATGCAGGTGATGGATGTGTACACACAGACAGGAGTGTGTTGAGTGTGTTGACATAGGTGGGTTTGTTAGACATACAAAGAGACATTGATCTCTCTTATTAGTCATGTTCAATTGTTGAGGCCATGTATTTCATGGCATGTATACTTACAGTTGTGACTCACAAACTGATCGTCAATACCTTTGATATGGGAGTTTACACACTCCAAAACACAGCAAGAAGTCCAAGCATGCAACCACTCAACAGACGTTCACCACCCTAACCAGCCCCATCACAAACATACCCACAGACCCCACACCAACAGACACAGCCCAGACACACAACATACCCACCACATCTACAGTAAATACCCCAAAAACACACAAACACAAAATTTCATACTCTACCTCCAAAAGCCCACCCCTTGTCATACCACCTCCCCACGCTTCCAAGGAAAGCCCTATGTTTGACCTTACCCTTACCTCTACAACAGGCACTCCCCCTCTCCCAAAGTCAACAAAACCCCTCCCTATACCGACCCCAGCCCTCCCAAATAACATCATTGAGGTGCCTGGACTTCTCAATAGATGCCCTTTCCTGGTGAGTTTTCCATGGCATTGTCAGTAAGGGCAAGTTTGGTGGCATAGCATTGTGTTGTGCCACATAGACAATTAGTGGACTGGCCATTGGCCTTTGATTTTTTTAAAAATGTGTTCAAATCCTTTCAGTAAACCATTTTACAGTTTGGAAGACATTATTCCTGCCATTACTTTCCAATGTATTTGATGTTCTTGTATAGTTAATGCTATGTCAGTACAGTTGTGTTTGTTTGATACCTGATTGCTGATCCAGTTGAAGTGGTTAGTATGATGTGACCTTGGAGCCAGTGCTGGAGTTAGACAGGACAAGGATAAATGTTGGACGGATTTGTATGTGGGTTGACATCCATATGTGGCAGACATTGAATTGGGTGGCATATTATGTGGTAGGAATTTCAGCTTGGCCTGGCCACTGTCAATGTCATTTAGCTTGACCTTCTTCCTATGATGTAGGTTGGGTATGTGTTAGGTGTGTTGAAGCTAGATATTTGTGTATTTACACATGGAGGGTGTCAACTTGTCATACCTTTGTGTAGTTCTGCATGGACATGTGTCCATTTTGCAGTGTGTACCGTACAGCGACTTCATCTAGATGTGTGCCACATGCTGTAAGTGCTGTGCTTTGTTTCATAAGTTGTACTATCCATTGCCTACACATGCCTGGCACTTGGTTATTCTATTGTTTGTCCCTGATATACTTCAGTTCCCAGGTCCAGTGCACATGAATTTTGTCAGACATGTGCAAAATGTAGTGTGCCCCAGGGTCCCAGCCTTTCAAGGTTCCCCCTGATAGAGGCATAGCTATCCTTCAGAGAGTGTTTCCATTGTGCCCTTAGAATATTTCTCCCACTGATTCTGTGTAATCCCATTGACTGAGATTGCCTTTTCACATGGGTGATGAGTGAGAGTCCACTACAGAGTTGTAGCAGAGAAGACATGTTTCACTTTAATACCACATCCATACTGAAGTTTCTTTGACCTCAAAACAGGACCTGGCATGTGTGCAATGTGAGTGTGTCCCATTCACTATAGCAGCTTTGTCAGAGTTACAATCATAAGGCCTCATGGTAGTTGTAGCCAGTTCAATGTCATTTTCACAACACATAAGAAATGATAACCTGCATGACTAGTAAGGATCAGTAGTGACATGGCTGACAAGTGAGAAAGGGCAAATAGTTATGTGTGACAGACATTAATAGGTGTGATATTGGTGAGGAGGTGTTGTTGTGGAACACACATTAATGAACACATCACTATCACTTTAAATAATTTACTAACATGTCCATTTGTGTACAGTGTGCCT
This sequence comes from Calotriton arnoldi, assembly GCA_963921515.1. Lineage (NCBI taxonomy): Eukaryota > Metazoa > Chordata > Amphibia > Caudata > Salamandridae > Calotriton > Calotriton arnoldi. Next base: position 1,085,455 of record CAWUFW010004727.1, on the reverse strand, counting down.
GTGCAGTACCAATGTTTTGGCCTAGGATGGCATCCTACAGATGTGTTTAGAATGATTGTTAAGAAACAATCTCTGACAGGGTCCCTGAATACGTGCAATTTACTTAGGAACCTCAACTCCCTTGCCTGGTCAATGGAGGGGGGCGGAGGGCATCATTTTGCTGAGAAGTCAATCGCAACAGCTGTATGATTTACCGCCAATTTCCTCTGCAACGGACTTGGTTTTGAATGTGGTCAAGCAGGTAGAGCAGCAACAGGATGTGTAGGATCGGATCCATGGTGGAACAGGACGTGTAGAGATGAGTAGGGGGTCGAGTTTCGGCCTTATATCCCTCCCTTTCTGCTGTCTCAGATGTGATGGTTGGACCGCCACGGTCACGCAGGCTGTAAAGCAACTCATAATTGGGCAGGTAGATTCACTGAAAGTTGAAGTCTCCTACAGCCTTATAGGCCTGCTCCGCAACTGTGGTGCTCGGAGTTGGCTGGTGGTGTCGGCTTTTCGGCAGGTGTCTTCGCTAACCCAATCGGCACAACTCGGAATACCTTGTTGTACCTCTGAGCTTGCAGCCGTCAGACTGCCACCATCGGCACGGCAGTCCATGAACTGCCAAACTCGTAATAAACTCCATATTCCACCCAATTAACAATATCTGCAAGGGTGGTGTCTACTACAACCATCGCCTGATTAGGAGCACTGATTTATATTATGTGTAGGTCATACTGATGAAACCAACTCAGTGTAGGTGGCCCTGACTCTGCCACATACGCAGGTCACAGTCTGTCAAGTAAAAATCTATCAAGGAAAAAGGATGCTCCTCCTGGCTAGAGCACACAGCAAATGGCGCTGGCTCCTTCATGGCCCCATAGGACATGGGCTGCATGCGGGCCGCGGCAAGTTCCTGAGGGTATTGGGGCTCCCCAATGACCTTCAACAATGAAGAAAGTAGTGGGTGTCCCAGATGGGACTGGGAACTCAAAATGTTTTAAATTAAGGTGGAAAAAATATAATAAATGAGTGGCTAGGGCTGCTCATTTATTATTCACAGCTGCCAGGCAGGACAGCACCATAAAGCCCTTCAACGATGGATTTGCATATTTTTTCCTGCTTTGTGGTGCCTCAATCTGGACAGGAGCACCATCGACATATTACAAACATGTAGTGCAGCAGTACCTCAGAAATCATTTATTAAAATTATCTCTATTTTCCTGGGGCGTATACAATGTGTCCCCAGGAAATGTTTATGGTGTTCCTAAGCCTTCCGTGAGCTGGAGATGTAGCTCTTTATTTTAGGATTGCAGGGATTTGTGGTTGGTTGTATCGCTACATCATGTGGTTTGAGGAGTGTAAAAGAAAGACTCTGACAGTCTTTACGAAGCCCATATGCTTGCTTTTATGTATTGATCTGATCACCTCTTGACAAAGCCAATAGGCTTGTCTACTTTAATCATGTGGTCACCCCTTGACAAAGCCAACAGGCTTGACTTCTTATAATCATGTGATGTTCCCTCAACAAAGCCAGTAGGCTTGCCTTGTATATTGATGTGGTCACTCCTTCACAAAGCCAATAGGTTAGCCTTTAACTAATGATGGGGTGGCCCCTTGTCAAAGCCGATAAGCTTCACTCATATATGGATGTATTTACTTCTTGGCGAAGCCAATAGGCCTGCCTTTTACATATTGATGTCATGATCCCTTGAGGAAGCCAGTAGACCTGCAATATTTTTAAATAATACTCCTTCATATTTTGATGAGCGCTCTCATTGGCTGGTCATGCGGGGGAGGGGTTAGCTGCTTCCATTGAGGTTGGGTGCTGGGCTTGTCCACCATTGGCCAGTGACATTATAGTTAGGTCTGATAAGAAGAAGATACTTTTGGTTGAAAAAAAACTAGAAATATGCTGAAAAAGCAAGGTTAAAGTGACATTATAGTTAGGTAAAAATGTCACTGAAAACATAATATTTTAAACTAAAAAAACACAAAAATTAACCAGTTATAGTTATCTGAGCTAACTATAACTTGTACCCCACCATGCACTGCTTATTACCTTACTTATTACATCACCCATGACATGTTCAATGACCTCATTAATGACACCACTGATGACATCTCAAATTACATCATTGATGGCATTAATGATGACATCATCCACCATACTGCTGTTCAAATTACTGTATAAACCAGCAAAGCCTTTGAAATATGTAAATAAGTACTAAATTGGTACAGAATTATCTAAAGTATAAATTATACACACATATGTGCTTATATAAAATAATTAGACTGTAGTCCAGTGCCTCTAGTCACAAAAGTCCCATTAGGGGGCCAAGCCCCTAATAAGCACATCCTTTGCAATGTGCACAATTTTTATGGAGAGACCACTAACCCTAGAAACTCATGCCCCATTAGGTAACCAGACTCCTACTACACACAGCCTTCACCCTGTGCAAAATTCTTCGCGGAGAGCCCACTCCCTCGAGACAAACAAGCCGCATAAGGCGGTCAAACTCCTAATATGTACAGCCTTCGCCCTGAGCAGAGCTCTTCACTGAGAGCCCACTCCTTCTAAACAACCATGCCCCATCAGGTGGTCAAGCCTCTACTAAGCATAGCCTTCATTCTGTGGACAGCTCTTCATGGAGAGCTCACCCCATCCAGACACCCAAGACCCATTAGGTGGGTAAGCACCTACTACAGACAGCTTCTATCATGTGCGCAACTCTTCATGGAGAGACCATTCCCTCCAGACACCCAAACGCTATTTGGATTCCATGGCCCTACTATGCACAGCTGTGGCCCTGTTTCACAGACAGTCCTCTACCTACAGACTCTCAAACCCTGAAAAATGATGAAGCTTCTGCTATGCACAGTCTTTGACCTATGGAGAACTCTTCATGTAGAGCATAGACACTTCACAAGCAAAAGCCCCATTAGAAGGCAAAGGAGACCATCCACTATAACCACCCTCTGAACAATCCCTCCCTGCTCATCTCCACACATGAAAAAAATGTCTGACCTCCTGCCACCCATCCCCACCACCCTCTGTAAAATCACCCCCTTTGCCTAAAATGGGAAACATAACATGGCTTCCTGCCACCCACCACTGTCACCCTCCGTGCATTCCCACACCCTCTCAACCCAAAGCTGTACTCACATTTCTCACATTGAAAATAGGGAGCTGGTGCCCCACTGACAGCAGCTTGGTGAGAGTTGCTTGTCAGTGCAGCTTCATTTTCCCTCTCAGACCCATGCTTAAAGGGTAGAAGGTGGATGGTGCACACACAGCACCACCCATGTTCCTCCGTCTCCCTCAAGTCTGTTGGGACTAGGGAGTATTGAAAGAAGGTAGCTGAGACCACCATCTGCCATTCCGCTGCTATGCTTGGGTCTTTGGAGACCTGCGTGAGGTGGCATAACAAAGGACAACAGAACGATTCCCATCCGTGATGTCCCAACAGTGGATGACCAAAGGTTAAAATGACTTATATTTAGGTGAATGTTTTGACAGCACTGTAGTGAATAATTCCAATCTGTTTATTCACACTGAAGGCTTCCAATAGAAGCCTTATACAACCAAGTAAAGGAGCTTCTTATATCCTTTGCTATCCATTCCTGCCACCGCAAAGCTGGTTTAAGGCATGTGCAAAGTGTTCAGCTACCCAGGGCTACCATCTTCCAAGTAATCAAGACAGTCAGAAGTCTTGATGTAATAAAACATTGTATACAACTGATTTATTTTTAATTTACCGTCTCCTTCTCTATCTTATTTTACTTTACCACTTTTTACCATTTATATCACTAAACCACCATTCTTCTTTCTGCTTCACCTCTCTATCAACTCCAATCTCTCACTACTGCTGTTACCTCTTTCTACAGCCCTTCACCTCTTTTTTTCTACCTCGCCAATCTTTCTGCCTCATGTCATTGTCGTTAGCTCCCCTCTTCTCCTATACCTTTCTCTCTTTGCATAGTTTCCTTTACCTGCCTGTAGATCTCAAACGTATCTACCCCTTTCTATCTACCTCAACTCTCCTTCTACCTAATCATTATCTCTCTCTCTCTCCACCTTCCTCCTCTGTTTCCATTTCACCTCCCTGTATTGATCTACTTCACCTCTCTTACACTCTCAAACTCATTTCTCTTTACCTTGCGTCAGTCTCTCTCCGCATCACTCTGTACTCATCTTCTTTCTGATACATTTCTCAAATCTTTCGCATTTTTTCATCTTTCTCTCTACCTCATACCCCTCTTTAAGTCACCTCATTAACTCATTAACTCATCTCCACCTCACTTCAATTAATCTCCCACAACTTACCCCTCAAATTACCTCACCATTCATTTGATTCCTGACTTCTCAGATACACCTCTCTTTTCTTACTTCTGCTCCCTCAAATTCACCTTTTTTACTACCTTACCTCTCTCTTGCTATCTCTCTTTGTCTTCCTCTACCATCTTCTTTCTTTATCGAGCATTGCTACCACTGTCTCTGCACTTCCTTCTCTGTTTAAACTCACTCTTTCTACCTGATCTCTCTATACTTCTCTCAACATCCCTTTTTATCTAGACCTTTTCTCTCAACACCAAATCTCCTAACCTCACCATTTTCTCTGCACCTCACTGCTCAGTTTCTATCTCAGTTTTATGTTTTCCCTTTCCTTTACTTCAGCTCTCTGTCACTCAACATCAAATCTCTTGACCTCACCTCTCTTTTTCTGTCGCACTACCTCATCTTTTTGTCTGTCATTCCCATTAACTCACCACTCTCTACTTCACCCCTCTCTATTCCATTTTCCTCTCTACCTCACACAGCTTTGACTAACTCATTGCCTTCCAACTTCACTTTATCTCTCACAACCTTGTCTCTCAATTTACCTCACCATTCATTTGTTATCATACATTTCTGCCTCACTTTTCTGTCTGCCTCTGTTCCCCCTACCTCACTTCTCGCACTACCTTATTTCTTTCTCACTACCTTTTTTCTCTGTCACTTTTGTCAACTTTTCATTACCTCCTCTCTCTGTTCATGCTTCTATATTGAAATGCTCAAATCAACGTATTTCTCTCTCTCTCCACCTTTGTCTCCCTCTGTATACATCTCAGTTCCACACCTCCCAGCCTCTTCCTCTCTCTCTGTATCTCACTGATCTCTATACATCACCATTTCTCTCTTGCTTTATATATGGATAAACCTTACCTCAGCTCTTTCTCTTCTTCATATTTTCATTTCTTTTCCCTTGGCACATCATCTCTTGATTTGCTTTTCACCCTCTCTGTATACTTTTCGTTCTCCTTCACTCTTTTTATTTGACCTTGTAGGAAGCTGGCTCTGTATATACTATACCAAAGTGAGGTATAGTGTGCACAGAGTCCAGTGGAACCCCAAAGGTAGGCAGAGGTAAAGTTAGATAGCACCTTACTCTCTATTTGTGGCAGTGTGGTCGAGCAGTAAAGCAGTATCAGAGGACAGTGTTAAGCATTTGTTGTACACAGTCAGCAAATGAATTCACACACTCAAAGACTGAACTTCAGACCAATTGTTTTTGTATACAAAATATTCTTTTAGTTATTTTATTTTCTAGAACCAAGCAAGCCTGGCACAGGTAAGCAATAAATACTTTACAGTAGTAATGCAGTTTGTAAACAGTTTGGATTGAAATTGTATATGCACTTTGTTTTGACTTACAGGATGGTTGCAGAGGAATGCAAAACTTTATAAATACAGTACATAGACTTGAATGGGCTTTTCAGTAAAATACTAGGTAAGTTACTTTTTAGATTACTTTTCTTACTCAGAGTAGTGTGCCTGGATACTACTCCGGGACATTTCCTGTAAACAGGGAAGTAAAATCGTTTTTGTTAAATAGTACAATTTTAAAGAATTTCTTTAGGTTTTCAAACTCCACCCTTAAAAACTTTTCCAAGAAAAACAGTCAATGTTATCCTATGGAGGAAAATAGTGTTATCGGTTTTGAGGTAAGTATTGGTAGTGGGAGTTGAGGTTCTGGGGGTAGACTCAGGGGACCCCCAGGGTCAAGGATGCACTCTAGTTACACCCTCAGCGGCACTAGGGCGACCGGGTGCAGAGTGCTGAGGCCCAATGTTATCCAATGGGGGATAGGGGGCCTCCAGTTGGTGGCTGCTGGCAAGCAGGCCACTTGGTTGTGGGAGCAAAGCTCCTGGACTTTAGCTCAGGGCAAATGGGGAAACAAAGTAGCACCAAAGGTACACCCTCAGCGGCACTAGGGCGGCCGGGTGCAGGGTGCTGTTTCGACGTCGGGCCCCCTGTTGTTTTCAATGGGGAACCTCCGGTTTGCAAAGGCACTGCAGGCTTGGGGACGAAGGTCTTCTGGGTGCGACCACCACTTCGAGAGGTAAGTTGGGAAGTTAGGGGTTGGTTAGGCACCGTCGGTTTGGGCACCCAAGGCCGTGGGGTGTCGGGTGCAGGGGTGCCTTTTGGAGTCGGATCTTCTTACCAGCTCCTGGTCGCGGTTGGGGGGACCTTCTGGATTTAGGCTGCAGGCGTCGGCTGGAGGCTTGAGGCAGGTCAGGGGTCACCAGATCTCGGGTCAGGATCGCTGGGGTGACCTCCTCGTGGTGTTTTCCCACTCGAGCTCGGACCGTGGATGACGGGTGCAGAGTGGGGCGGATCCGCGGTGTCCGTCCGGAACTAGAAGTTGCAGATGAACAAATCCGGTGTTCACAGGAGACACAGCCTTTGTAGTAGAAGGCAGGCAGGTCCTCCGGGGTTTTCGAGGTTGCTGCCTGCAGGACACACCGGGATTTCGCAGGAGCAGGTTTGAGGTGGAGACAGGCCGGTAGGGCTGGGGCCAAGTCAGTGGGCGTCTTCCTCTTGTTAGCTGCTGCACGGCTGTTTGGTCCGTCTTCTTCTTCTCCTTGTAGTTTCTTTTTGTCTGAGGAAGCAAGGTTCAGGGGTGCCCCTAAATACTAGATTTAGGGGCTTTACAGGTAGGTAAAAGGCAGGGACCAATGGGTCGCTTCCCTGGGGTGGGTACACGCCCTATTATGCCACCCTCCAGTGGGAGGGGGGCATGAGCCTGTCCCTGGTTGGCTGAGTCCCCCCATCTGCAAGATGGCGGGGACTGAGAGTTGTGCTTCACCTCGCCTCCCCCACCTTAGGGGTGAAGTTGGCAGAGGTGGGCACACCTCTCTTCCTCACTTGTTTTTCCCGCCGGTTCGCCCGCCCAAAGTGGGGGTCAGAACCAGTGGGGACCAGTTGCTTAAAGCAGCAAGTGGCCTGGGGAAGCTCATAAAGGCGGCAAGCCTTTGAAGCTTCCCCTTCGTGAACCCTGCCCATCCTGGGGGAGGAGGCTTGTCACCTCGTCCCAGGATGTGCATTGTTTCAGGCCCCAGAGAGCAGCAGGCTCTCGACCCAGGGGTCCAGAAACATGATTGGTGGTGGCAGCTGAAAGCAGCCACTCAGCCTGGACACTAGTGGTAGGTTAGTTTTCAGGGGGCATCACAAAGATGCCCTCTGTGTGCATTTTTCATTAAATCCCACACTGGCATCAGTGTGTGTTTAATGTGCTGAGAAGTTTGATACCAAACTTCTCAGCTTTCAGTGTAGCCATTATGGGGCTGTGGAGTTCGTAATGACAAGTTCCCAGCACCATATGTTCTTAATGGCAGCACTGCACTTACAATGTCTAAGAATGGACTTAGACACTGTAGGGGTACAGGGCTCATGCACCTGTACCCTCACCACTGGTATAGGGCAGCCAGCTAGAGGGGCAGTGGGTTGTAGGCATGGCACACAGGGATGTGTGCCATGTCGACTCTTCACTTTGTTCTGAACCTAAACACGCAGCCTGCAAAGGCAGTGTGTGTGTGTAAAGGTACAGGGCCTCTAAGGGTGGCACAATAAGTGCTGCAGCCCTTAGGGGTCTTACCTGATCACAGTACCCTGGGTACCTGTGGCACCATTTACCAGGGGCTGACCTGTGGCCAGAGATGCCAATTGGATTAGCTTTGGGGAAAGATCACAGGCCCGGGGAACCTGATTGGCAGGGACCCAGGGCACATCAAGTCAAAGTGCATCAGTAGTCTGGCAAAACGTGGGGGGGTTACTGCAACAGAAACCCACTTTCCTACACAAACCCCCCCAGCCCAAAGGCCAGGAGACTCAGCCAAAGCTGGGAGAGTCTTCCTAGTCTTTCAGGCGAGGAAGAGTAGAGGACGTGGTTTGAAAGTTGCAGGGCCTACTCTGCCTTACATCCTTCTGTCCAGGTCAGTCCCTTTGGGGAGCTGGCCTACCTCAACAGTTTCAGGACCTAATTCCCAATGCTCTTTTCCTAGCTCTTTACCCCATCCTTTTAGGTTGGGTTCAGAGGTGCCTTCCTCTGCAAATTCTAACTTAGCTAGGGCAAAGCCAAGCTTACCCACAGAGGTCACCCACAGCTTGAGCAACCCCACCATGACCAATAGGGTCAGGGGCCTAACTTGCTATTTGGCAGAGGGCTAGGCCACCATGCCAAGGACAGTGCTGCCATGAAGGCTAACACCCAGCAGAGGCTACTGACAGTTGTCAGTGCCCAGAACCACACCTTTAGCTCTTCACTGGTAGTTGAAGTAGCTAACTTACAGGCTTCTTTGGGTTTGAGGGGCCTGTCTGCTGTTTTAGTGTGGGGGGTCACTACACTTGGTAGTGAGCACCCTTCTTCCACCCTCTGTTCTGCCAGCTGAGGAGCCACCAATTCAGGCTGGACAGTTGCCTGAGTAGTGAGGCCTTTTAGTTGGTTAGGGGGGACTTCACCAGTGCCAATTTTGGAGTTCTCCCTTACTGGGATAGAATCTCCCTGGCCCACTGGAACTGTGGCTAACAGTTGCCCACTGTTAGACCTGGCACCATTGGCGTGGGTCTCCCTTCCATTTTTCGCTGTTGTCTCCTCTGTTTTGTTGGTGTTAGATGCTCTGGGCGCTGTGCCACTGCCATTCAGTGTCACAGCGCGAATGCTCCCTGTGTAAATATGTCTATGTGAATTGGTATATCCCTGATTGGCTTATTTGGTTTACCTGTTAGTCCCTAGTAGTGTGGCCTATGTGTGCCCAGGGCTGGTAAACCAAATGCTGCTGGTGGGCCTGCAGCACTGATGTGTGCCACCCACAGCAGCAGCTTGTAAAGTGTGTCTCAGACCTGCCACTGCAGTGTCTGTGTGCAGTCCAGAACTGCCATCTTGGCTGTGAAGTGCACCCACTTCCCAGCCCCTGAACCTTCCCTTGGCATCTTGTAAGTTACCCCTATGGTAGGGTGCATTGTATGTGTAAGGTAGGACTTGCCTTGGTGTGTGTAGCATGTCCTGGTAGTGAATTATGCCCCATTTCGTTTTTCACTACTGTAAGGCTACCTGTTCCTCATAGGCTAGAATGGGCAGTTTGGCTATTACATTCTATAGTCCTAACTGACCCCAGGAACATGGTAGAAAAACGAATTTAGTATGCCTGAGCTCAGAATATTAAAATACATCTTTTAGTGAAGGTTATTTTTATATTCTGTGTTTGAAAATACCACTTTTAGAAAGTAGGTATTTTCTTGCCTAAGCCTTCCAGTGTGCTCTGCTGTTATGTGTATTGGCTGTCTGGTTTTAGAGGGGCAGGGCAGGCTGAGTCAGACCTGGGTTGAATAGAGAGATCTGCATTTAGAGTATGGGGAGGGGTGGCTCCTTGACCTGAATAGGGCTGTGCCTGGCAAGGTGAATGCTGGCTCCACCTCCTACTGTGTGTCTGATAGCAGACCCCCTCTTTCTGAAAGGAAGGATGCAGCCTGGTAAACAAAGTGCTCCAGGCCTGAGCAGAACTGGTTCTGGCTAGGTTCAGTGACTTGCAGCTTCTGAGAACAAAGACTTTTGGGGTATAAATATCTGTGCTCAAACCCCTACATTTTGTATTGCTTTTGGATCTGGAGAGGAAACTCTGTCCGTGCCACTGGAGGAATCTGCAGGAAGTGACTGTCCCTGTGCTTGTGTGTTGTTTCTTGCACTGGCCTGCAGCAGTGACCACTGGACCTTGAAGAAGAGGAAAAGGAACTTTTGAGAGAACTTTTATTTTTGTTACAAGCAATTACCCAAGGGCTAGGAAAAGAGCTAGCCTCCTGCTGGAGTCTCAGGCACATCAGACTCCACCACCAACCTCCTGCTTCCTCCCTGCGAGGATTGCTATCTGCTGATGAGGCTCCTGTGAGTTCCAGGGCCTCTAGTTTGCTTCAGAGAAAAGAGTGCTGGAAATCGACGCTAACGCCCCTTTGCGAGCCACTTCAGCCGAGACGCGCTGGAAAAATCATCGCGCTGCTGTCGCCACGCACTCGCAACCCCTAAAGAAATCATCGCTTCGAGACATCGCATTGCGGACGCCGTGCGCCCGCCACTTTGATCGCATCGCACCGAATTTCGTCGCTCCCTCGCGGAGCGTCTTGTCTTCGCATCGCAACACGATCGCACAGCGCAACAGGATCGCCGCATCGACTTCTCCCACGCGGCAAGAAAGTCATCGCATCGGCGGTCCAGCGTGGAGAAGTTTGTCGCATCGTCTCCGCACGCATCCCGCAGATCGGCGCATCATCCTCCCTTGCGGCAAGGATTTCAACGCATCGCCGGCCTCGCGTGCCGAGAATCATCGCCACAGCTTATTTGCGACATTTTGTTGGTTTTGCTACTAAACCCAGGTACTTTGTGAGAGAAAGGGTCGCAGAGACCACTGCTTTGAACTTGAACCTTATTTTTGCAACCTTTGAACTATTTTTGACAGCCCTTCAACAGCTATCCTATTTTTGACAGTATTGTGGCTTTTACAGTTATTGGTCTTGTGATAAATCTGCCTTTATATAAAGATACTTATTTTTTATAACTACTTGTGTGTTGTCCCTTTGTAGTGTTCCTCACTGTGTTACTGTGTATGGTCATAAATGCTTCACACCCTGCCTCTGAGATAAGCCTACCTGCTCGTGCTACGTTACCACAGGGTTGAGCAGGGGTATCAAGGAGGGTAGCCCTCTTACTCTGACTTAGGAAGAAGGGTCCCTACTTGGACAGTGGCCAGCCATTGCCAACTAGAGACCCCCATTTCTAACACCCACTTTTCCTACACTGTTTCTTCTTTTTCTTTTGGGGCTTAGCTGCACAAACTGCAGGGTGAGCCCCCCCAGGTTTCTTGGGTGAGGTCTGGCATTGGACCAGTACCTCTCTTTGGCTCAGACCAACCTCTGGGTGGTCATTCCCAAGGAGACAATCAAGGGGGAGGTCTTTACTGACTACCACCTTTCTCCATCTAAGGGACCCAGCTATTTCTAGGAGCACTACAGCCACAGGCCTCACAGTGACACCCCCTGGGACAGTCCTTACTCTTTTTGTTTCCCCTGGGACATACTGGTTTGAGAGAACCAACCAGTCATGCACCACAGTGTGACTGGCACAGGTATCTCTCAGGGCAAGGGCTGGGATTCCATTCACCAGTAGGTGGTGGAAGTGTCTACTCCCCTCTGGAATCTCCAACTCATCTTGTGGGCCCATTTTCCAGTTGAAGGCTATGAGGGCTTCCTCATCTGAGGAATCACCCTCTAAAGCTACACTGGCAACCCCTGGAGCTACACTAGGGGCTGTAATTGTTTTAGGACAGCTAGGGTACTTGGTGTGGTGTCCTGGCTTTTGGCAGTTGTGACACCATACACTGTTGGGATCCCAATTTAACCTTGGTACCCAGTTTTAGTTTGTGAGGTGTCTTTGGGCCCTCCCTCCTGGTCAGGTTTTTTGGGGGCTACCTGGGACTCCTTACTTTTATCTTTTAGAGGCTCACTGTCTTTCCTCTGGGGAGGTTTTGTAACCCCTTTCTTTTGGTCACCCCCAATGGACGTCTTAGTTACCCTTGTCTTGACCCAATGGTCCGCCTTCTTTCCCAATTCTTGGGGAGAAATTGGACCTAGGTCTACCAGATACTGATGCAACTTTTCATCAATGCAATTACTTAATATGTGTTCTTTCATAAACAAATTATAAAGACCCTCATAATCTTGCACTTTGCTTCCAGTCAACCAGCCATCTAGTGTCTTAACTGAGTAGTCTACAAATTCCACCCAGGGCTGACTCTGGGTTTTCTGAGCCCCCCTGAATCTAATTCTATACTCCTCAGTTGTGAGTCCAAATCCCTCAATCAGAGTTCTCTTCATGAGGGCATAAGACCCAGCATCTGCCCCACTTAGGGTCAGAAGTCTGTCTCTGCACTTACCAGAGAACTGTTCCCAAAGGAGTGCCCCCCAGTGAGTTTTCTTCACTCTTCTGGCTTCACAAGCCCTCTCAAAGGCTGTGAACCATTTTGTGATATCATCACTCTCTTCATATTTAGGGACAATCCCTTTGGGGATTTTAGGATCATAAGATTGCTCTTTATACTTATTTAGTAAATTGCTGCCACCATTGATGGGTCCTAGGCCCACCTCTGCTCTTTCTTTTTCTAGAGCCAGGAGTCTGGTCTCTAGGTCTAATCCTTTGGTCAGCCTGGCTAGCAGGATGCCCTCCTCATTGAGGCTTTCCTCAATGTCCTCAGTAGTGCCTGACCCACCTGTGTGGGATCTAGGTACTGAGAGGTTGATTCTTGGAGTCAAGGGTACTTGAACCCTTTTCTCCCTAGGAAGTGGAGGGGGTTGATCTACCAGGTCATCCCCTTCCCCTCCTTCCTCATCTGACTGGTCTTCACCATTTTCAGATGGGTGGTCCTTAGCATACAGAGCCAACAGCTCCTGGAGCTTTTGTTTGGTGGGATGGGACCCCATGGTTATGTTTTTAAGTTTGCATAGGGACCTTACCTCCTTGAAAGACAAGTGAAGGTAAGGGGTGAGGTCAAGCTCCTCAACCATGTCCTCTATGGCATTGTGGTTATTCTCACAAGAAATAACATGTTCATATAGTCCAACCTAAGTACCAAGTTGGAAAAATGAAGGGGCTTGCAAAACCCATTCATGCCCTACAGACAACTCACATACCTTGTAAGGCGTAGAAAAACAGTCTGCTCGTTATGATAAACGAAGCCTCAAAACCGAGACTGTGAGCCTAATAGTACAGCATCCATAGTCACGGCTGTAGAAGACCTACAATAGTCAAAAATAAACCAAATTAAGAATCCAAACTAATAGGTTAGACAGAATTAGTTAGATGTCAAACCAACGACTCCCAGTACTAATCTGATTGTACAAATTGTAAGAACCAGTAAGGGAATCTAAAAAAGAGATATTACTGTAGCCTTAATAACCTACATCGTGGTTTACAGGCACGCATGTTTAGATATGCAACTATTTGGTTTAAATGTATCTTAGATTGTCGACAATGAGCACGAAAAGTCCAAAGGGTACCCGGAATTGTTAAGGCAGGGAGAATGTAGCTGACCCGTCATTGTCTATACATAAAGTGCATGCTCTCCAAGCCCAAACCTACACTGTACGTATTGTCTATCGTGCAGTCTCTGTCTTCAAAATGTTTAGCTCGTTCATAAAAAATAATAGACCGATGCCAAAGAGCACTTTACCTGTCGTATAGCAACACGTCCCGCTTCATATGGAGAAGTCCTCAAGTTGTTGATTCTACACGCCAAAATAAATAGTCCCGGCGGCAGCGCGAACTCAGATCGAAAAAGTGATAGAAGTAGAAAGAGGATGTCAGGCAAGACAGCTCTACGTGATATATTGGCGCCATCTTTAGATGGACCTAAATCTCAGTTACTTATAACCAAGTAAGGGAACAGCGAAATTGGGTAACTGAAAAAATTAGACTATCTAGCAGTCATCAAAGCTTCAAGTGGTAGTGGTTCAACGCTATGGGAGAGAAAATATGAAAATAATATAAAATATATAAAAAAGGTGCGATATTCGAACAACCGAACAGAAGTTATGCAATAACAATCTCAAAATGGTTCTTGGTAGGAAAATTATGAACCAACATAAATAAGGACAGAAAAGATTAGATAAAATAAGATGAATATCAACAGTTAAAGATTTGTGAAAAAACAAAAATAAATAAAGAGCACAAGGGTGAGTAGTAATCCAGACAAGATGATAGCGAAAAGGTGAAAACACACAGAGTGACTCTGATATATAGACTAGAGAGAGTACAACATAGCATGATAAGATCACTTATCTCTCTCTACCCTCAAAACTACATAAGGGTCACATTAGGTAGACATCTTTTACAGGAAAAACAAAGGGGGGTATTGCATACGATAAAAGAAGTTTCTACCCAAATGAACATTGGGGCCATGTTATATATACATTGGTAGATATCATAATAGATATACATTGGTAAGATGTCAAAGAATTTCAAAGATTTCATACACAAATGGAGCAAATAAATCCAAATTTTGACAAGAAAGGTAAGCAAGCATAAGTACACCCCTTCGACATTTCAATCTTTCAAAAATACCGACAGCTCCTTGTCAATATTGAGACCCAGGTCCACCTCCCTTAGTTTATTAATCCAAGACGCCTCTAGCTTGCGCAGGCTGTGTACCCTATCACCACATCTAGGGTTATCAAACGCCGTATCAAGTCCATGGAATCTTACACGAGTTAGGTCTGCTAATCCATGTGTTGAATTAATATGTACGGCCAGGGGGTAATTAGTGTTCACATTCCTAATAGCCCGTATGTGCTCTTGTATCCTTTCTTTAGCTGGTCTGATAGTACTACCAACGTAGATTTTCTTACATGCACAGATAATACAGTACACCATGAACTTGGTATTGCAATTCATGAACGATCTAATATTGTGTTCTGCGTGAGTGTTATATTTAAAGCTTCTTGTTTTATCTAGGGAATATTGGCATATATTACAGTGCCCACACTTGAAGAATCCAGCTGGTGGTGACCCCAGCCAATGTGTATCCCTCTTGGGTGTTTTGCGATTATAGAAACTTGGGCAAAGAATATTGCGTCGAGTCTGACCCCGTCTGAAAATAACACTCGGTCTGGCAGGTATAACTTTGTTCACAATCGGGTCTACTTGCAAAATGTGCCAGTGCTTGTTCAGGATTTTATAGAGCACATGACTGGCTGAATTGTATGGCGTTATTAGGGAAACCTAATCTTTGAACTTAGTACCTTTCTTCGTCTTGATTTTGTTAGTCAATAGTTTTTGACGATTAAGGCCCAAAGCTTTGTTCTTGGCCTTATCAAGTGTTTTTTGACTATAGCCCCTACCTCTGAATCTTGTAATGGAATACTCCATTTCCTTCTTAAACACTGCATCTTCGCTACAATTGCGTCTAATACGTGTTAATTCGCCAAATGGTATAAATTCCACTTGTGATTTAGGGTGGGCAGTATCCGCACTTAGTACAGCATTACATGCTGTTGGTTTCCTAAATAATGTAGATAAAATGGAACCATCTTTGACATATAGTTTCAGATCTAAGAAGGAGATTTTCTCTCTGCTGTGTTGGTATGTAAAAGTGATGTTACACTTATTTGAGTTAAGAAAAGTACAAAACTCATGTAACATATCAATATCTGCCGTCCAAATCATAAGAATATCGTCTATATAACGCCCCCAGTATAGAACATGGTTGATCAAAGGGGCAGGGCATTTGGACCAGACATATATTTTTTCAAGCCAACCCATAAACAGATTTGCTATGGAGGGAGAAAATTTGGACCCCAGTGCCACACCTTGGTCTTGTTTGTACCAAGTGCCATTGTGTAAAAACACATTGTTGTCAAGTACTAAAGTAATCATCTCAAGGAACATCTCGGTATGCTCCCAAAGGGAGGCATCCCTACTTAACATGAAATGTCTGACCGCCTCCAATCCCAGATCAGTAGGTATCGAGGTATAAAGGGAGGCAAAGTCCAATGTAACAAAGCAACATTCTTCCGTCCAAGTGAAGTCACTAAGCTGGTTCAACAGGTCCTTAGTATCTAAAACAAAGGAAGGTAGATTTCTCACTAGCGGTTGCAAAAAATGATCTATACATTCGGAAATGTGTTCTGTGGAAGAACCGATTCCCGAAATAATGGGTCTGCCTGGTGGAAACCCACCGGGTTTGTGAATTTTCGGAAGGACATACAAACAGGCTGCCACCGAACATGGGACAAATAGATATTTAAACTCAAGGTCACTGATGAGGCCAAGTTCCCTCCATTTCTTAAGGTTGGTTTCCATCAAATTAGTGATGCCCCCATGGGATTAGATGTTAATTTGGCATATGCTTTCACATCGGACAGTTGTCTATCAATCTCCAGGAGATAGTCATTGGTGTCCATAAGAACCAGATTTCCCCCTTCATCAGCCTCCTTCAAAATTAGACCTCGGAGTCGGTTTAGTTCTTGTAACGCTTTTCTTTCCCCCCTTGTGAGATTATCAAATTTGTCAAGATCTTTTCGTACATATGAGTCCTCCCATTGGAATAGATCCATTGTTACTAAACGGTGAAAAGTTTCAAGGACATGTCACTTCCTAACACAGGTTGAAAAGTTGACTTTGGCGTAAGGCCACTATCTGTGCTCAGATCTGGTGGAATATCTAAATCATGTAAAAGTTGTGACATAGTGGGGACATTGTTTTCTTCTTCAGTTAATGTTAGAAGTGTTCGTACATTGTACATATCCTGAATTGTCCTATCACTACATACTACTGTAGATGTCTCATGAGTAGTTACAACCTTTGGATTTAGGGCAAAGAACTTCTTCAGTGTCATCTTACGAACAAATTTAAAAACATCAATGTGTATTTGAGGGAAATTGGGTCCAGAAACCGGACAAAAATTCAGGCCTTTAGACAATAGTTTTATTTCATCATCACTAAGGACATGTTGTGATAGGTTAACAATCGCAATGTCATCCAATTTATCATTACACAAAGCAACATCATTGATGCCCATATCCCTTGAACAATTAGATGTAACTATTTCTTCTGTGTCTTGGACCTGGTCAAGTAACCCTCTTTTTCTGTTTCTGAGCCATCTGTTGTAGCCCCTCCTGGACTTTTTGCTATATTTTGGCGTTTGTTGTATTCCGCTTTGGTCCCCTTTCTGTATCGTTCTACTTCCATTAAAAAAGACGTAGATGTAGGTGCTAATGCAGTAGTGCCTGTATTAATACTAGTACTGGGCCCCTCATTTGGTTCACTTCTGATACTTGAAATGTCCGACTCACTATTGTTAACCCCACTGTTAAGATCTCATATGCTGATTTGATCTTTTTGTGGGTTTAGTTGAATATTGTCGAACTTGCGAGCAAAGGTAAAGACTCTCCCTGAGCTGTAGTCATTTTCGTCCCTTTTAAGTTTTCGGGATTTTTTATCTTTCAAATAAGTTTGATGTTTATTGAGCACCTCTTCCAGAATTGTATAGTTTCTTTCCACAGCATCAGCTAAATTAAGCTGGCTTATTGCCTCCTCTAAAGTCTGAATCTCCAGTAATAACTGATCACGTTTTCTCTCGGCATGTTTAATGAGGATAGACATCATGCCATACGAGGAACTAGACAGAAGATCCTCCCATTCTAACAATAAGTCCTCAGCAAGATCATCAAAGGACGGGAAGATGATAATCCTCAGTCCACGTGGAACTTGTTTCATCTCTATGTATTTCTTAAGAATGGTAGCATCCCACCATTTAGAGGATTCCTGTTTACGCAGCCTTTCTAGCCTCTGAAACTTCCCCTTAAGACCCTATTCCTTATTTGAGGAAGTAGTCATGGTAACATTATTTTTATTGTGGAATAAATCCTGGAACAATTTGTCTCTATCATCTTTAAAGCTGGCCATATCAAAGAATAGTACTACAAAATCAGCAGGAAAATCGGAGTGCACAATAATACCACACAATAATGACAATTTGAGAACAAATGGCAGTGGTAATATAGACCAAGTCAGCACCTCCGCAATGTGTTCCAATGAGTTTTAAGTATATACGTAAAAGCGTGCTCAATGTAAAACACTGTGCCACTTAACCAGTGTTATCCTGTATAGAAAAAAGAATTTTCTCTATACATTTAGAAACCAAACATATAATACAGAGCACAGCAACAAATTAGTTTAGCAACCAACCTTGTTGTCAGTTGGTTTTAATGAACATAGCACCATTCAATGTGTACAGTAGATCATAAAACCATCCTAGTACAATAAATAAAAACAAGAACAATCTTGGTTGTGTTGACGCGAAGTATGTAGCGTAGATGCAGACAGCCGACACGTGTTTCGTAATGTAGACAGCTTTTTCAAGGCTGTTGACAGAAATATTCAATCGAGCTCTAAACATTACATAGTAGATGTCAAATGTGCAATATTTATCTTAACGTTATTTGACAATAAGAAACTAGTGTTCTTGTAACCAGCTACAAAGAAAGAGATAAGCACTGTGAGAAAGACCAAGGGATATCAAAAAGTGCAAATAGAGATAGCACCAACTCCATATATAAGAGATTTCAAGAAAACACCCGTGACTGTATTGGAGAAAAGGAGGAAGAAACCAATGAAGATCATAGCATAAAGGGAAAACAAAAGACGTGCTCCAAAATTTAAAGATGTGCAGATACAGAAAGGGGACCAAAGCGGAATACAACAAACGCCAAAATATAGCAAAAAGACCAGGAGGGGCTACAACAGATCGCTCTGAAAAAGAGGGTTACTTGACCAGGTCCAAGACACAGACGAAATAGTTACATCTAATTGTTCAAGGGATATGGGTATCAATGATGTTGCTTTGTGTAATGATAAATTGGATGATATTGCGATTGTTAACCTATCACAGCATGTCCTTAGTGATGATGAAATAAAACTATTGTCTAAAGGCCTGAATTTTTGTCCGGTTTCTGCACCCAATTTTACTCAAATACACATTGATGTTTTTAGGTTTGTTCGTAAGATGAAACTGAAGAAGTTCTTTGCCCTAAATACAAAGGTTGTAACTACTCATGAGACATCTACAGTAGTATGTAGTGATAGGACAATTCAGGATATCTCCAATGTACGAACACTTCTAACATTAACTGAAGAAGAACACAATGTCCCCACTATGTCACAACTTTTACATGATTTAGATATTCCTACAGATCTGAGCACAGATAGTGGCCTTAAGCCAAAGTCAACTTTTCAACCTGTGTTAGGAAGTGACAATGTCCTTGAAACTTTTCACGGTTTAGTAACAATGGATTTATTCCAATGGGAGGACTCATATGTCATTAAAATTGGGGGAAAATCTTTTTTTGGCGGCAAACCTTCAAGCACAACACTATAAAACTCTATTTAATTTATACTATACCCCAGCAAAACCTTTTGGTTGGGGGAAACGAGAGACCGATCAATGTCCTAGATGTCAGCATAGTCCTGCCGATATTATACACATGTTTTACGCATGTAAGTCCTTGACTCCGCTAAAAAAAGGTTTAGAGAAATTCTGGCTAGAATCAATTAACTGTGCGATTGTTGTCAGCTCACCATTGATGTTATTTGGATATGACAGCCAAATTGGGCTAGCCTCAGTACATCGGGATTTTGTGTTTGTTACAGTAGCGGTAGTAAGAGTACTGATAGCTACGGTATGGAAAGACTCAGAACCACCTGTATATACTGCCTGGCTTCATCGGTTAGTGAGTATATATGCTCTGGAAATGGCTCTCTATAAGAACAAGGGGCACCGAGGCAGAGTGAAAGGGGACAAGATCTAGTCACCCATGACAAACTGGCTTAAAAGAAGCCATATGGAGCCGCAAAGTAGAACAGGAATTGGCTAATTTTGTTTTGTATTTGTAAGAAAAGTGAGAATGAGATGATTTAAAGTCTTTCCTTAAATGTCATTTATGAGTAAAAATGAGGAAAAAAAAACAAAACTATATATATATATATATTTATATTTATGTTTATATATTGTAATATAATGTATGAATTTAGATGTGTAAAATTTCTTATCTTTGTTCCTCACGATGAACCTTACGGCATAAAATTTAAAAAAAAATTAAAAAAAGGGAGGACTCATATGTACGAAAAGATCTTGACAAATTTGATAATCTCACAAGGGGGAAAGGAGAGCGTTAAAAGAACTAAACCGACTCCCAGGTCTAATTTTGAAGGAGGCTGATAAAGGGGGAAATCTAGTCCTTATGGACACCAATGACTATCTCCTGGAGATTGATAGACAACTCTCCGATGTGAAAGCATATGCCAAATTAACATCTAATCCCATGGGGGGCATCACTAATTTGATGGAAACCAACCTTAAGAAATGGAGGGAACTTGGCCTCATCAGTGACCTTGAGTTTAAATATCTATTTGTCCCATGTCCGGTGGCAGCCTGTTTGTATGTTCTTCCGAAAATTCACAAACCCAGTGGGTTTCCACTGGGCAGACCCATTATTTTGGGAATCGGTTCTTCCACAGATCACATTTCCGAATATATAGATCACTTTTTGCAACCGCTAGTGAGAAATCTACCTTCCTTTGTTTTAGATACTAAGGACCTGTTGAACCAGCTTAGTGACATCACTTGGACGGAAGAATGCTGCTTTGTTACATTGGACATTGCCTCCCTTTATACCTCGATACCTACTGATCTGGGATTGGAGGCGGTCAGACATTTCATGTTAAGTAGGGATGCCTCCCTTTGGGAGCATACCGAGATGTTACTTGAGATGATTACTTTAGTACTTGACACCGTGTTTTTACACACCGGCACTTGGTACAAACAACACCAAGGTGTGGCAATGGGGTCCAAATTTTCTCCCTCCATAGCAAATCTGTTTATGGGTTGGCTTAAATAAATGTTTGTCTGGTCCAAATGCCCTGCCCCTTTGATCAACCATGTTCTATACTGGGGCGTTATGTAGACAATATTCTTATGATTTGGACGGCAGATATTGATATGTTACATGAGTTTTGTACTTTTCTTAACTCAAATAAGTGTAACATCACTTTTACATACCAACACAGCAGAGAGAAAATCTCCTTCTTAGATCTGAAACTATATGTCAAAGATGGTTCCATGTTATCGACATTATTTAGGAAACCAACAGCATGTAATGCTGTACTACGTGCGGATACTGCCCACCCTAAATCACAAGTGGAATTTATACCATTTGGCGAATTAACACGTATTAGACGCAATTGTAGCGAAGATGCAGTGTTTAAGAAGGAAATGGGGTATGCCATTACAAGATTCAGAGCTAGGGGCTATAGTAAAAAAACACTTGATAAGGCCAAGAACAAAGCTTTGGGCCTTAATCGTCAAAAACTATTGACTAACAAAATCAAGACGAAGAAGGGTACTAAGTTCAAAGATAAGGTTTCCCTAATAATGCCATACAATTCAGCCAGTCATGTGCTCTATAAAATCCTGAACAAGCACTGGCACATTTTTCAAGTAGACCCGATTGTGAACAAAGTTATACCTGCCAGACCAAGTGTTATTTTCAGACGGAGTCAGACTCTACGCAATAATCTTTGCCCAAGTTTCTATAATCCCAAAACACCCAAGAGGGATACAGATTGGCTGGGGTCACCACCAGCTGGATTCTTCAAGTGTGGGCACTGTAATATATGCCAATATGCCCTAGATAAAACAAGAAGCTTTAAATATAACACTCACACAGAAGACCACTGACTCATTGTCAGTGAAATTGCTCTCCCACCCTCGCAGCTCCACCATTAAGTGAGGCCTGCCCCTGCCCCTGCACTCTCTAGTGTTGGTGATCGAGGCCCTCCTCCACCCGCAGGTTTCCCTGCGCCTCATCCCTGGTGGTCCAGTACCTCTGTCTCCTTCCTCTCACTCTGCTCTTTCACTCGTTTTTCTACCCTTTTTTATCTTTCACCTTTCTGCACCTCTGCTCTTTTGTGCCTTATTTCTGCTCATTTTCCCTTCCTCTCGCTCTGCCCTTTCACTCGTTTTCACTCGTTTTTCTACCCTCTTTTATCTTTCACCTTTCTGCACTTTTCTGCATCTCTGCTCTTTTGTGCCTTATTTCTGCTCATTTTCCCTTCCTCTCGCTCTGCCCTTTCACTCGTTTTTCTACCCTCTTTTATCTTTCACCTTTCGGCACTTTTCTGCATCTCTGCTCTTTTGTGCCTTATTTCTGCCTATTTTCCCTTTTTTCTTTATCCCTTATTTCCTCCCTTTACCTTTCCCCCACCGCTGCTGCCCCCGCGGCCCCTCCCCCCCAGCGCGACCGGCCCAATCCAGCTCCCCTCCCCGCTCCCGCCTCCCAGCTGTCCAGCCCTTCCCGACCCCTACTTAATGGCGGCCGCTGCGGGGACAGGCGAGCAAGACCACTGACTCATTGTCAGTGAAATTGCTCTCCCACCCTCGCAGCTCCACCATTAAGTGAGGCCTGCCCCTGCCCCTGCACTCTCGAGTGTTGGTGATCGAGGCCCTCCTCCACCCGCAGGTTTCCCTGCGCCTCATCCCTGGTGGTCCAGTGGACCTCTGTCTCCTTCCTCTCACTCTGCTCTTTCACTAGTTTTTCTACCCTTTTTTATCTTTCACCTTTCTGCACTTTTCTGCATCTCTGCTCTTTTGTGCCTTATTTCTGCTCATATTCCCTTCCTCTCGCTCTGCCCTTTCACTCGTTTTTCTACCCTCTTTTATCTTTTACCTTTCTTCACTTTTGTGCATCTCTGCTCTTTTGTGCCTTATTTCTGCCTATTTTCCCTTTTTTCTTTATCCCTTATTTCCTCCCTTTACCTTTCCCCGCCGCTGCTGCCCCCGTGGCCCCTCCCCCCGGGCGCGACCCGCCCAATCCAGCTCTCCTCCCAGCTGTCCAGCCCTCCCCGACCCCTACTTAATGGCGTCAAAGGCAAGCCCGTCTGCGCCTGTCTGCGACGCGACCAGCGCCAGGAACCCTGGACCTCCGCCCCGCCAACGCTACGACCCAGCAGCACTCCACGCACTCAACCCAGGCCGCAACAACAACTGCAAGCTAGCATCACCAACCGACTCCCACGGACCCTTCAGCTGTCACCGCTGCCGGCACACCTGCAGCACCGCCAAGAACACGGATCCAGCACAACCCACCCACAAGAACACAACCGAACCGAAGACCCTGCAATGCATCCTCCTCAATGTCCGATCCCTCCACAAACACGCCACAGAAATCTGGGACCTCCTCGACAGCACCACCCTGGACGTAGCGTTCTTCACCGAAACCTGGACCAACACCACCTCGGGACCGGACTTCGCCATCCCCCAAGGATACAAGATCTCCAGGAAGGACCGCCCCACCCGCCCAGGAGGAGGAATCGCCATTGTCCACAAATCCAGACTCCGCCTGAGCACACTCCCTGACGAGCCCACAGAACGGATGGAACACCTTCACTTCAAGATACTGGCCAGCCCCACCGCCACCCTCCGAGGAACCCTCATCTACCGACCCCCTGGACCCCGCGGACCCTTCGCCAACTCCATCATGGACATTATCTCCCCGCAGGCCATCACATCCACCAACTACACCCTGCTGGGAGACCTCAACTTCCACCTCGACAACCAACTGGACCCCAACACCACATCCCTCCTGGACAACCTCCACAACATTGGACTGCACCAGATCGTGACCGAGCCCACGCACTCAGCAGGACACACCCTCGACCCCCTCTTCACTACAGGAAACTCCATCACCTTCAGCCACACCACCGAACTCCCATGGACCGACCATCGTTGCGTCCACTTCACCTTCAGAACACCCACCATCCACAGATACCAGCACCTGCTTCCACGAAGAAACTGGACCAAAATCACCGACGACCAGCTCACCTCCTCACTCAACAACTCCACCCCAACCATCGCGGAAAACGACGACCCCAACACCGCAGCCCGAACCCTGCATAGATGGATCTCGGACAGCACCAACACCATAACCCCCCTCAAGAAAAACAACAATACCCGTGCCAAGAAAGCCAGATGGTTTACCACCGAACTTCGAGAGTCCAGAAGCACATGCCGCCGCCTCGAAAAGGCCTAGAGGAACACCAAATCCACAGAAGCCCACCACAACTTCAGAGCCGCCACCAACGCCCACCATCAACTCATCAGAGAAACGAGGAAAAAAGCGATTGAAGACAGAATCTCCATCCACGCGCACAACAGCAAGGAACTCTTCAGCATCATCAAGGAGTTCGCCCAACCCACTAGCGAGTCTACCGACATCCCTCCCTCACAAGACCTCTGCGACAAACTCAGCACCTTTTTCCACCACAAAATCAAGAGCATCTACGACAACTTCGACGAAGACAACCAACACACTGAACCCTCACCAACCACCCCCGACACCCGGAAACCAGCGATTGACGACTGGACAGCCCTCACCACCGAAGACACACTGAAGACAATGAAGTCAATCCACTCAGGGGCCCCCACGGACCCCTGCCCCCACCACATCTTCAACAGAGCCGCCGACACCATCGCACCCATGCTCCGCCACACCATCAACCGCTCTCTGGCGACCGCCTCGTTCCCCGACGACTGGAAACACGCCGAGGTCAACCCCCTCCTAAAGAAACCCTCAGCGGTCCCCACCGACCTCAAAAACTTCAGACCCATCTCCCTGCTCCCGTTCCCAGCGAAAGTCATCGAGAAAGCCATCAACAGCCAACTCGCCACATTCATTGAAGAACACAACATCCTCGCAACCAGACGCAGCTCCAGCGAGGGATCCAGGAACCAGACACAGGTCCTGCGTGGGAACCAGGATCTCATCCTGGTCAACCAGGATGTTGGGTGGCTTGAGGGGGTTGTTGATGTGTGCTGCACTATGCCCTGGCTGCTCAAATCTGCATTTTTCCTTTTTTTGTGTGCATCTTTTATATTGGAGGTGGACAGATAGGCTAAGTCCATACTTGCGGGTTAGCGTGCCTTTTTCTATCGCTAAGGGCTTATCGCTGGATTCCACCCGCTATCGCCGGTTTCATTAACGCCATTGCGCTAATGTTAGCGGCGGTTCTCGCCGCTGATCCCTGAAGCTATCGCCTGTTAGCAAAACGTTGCTAATACGTCACTAACAGGGCGATAACTTGCAGGGATCGACGGCGATAGGAAAACTATCGCTAACCTAGGTTAGCGATAGTTATCACCATTTCTTGGTAATATGCCCCTGAATGCTTTGGCGATGCTCTCTATAGAGAGAGACCTTGTTAAAAGAATCCCAGAGTTTAATGTTCAAGTGATTGAGAAGTTTGCAGCTATTAAAGAGAGACGTGCTGATTTTCTCTACAAAAAGTGATCAATTTGTTAATCCTAACATTTCTTGAATAGTTTGTGACCATTTCTTGAATGCTGCTCGTTTGTGACCTGCTCAGTTGTTTCTTATCTGCTGTACATATATTGGAGACACTGAAATTAATGGTGTATTATGCCTAAATTCAATCTGTTTAATGTTCACTTTAAGGGTGGTTGCTCTCAATGAGACGTACAGTGCCTTGTAGGGTGCCCTACTACCTGGTAATGTTTATTGCTTGCTGTCTCACTATGTCCAGTCCAACAAATCACAATAGCTTGTATTTCCTCAATATACTTAATTTCTAAAGATATCAATAAATAAAGAAATCTGTGAGGTACAGCATTGTTATCTCAAAGTCTGTTATGAAGTTTTGTGGTTATATTGATAAGCAGCAACCCACATTATATTATCATACAAAATCTCTTTATTGATGTCATTGCTACACTTTCCCAATTGCTTTATTAACATTCTTGCTTTCTGAAATGTCCTTGAAAATGCACCATCTGCCCCCTCTTTTTTCAAAATTTTCTCAGGGGGAGAACCCCTCCGAACCCCCCATAGGTTGTTCGGGGTCGCAGTGCAATACGACAATTATTTTACGCCTCACCACTTTCAAATGTCACCAGCCGCCACTGGACTATAGAGAGGACCATTTGTCATCTAGCTGTAGTAACATTTTAGTAGTCTCCTCCATGAAAGGTCTCCACGCACAAATTTCTTCTAGAATGCCCTCCATAGAAGCCGACGTAGGTTTCAATGGAGAAGGAGGATCTTTATTAGGTCTTTTATTTGATCCTATTGACATTTTATTACATGAGGATTTTTTGGGGATGGTACCTGAATGAGATTCAGATTTCTGAGAAGTGGCGTCATCCATATCGTTGAGATTTGAATCTGAATCTGACAGCGAAGCATTATTGGAAGTACTCGAAAGTTTAAGGTTCCTTATTGTTAGAAGGTGGTTCTGACACTCTGAGCCGCCCGGATTTTTCGCTTTTTGAGCACCTATTTGTTGACCTTTTACTGTGGGAGAGCCTCATAAGTTGGGACTCACCCACAGTGAACTCATGATGAAAGAGACTGCGTGGATTTTACTGGTGTCCCCCTAGCTTGACTAGGCCGCTGCGCAGCAGCTGGAGTAAGGGGCACCGGGCTGGTTACATGCAGACACATGTGTACATGCGTGTGCACACGTGTGTGGGCTGCGCAGGGGAGATTCCTGGCGTGCGCAGTCCAGGAGTAGCTACAAAGTGAATGGTGTGGCAGGACTTATGCAGAATTGGGTGGTGACATGGAATAGGCTTTATACAGTGGGAAGAAACATGCCAGGGAAAGTCAGTGTACTTTACAGTGTTTATTCCATTATTCTCTTATGGGGATAGGGAGCACATGGGCTAGTTCTACTTTCCTAGGGCCTACAAATTCCAGACACGCACCAAAGTCCACTGTAACCTATGTGAGAAGAAGTATTCTGCAGAGTCCAAAGTCATATTTGTACTGCTTTTGGGTCATCCAGAAATGTTATATTTCTCTGAGTCAGCTCATAACCAGGGCCTGGCTGCGGGCTGACCCCAGCAGCCTGGATTGATGACCTTCCCTCCAAGGAGAGAAGATGGGTGGAGCTACAGGCTAATCCATCAGCAGCTGTCGCTGGGTGCCAAGCACCTAGCTGCACAAGGGAGAAGGCAGCTCTGGAGGGAAGGGGCTCTCAGAGACCATCTGGCAGGAGACCCTGGACGACGCCATTTTGAACCAACCCAGAGGCCTGGGCAGGGAGGAGGGAGCAGGGGCAGAGAAGTGAGGTGTCGCTGTGTGATAGGGCAAACAGAGACTTCCTGCCAGCCCCCTCCCCAAATCTTTAAAAGAACTTGCACAGGAAGAGGAGCTCTCTCTGGGGTGTGGTCTGCTGAGGCAGAGGGTGCTGGAGCCTGGCGCAATGGGCAGTTGGAAGGAGGAACCCCCTGACTGTCCCAGGATCCTGAACAGCGCCAGGAGAAGAGACCAGGACCAGTGCGCAGAAGCAGGGGCCTCTGCGCAGGGAGAAGAGAGGCCCAGGAGGAGAGCCAGGTGAAAGGCTAGCGCAGGGAGTCAGTGAAGGCAGCTCCCTGCTGAATCCCCCCTCTCTGAGACCCAGATGGCGAAGGAGACTGCTCCCAGTGGCTGGGGAGCGCCACCAGGAGCAAGAGGAAGCAAAAATAGTGCAGATCGGTACCCTGGGGGCTGAGATATGCCCCCCAGAAGGTAGGCGACCTTTGACCTCCAAGAAGACAGACGACGAAGCGCGTGGCTTCCGCCGCCGGTCTTGGATGTGCCCCCGGGGTGGCTCAGGTCCCGGGGGCTGCCCCCAACTGAAGCGAAGACGGGGAGCGCCGTCGCGCTCCCCGTGAAAATGGTGAAAAAGGAGCCCAGGATCCCAACTCCGGGCCCCGCCATCGCGCCCCCCGCAAAGATGGAAGTCGGGGAGCGCCGTCGCGCTCCCCATGAAGAGGCGCCTGCGGGGTGCCAGGAGCCCACCCTGCTCCCGCCAAAGATGAAGCCGGGGAGCGCTGTCGCGCTCCCCGTGAAGATTTCAAAGGGGGAGGGGCCCGGGATCCCAACCCCGGGCCCCGTGTGTGGAGGAGGAGGCGGGGAGCGCCGTCGCGCCCCGTGAAGAGGTCTCCAGGGGCCCGGGGCCCCATCTCTGGGCCCCGAAGCAAAGTCGGGGAGCGCCATCGCGCTCCCCTTGAATAGGTTCCCGCGGGAGCCAGGAGCCCACCCTGGCCCCCGCAGAAGAGGCAAGTCGTGGAGCGCCGGCGCGCTCCCCGTGAAGATGGCGAGGGGGCCCGGGACCCCATCTCCAGGCCCCGAGGTGATGGAAGGCGTGGGGGGAGTGCCGTCGCACTCCCCCGAGGTCCAGCGAGGGCCGGAGGAACCGGCGAAGTCCTGCGTGTCTGCCCGCCGGAGCGGGCAGGCCAGAACTGCGCTGCTGGCTCCCGTGGCAGCAGCGAGGGTGCTGGCCGGGCGAGGAGCCGGCGGGGGCAGCGGGGGTGGGCTCCCCGGGCTGCCCTCCAGCGTGAAGGAATGCGGGGGTCCCGGGTGGGACCGGGACCCCGAAAGGACAAAGAGGAGGTGCCAGGGGCCCGGGTGGGACCAGGCCCCCGAAAACAAGCAGATCGGCCGGGGGTGGGCTCCCCGAGCCGTACCACTCACCTGGAGGTCCGGGTGGGACCGGACCCTCCCACAAAGGAGCAACGCGGCCGGAGGCCCACATCGCGGCTCTTTCCGACGCAGCGGGAGAGCCGCTGCTATAATATGCATGGAGCGCACGGAGAAGCGCCCCATAATGCCTTGCAGGCCCCGACTGGCCTGCAAGGGAAAACCGCCTTGTTTCTGCTTGTGGTGGCCCCAGGAGAACGCGGTCACCACCACATGTGTGACAGGGTGCAGGGGGAGCTGCAGGAGCAACGCAGTCTCCCCCAGCACAACGTGAAGAAGTCCCTCCCTAAGTCTCCTAGGGACTAAGAAGAATAACCCCTCAAGGGCTCAGCAAGGAGTCATCTGCATCCCCATGGCTGGAACTTTTGTTCTACAGCTGGGGGTGCTTTAGGGACTGCCAAGGAGTGAAATGCTGAGTTGGGGATGTCTGGAGAAGGGCATCCCCAGGAGGTGAAGAGGCATAATTGCACCTGTAGTGCATTTACTAATGTTATTTCTTTCAGAGGGACTGAAGGTCACATGTATAAGGTGAAGTACCTGTGTAAGGTGATGTCATAAGCCAAATGGGGTTATGTTGCTCGACATTCCTGCTAGGGTGTCAGGGCTGTATATGCTTAATCCTGTGAGTTCATCTGTGATGCCTTTAGGGGCTGTAATTGCAACGCATTCTAATGACCAACAAATGTGATGAGTACTGTCATTCTAAAGTAATGCTTAAACATGTATTCTTGCTGCTGCGCTTAGGTGAAGAACAATCTAGACTGTTAGCCCCTAAGATATAGAGGTGTATCCTGTATGGTCAGTGGGAAATGCTCAGTCAGGATTATGTGTCACCAGGGCAGGGTTGCCTATTTTAAATGCTTGTTGAGGAAATGGGGTGGGTCGCCACTGGGAAGGTGCCAGTGCGCAGGGCCCTCGCTCCAGGTTATGTTCAACTACCTGCATTAGGGGGCCAGATGATGTGCATACATGGGAGTGGTGGTACTAGACCCCACCCCCCCGCGGGAGGGGTGGAGATGTTATGCAATGTCACAAAGTAATTCCAACAGCTTATGTATATTTGTAAATTGGTGCATAGTATTGAGTAGTGTGTGTGTTTAATAAATGTACTCTTACTTTTATAAAGCAAAGTACAGACTGGACAATCAATTATTGAGTGTTATTTCTGCGCACCTGTAATGGCGATTGCTAGCCCACACCACCTCCCTTGAGTAAGCCTCAGACTGCTCCGCAACGCTACCCTCTGAGAGTCAGGCGCTACAATTGGGTGTTTGGTTCCCAGTGAAGGACAAATGTAGTCATGTTATTTGTGCAGGCCTCACAGATACTGCCTCGTTTTCCAACATTGGTGGCAGCTGCGGGATACATAGTATCCCATTCTGGTGCGCATTTATTGCATTTGATAAGTCCAGTTTTGCCACACATTACCTATGCAGTAATGAGCAAATGGAAGAGCGCAAGGCTCTAAGAAGGGTTCAAAGTTTTGGTTATGTGAACTAAAAGTATGGGAAAGGAAAGTCCCGCGCACATATATGTCATGTGAAGATATTATGGTTTAAATGTAAACTGTATTGATATGACTGAGTTATGTTGATTATCATGTGCTAGCGGGATGGTGCTTTCCAGGAAATGATTGCATACAAATGTTCTAAGCCATATTGTACACCTTTGAACCCTAACACTACATACACTACACCTGCATGAGGAGGGTGTCTCCTCAAGAGATAGGGACAGCAACTGATACCTACATCACAGATGGGGGTGTAGGGGTGGATTGACCTTTGGGGGGACAGGAGAGGTAGGGGTCCTGGGAGATTCCTGCGCTTTTTAAGGGCAGGAAGGGTTTCCACAAAAGGGGCCCCAGATATCCTTCCACCGCTGAAAGTTTCATGCCATTGGCGCAGGACTAAACTACTGGAAGGGTGGGGCAGGAGGATTCTTTACCCCGGGTAGAAACACCCTAGGGGTTCCCATGGTGGGGGACCCCAAGAAACTTTTCCCATGGTGGGAGGAGGGTGTGGTAGACTTGTGTGTCCGGCAGGCCCCCAGGTTATCTGGTGGGGGAGGTGAGCAACCCAGGGGTGGCCCCTGGTAGGGGGTGGCCCCAAAGGAGGGTAGTTCGTGAGTGAGGGTGTGTAGTGGTAGCCCCTAGGTACCCTAGGTGGGCTAGGTAACTGACCCCATGGAGATCTGAGTGGGGGTGATGTACTCCCTAGATTTCAGGTGAAGGGTTAGTGGCGGACCCTGAGGTGTCGGGGTCCGGTAGATGATTACCCCGGGGTGGGCCATGGTGGTGGGTGACCCCAAAAGGTGGGGTACTTCTTGAGCTAGGATGTCACCCTGGAGCTTGTGTGGTGAGCCTGAGGTGGTGGCTGGGGCGATGCCTGGCCAGGTGACCAGTCAGGTAGGTCCTAGGGGACTTGTATCCCAGGACCGGAAGCAGGAGGGTGTTCCCTAGCTCGAGGCAGGAGGTGGACTTCTGCAAGGTAGTACCACCCTGGACACAGGTGGGGCCCATCTTAAGTGAAGGGGCCCTGTGTTTCCCAAAGGGGTGGTGCAGGCCTAGCCGGGATCTTTAGGGTCCCTGGCTGATGGAGGTAGTACCGCCCTGAAGACAGGTGGGGCCTATCTTAAGTGAAGGGACCCTGTGCTTCAGAGGAGGGTGGTGCAGGCCTAGCCGGGATCTTGAGGGTCCCTGGCTGAGTGTTGTAGTACTACCCTGAAGGCAGGTGGGGCCTATCTTAAGTGAAGGGACCCTGCTCTTCAGAAGAGGTGGTGCAGGCCATCCACGGATCATGTGGGTCCCTGGACGGTCTCCCAAGGCGCTGCAGGGAGACCGGGGAGAGCCATGAGAGGTGGGCCTGGGTGTAGCTAACTCGGGGCCCACAGGCTCTCTAAGGGCACTCCGGGAGGAGAGAGCGCCTCTCGGAGGGAGGGGTGCATAGGCCCTGTTCTCGCAGCGGAGAACAAGGAAGGGGTCTAGGTTCCCTGGATAGTTTCCGTGTGGAGCTACTGATGGGGGGAATGAGCTGTAGGATGTCTGACGAGGCACCCTCAGTGTTCCTCCCTGGCACTGCCAGTGTGGTAGTGAGGCCGGTCTGAGGTCCTATTCTGGGAGCCAGGCCAGTGACCAAAGGAGTTTTTCTGTGTGGGAAAAGCATGAGTGGCTGTGCTTTCTTTAGGGAAGACAGTCATCCCGAAAGGGTGGTGGCAGCAGAATGACCCCAGCGGCAGGCTGAGGGGGAGGGTCCAGAGAGGTTGCATCTTTGGGGTGCAAGGACCAAACGGAGAGAGGGTACTGGTTGGAACAAACTCCGGAAGGGAGACCAGCTAGTGACCCCGGGGATGGGATGTAGACCTATCCCAGAAGACCGCATCCGTGCTGAGGCACTGTACCCTTGTACAGAGAAGTGGTAGGCATAGTGTTGCATGCCCAAGGGCAAAGGGGGGCCTAGTTAGGCTGAGTCATGTAGACCATGAGTGACCTAGCGGTATCTAACCTAGAGCCCGGAGGGTTCTTAGGGTAGTCTGGGATCCCTGTCATGGGTGGAGATTTCATGGATAGGAGGAGTAGGTGGTCTGAGCGGATAACTGGTAAGTAAGGGGGGTCTGGTCAGAACCCCTTATAACTAGTTATCGCTGACTACGGGACGAATACCCATGTAGAGTGGCTATTTCTTCCCTGTAGGAATCAGCTGGGCGCGGCGTGTGTTAGAAGGTGGTTCTAACACTCTGAGCCGCCCAGATTTTTCACTTTTTGAGCACCTATTTGTTGAGCTTTTACTGTGGGAGAGCCTCATAAGTTGGGACTCACCCACAGTGAACTCATGATGAAAGAGACTGCGTGTGGATTTTACTGGTGTCCCCCTAGCTTGACTAGGCCGCTGCGCAGCAGCTGGAGTAAGGGGCACTGGGCTGGTTACATGCAGACACATGTGTACATGCGTGTGCACACGTGTGTGGACTGCGCAGGGGAGATTGCTGGCGTGCGCAGTTCAGGAGTAGCTGCAAAGTGAATGGTGTGGCAGGACTTATGCAGAATTGAGTGGTGACATGGAATAGGCTTTATACAGTGGGACGAAACAAGCCAGGGAAAGTCAGTGTGCTTTACAGTGTTTATTCCATTATTCTCTTATGGGGATAGGGAGCACATGGGCTAGTTTTACTTTCCTAGGGCCTACAAATTCCAGACACGCACCAAAGTCCACTGTAACCTATGTGAGAAGAAGTATTCTGCAGAGTCCAAAGTCATATTTGTACTGCTTTTGGGTCATCCAGAAATGTTATATTTCTCTGAGTCAGCTCATAACCAGGGCCTGGCTGGGGGCTGACCCCAGCAGCCTGGATTGATGACCTTCCCTCCAAGGAGAGAAGATGGGTGGAGCTACAGGCTAATCCATCAGCAGCTGTCGCTGGGTGCCAGGCACCTAGCTGCACAAGGGAGAAGGCAGCTCTGGGGGGAAAGGGGCTCTCAGAGATCATGTGGCAGGAGACCTGGACGACGCCATTTTGAACAAACCCAGAGGCCTGGGCAGGGAGGAGGGAGCAGGGGCAGAGAAGTGAGGTGTCGCTGTGTGATAGGGCAAACAGAGACTTCCTGCCAGCCCCCTCCCCAAATCTTTAAAAGAACTTGCACAGGAAGAGGAGCTCTCTCTGGGGTGTGATCTGCTGAGGCAGAGGGTGCTGGAGCCTGGCGCAATGGGCAGTTGGAAGGTGGAACCCCCTGACTGTCCCAGGATCCTGAACAGCGCCAGGAGAAGAGACCAGGACCAGTGCGCAGAAGCAGGGGCTTCTGCGCTGGGCGAAGAGAGGCCCAGGGGGAGAGCCAGGCAAAAGGCTGGCGCAGGGAGCCAGTGAAGGCAGCTCTCTGCTGAATCCCCCCTCTGTGAGACCCAGAGGGCGAAGGAGAGTGCTCCCAGTGGCTGGGGAGCACCACCAGGAGCAAGAGGAGGTGAAAATGGTGCAGATCGGTACCCTGGGGGCTGAGATATGCCCTCCAGAAGGTAGGCGACCTTTGACCTCCAAGAAGACCGACGACAAAGCGCGTGGCTTCCGCCGCCGGTCTTGGATGTGCCCCCGGGGTGGGTCAGGTCCCGGGGGCTGCCCCCAACAGAAGCTAAGACGGGGAGCGCCGTCGCGCTCCCCGTGAAGATGGTGAAAAAGGGGCCCGGGATCCCAACTCCGGGCCCCGCTGAAGGCGGGGGGTGCCGTCGCGCCCCCGCGAAGATGGAATTCGGGGAGCGACATCGCACTCCCCGTGAAGAGGCCCCCGCGGGGTGCCAGGAGCCCACCCTGGCCCCCGCCAAAGATGAAGCCGGGGAGCGCCGTCGCGCTCCCCGTGAAGATTTCAAAGGGGGAGGGGCCCGGGATCCCATCCCCGGGCCCCGTGTGCAGAGGAGGAGGCGCGGAGCGCCGTCGCACCCCCGCAAAGAGGTCTCCAGGGGCCCTGGGCCCCATCTCTGGGCCCCAAAGCAAAGTCGGGGAGCACAGTCGCGCTCCCCGTGAATAGGTTCCCGCAGGGTGCCAGGAGCCCACCCTGGCCCCTGCATTAGAGGCAAGTCGGGGAGCGCCGGCGCGCTCCCCGTGAAGCTGGCAAGGGGGCCCGGGACCCCATCTCCGGGCCCTGAGGTGATGGAAGGCGTGGGGGGGGAGTGCCGTCGCACTCCCCCGAGGTCCAGCGAGGGCCGGAGGACCTAGCGAAGACCTGCGCGTCTGCCTGCCAGAGCGGGCAGGCCAGAACTGCGCTGCCGGCTCCCGCGGCTGCACACGAGGGTGCTGGCCGGGTGGGGAGCCGGCGGGGGCAGCCGGGGGTGGGCTCCCCGGACTGCCCTCCAGCGTGAAGGCATGCGGGGGTCCCAGGTGGGACCGGGACCCCGAAAGGACAAAGAGGAGGTGCCAGGGGCCCGGTAGGGACCGGGCCCCCGAAAAGAAGCAGATCAGCCGTGGGTGGGCTCCCCGAGCCGTACCACTCACCTGGGGGTCCGGGTGGGACTGAACCCTCCCACAAAGGAGCAACGCGGCCGGAGGCCCACATCGCGGCTCTCCCCGACGCAGCGGGAGAGCCGCTGCTATAATATGCATGGAGCGCACGGAGAAGCGCCCCATAATGCCTTGCAGGCCCCGACCGGCCTGCAAGGGAAAACCGCCTTGTTTCTGCTTGTGGTGGCCCCAGGAGAAAGGGGTCACCACCACATGTGTGACAGGGTGCAGGGGGAGCTGCAGGAGCAACGTAGTCTCCCCCAGCACAACGCGAAGAAGTCCCTCCCTAAGTCTCCTAGGGACTAAGAAGAATAACCCCTCAAGGGCTCAGCAAGGAGTCATCTGCATCCCCATGGCTGGAACTTTTGTTCTACAGCTGGGGGTGCGTTAGGGACTGCCTCAAGGAGTGAAATGCTGAGTTGGGGATTTCTGGAGAAGGGCATCCCCTTGAGGTGAAGAGGTGTAATTGCACCTGTAGTGCATTTACTAATGTTATTTCTTTCAGAGGGACTGAAGGTCACTTATATAAGGCGAAGTACCTTTGTAAGGTGATGTCATAAGCCAAATGTGGTTATGTTGCTCGACATTCCTGCTAGGGTGTCAGGGCTGTATATGCTTAATCCTGTGAGTTTATCTGTGATGCCTTTAGGGGCTGTAATTGCAACGCATTCTAATGACCAACAAACGTGATGAGTACTGTCATTCTAAAGTGATGCTTAAACATGTATTCTTGCTGCTGCGCTTAGGTGAAGAACAATCCAGACTGTTAGCCCCTAAGATGTAGAGGTGTATCCTGTATGGTCAGTGGGAAATGCTCAGTCAGGATTATGTGTCTCCAGGGCAGGGTTGCCTATTTTAAATGCTTGTTGAGGAAATGGGGTGGGTCGCCACTGGGAAGGTGCCAGTGCGCAGGGCCCTCGCTCCTGGTTATGTTCAACTACCTGCATTAGGGGGCCAGATGATGTGCATACATGGGAGTGGTGGTACTAGACCCCAACCCCCTGCGGGAGGGGTGGAGATGTTATGCAATGTCACAAAGTAATTCCAACAGCTTATGTATATTTGTAAATTGGTGCATAGTATTGAGTAGTGTGTGTTTAATAAATGTACTCTTACTTTTATAAAGCAAAGTACAGACAGGACAATCAATTATTGAGTGTTATTTCTGCGCACCTCTAATTGCGATTACTAGCCCACACCACCTCCCTTGAGTAAGCCTCAGACTGCTCCGCAACGCTACCCTCTGAGAGTCAGGCACTACAATTGGGTATTTGGTGCCCAGTGAAGGACAAATGTAGTCATGTTATTTGTGCAGGCCTCGCAGATACTGCCTCGTTTTCCAACACTTATTTATCCCATATCAGGAGGAAGGGTTGGAGAGAATTAGGGGAAAATCCAGAAGACCAATGACTTTCTACAAGCATTCGAGACAAACATTCTGAGTAAAAAACACACTCAAGAATTGGTAGCAAATTGACAATCCTGAAAAAATGACACATTGACTGGGCTAAACAAAGGTACATATTGAGAATAATGTCTATTATGGTCCTGTAAAAGAAGAGTCCTGTCATGAACAACACGTTAGAAGGCTAGAAAGACTGAAGAAACAGAAAAAAACAGTGCCCAGAGATCAGCTGAGTTAGAATAAAGTACTGTAGTGAGGAAGCATGTTGATCAAATAAAAAGGAAACTTTTAGGGCACACAGCAATCGCTCCTGAGGCAATAGAGCCTTTTATATGAATAATGGCATCAGGAGGGGGCAAGATATTTCCCTGGTTGCAGTGTTGATATTGAGGCCATATTAAGGAGCACAATAGCTCCACAGGCAGCGTTGTGAGGAAAGCATTTTGTGAGGAATCACGCCCACCGCCTACCAAATTGGCGGGCGCAACATCTCACTTTGCGGTGATATCCCCAAGTCCGGCCGCTTAGGAAAACAGAATACACAGAGATTGTAAATAGGCTCCAGCGACCCACCAATTCTGCGGAAGGAGATGCATGCTTGTCTCTTCTGTCGGGTGAGCAGCGGAGCCGTCCCAAAGTCATGAAAGGCTCCCGCGTCTGACGGAGCTCAACACGGCGCTGCCATCTTGTTTGGCACAGAAACCACCAAAACCTCGATCTCATAAAACGGGCAGTTTGCTGCTGCATGTTTTGCCTGCTTCTGCTCCCTGACTCAGCCAGGTTGTCTTCTGCTTTTCATTTAACAATTAGATAAATAGATAAACAGGCCCCTCTCTCTCCTGAGAAGGATATTAGAAGCAAGGTTGGCTATCAAGCTGAAAACTAATGATGTTGTAACAGGGGGGCTGAGAACAACTAGTGAGTCACTGCTACAGCAGCCACTAGAGTATGGTAGCCATGTTCTAATCACAGTGACTGATGGGGGATTACAATTCGATGAGAATCCAAATAAGAAGGCACTTGCGCCAATGTGAAACCAGGCCTTTGCATAAAAAGAGAAAAAAATATATAAGTTATACATTTTTGCATCTGACATCAATGCCTAAGAAGCTTTGTGCTAATCAGTGCTATCCAATACAGCGATTAGGCAAAAGTAAACTATAAGTGAAAATAGAATATCAAATTAAACTTGTCACTATACAGTTACTAATATAGCTTGGTTGTGTAAAATAAGTCAGATCAACCACTAGAAGCAAGAGGTCCACGGCCCAAGGCACGTAGTGAGGCTAATCAAAATGTCTATTATCTATATACAGTACCATTCCGAAGTTGCAATGTCCATCCTGTCCTACTCATCATAACCTTGCAATATGCAGAAAAATATTATCAACAAGGCCTTTCATGTAAAAGCCAAGAGGGGTGGCCAAGCCAAGCCTTTTCCAGCCTCTGACAGGTGCAGACTGGCCCACTCTTGGCTCGGTCTTTGCCTAGGCCAGGCCATGCACGCAAGTGTCCCGTCGTGCAGCAAACTCACTCGCACTTAATAGCTCTCACCGGTGATAACCCCACCTCCTCCTCAGGCAACCAGCAGGGATTTCGGGCGCTAAAATGCCCCAGAACCAGAAATCCTCTAAGCCATCTAGCTCAGTGGCAAACTCACTCGCACTTAATTGTGCTCGCCGGTGATGACCCCGCCTTCTCAGGCAACCAGTAGGGATTTTGGGCATTGTAGTCCCCAGCACCAGGAATCCTCTAAGTGCGTACCGTGCAGAGGCAAACTCACTCGCGCTTAATTGCACTCTCCAGTGATGGCCCGGCCTGTTCAGGCAACCAGCAAGGATTTGGGGTGTTGTAGTGCCCCAGCACCAGGAATCCTCTAAGCGCGTTTATATATTTCACTTACCTTATTTATACTTACCTGTGTGATAAGGGTATACGTGAGAAAGGCAGATGCATGCTAAATGAATGATTTTTAAAATATGCATGGTAAAGGCATGCGTTATAAATGTCTGTGTTGTAACATCATAGAACCCTGCAAAATATCTGTGGGCATTATCCTGAAATTGAAGTTTGATTTCTACATTTCTTATCTTGCATTTTAAAATAACATAAATGTTTTTATTCAAAATTAATTTTACCGTTTTTTTTTATCTGTAAACAGCTTAGCTTAATTCATACACTTACCTTCGTACAAGCTGGTGCACATTTGTATATAAGCATACATTCAAATGCCTCACATAAATTGCATCCCCATTACAAGATGAAGACCCTCTACCAATGCATGTAGTCTCTTTTTTCTTGATGGGCAGCAAATAAAAGACTTCCTTCACACTATTTATCTAGCCGCCAGTCAAATTGTACATCATCTCTAGCAGTTAGCCTGTGTGCTAAAACAGCAGAGATTATGTACTATATGGCCAGCGGCTGGGCAAATAGCCACTTCCTTTTACTAAATGTCTTTCGATACAGCTATATGATCTAATGTACTGAGGTGAAACGCTCCTGCATGTAAAAGAAATACTCTTTTTAGGTCTCGCGTAGACAGCGCTTGCGCTGTCGCAAGACCTATAGTAAACACGATATGTAGGGTAATTTCTCCTGTCGCTTGCCATTGGTTGATTCTGGCAGTGCTCTTCTTATCTCACTTACTGGTGGCTGTTGATCTGAAACGTCACTTCCGTTTCTGTAGGAAGCAGCACCGACCAACTACAGTTTCCCTACACTGTGAGTGTTTATATATTATTTTGGGGACTACTTCTTTTTAGGTCGAGCATCACACACACACATGCATACATAATCAGCACAGCGCCCTTTTACGAGCGCCGCGCTGTTAATGGTTTCATTGTTTCCTTAACCGTGCTCTCCGCTCTCACTCCCCCCTCCCTCCCTCCTTGTTTAAAGAGCTTGCTGGAGCTCCGTTGTCATCAAACCTATCACTGAGCGTCGCGCGCCTTCACAAATGCATTTTTTTAAGAGCGCTGAAACGTCGCGCTTTAACTTCAACATCGGAAAGATGCCGCACTTTAACTTTAACAATTTCTGCTTTGTAAGCAAAGAATAAATAAGAAAATAAAAGATCGGCCTGTAGTCGAGGAACATTTATAACTTGAAAACGACAGAACTGGTTAACATTAACTGCAGTGAGTGCACTGGTCTTGAAAAGGGCAATTTGAGACGTGTAGAAAGGTTATGTTCTGTTTATGCATATTTAGCAGTTGACCGCAGGGCACTACAGGGCTTTGGAATAAGACTTTGCATTCAGTGTGGGTTTCTGAGGATTGGAACCAAAAGCAGCGACGGTTATGTGCAAAAAAAATTCTGTTGCATTTGCGGTGTATTTTTATGGCACGGCTGTGCTATGTCTACATATTGATTAAAGCAAAGAGTAAAGCCGTGTGCCTGACAGTGGTAAATATTGGTGAGAGCATTATCGTGATGCGCAGGACGACGAAGGTGACGGCGCTGGTCTGCTGTCTGAAAGCATCCCCATAAGGTGCGGCAGAGAGCGGCCTCTGGCCGCCATTTCCTGCTGAGCTCCGAGAAGGCCTGACATTGAAGGATGGGTCTCCCTCCTATCACCCCATCTCCACACTCTCGGCTTTTCTTTACGTTGATCATTTTTCTGAAGGCTGAACTCACGCCATGGGCTTGCGATCGTTTCTCCTGATATCTTGCCACATCTACTAATATTGTTGCACGACACCCACGAAAGTCACTTACTGAATTTTATCGGGTGTACTGTTGTTAATTTCAGAAATAAGTCGCATTGTGTAGTTTTTTAATGTGTAGTGTGACTGTCAGAGACTCTGCAATGTTTTCTGCAGTCTTTGTTGGATTCAGACATCTGTTACAGTTTTGCTGGTTACAACATTTAACAATGTTTAAACACCCTCCCTACATAAAAAAGTCGGCAAAAAACACGAGGCCAAGAAAAGCCTCATAGTGACACTGCTGTCGGGGCGGTGTGATTTCTCTTATGCTTGCCACATGGAGAGACATGTTTCCATTTCTAACTACTCGCACAACGTTTTGCAGCTCAAAATGGTGTCTTGTGCAGAGCGTCGAACCATTTGTAAACTGCTGAGAACTCCCACTGTTACACAGGCCTTTCAGCGGTGAGCGATGACAGTACATTCTCCAAGCATGGCCTGTAAATTAGGTTACCAGATTAGTTCACATAACCAGGGACTCAGTTGTCTAGTCCTGGATTACATCATACTGCATTCTGGGAGATGTAGTCCTGCCGATTAAATGAAACTCAAACTTAATAGATAGTCTCTTGCCTCCACCTCCTTCACATACATTGGCAACAGGGTGTGGGCGGGGTCTCGGCATCCGCTCATCTCGCTGATAATACAAAATTTAACATGAATGCCGTGTGTTTAAAAAAATAAAAAAATACGCCAGCAGAGCACGTTTGTTTTGGAGGCAAGAGAAAGTGATAACCAGTGAGTTCCCCCACAAAATCTAAAGTGCACATACGCTTCCTGGCGCCTTTTAAACAATGAACCAGAGCGACTTCACAGGAACAAATCCAGCAAGAATTTCCTCTTTGGAGACCACCACTGGCAGGTAAAGCTCATTTTATAAAGCTATGTTTTCGAGTTAGTTCACTCTCCTAGAACGCTTTTAAATATCGGATGAGGAGGGACTGTCTGGAGAGAGGTAGGGTCAGGGCCGGACTGGCTACCGGGCGTTTTGCTGTGCAGCCAAGCTGGGGGCTTATTTCGCTGCGGTGGGGGCTGATTTCGTTGATGGGGACCTGCGTGTGCTTTTAAATAAACATTTCAAAACGAATGTTTTTAAGCGCACGTAGGTCCCCATCAACGAAATCAGCCCCCAGCTCGGCAGCACAGCAAAACGCCCGGTAGCCAGTCCGGCCCTGGGTAGGGTGATTACTCCTGGCTATCACACGTGGTGACTGACTGCTGTCTGGCCTAGGAGTGGAGATTGCTTGATTGAGGAATGAATTATGCTTGCTGATCAAAACAGATTTAAGGTCAAAAGTGGCAAACACATCGGTTCCAGCTGCTTTTCTTGATTTCTCTGCTAAGAGTCAATCTTGGCTCCTATTAGCATAGGCGCTGGAAGTATTGGTGCGGGGGTGCTGCAAATCAAAACAAGCATTTGCAATGCAATAGGTCTCGCATTTGCGAGAGTTTAAGCGATTGTAATTGTAAATGACGATGCCTTTTATTTATGTTTGAAAAACCAATACGTAAATAAAAAGGCATCGTCATTTACAATGCCAATTGCTCAAATTCTCTCAAATGCGAGACCTATTGCATTGCAAATGCTTGTTTGATTTTGAAGACATTTTATCACAGTTTTACATGATATTTGTTGCATTATTTATGCGACAAATATTTTCAGAGCTCGGCTCGTGCACAGGCTCTTAGAGCCAAGCAAAACCCTTGGGGAGGCTCAGCTTTCCCTGTTAAATTGTTGGCTCACCCACCTCTAATTTACTGCACCCATCCAATTTTGCACATCATGTCGTCTGAACTTTTTTGTTGCACTAAATACCTCATCCATTACCATCCCGCTTGGACATGGAGGCCTAGGGCCATATGTATCAAGCCCATTTCCCGTTCGCAAACGGGCCGATTCTCAGAATCGGCCCGTTTGCGAACGGGAACAAGCCTTTTGGGATGTATCATCCCAAAAGGCATTCGCAAAATATAGAATCGCAAAATTGCGATTCTCTATTTTGCAAATGCATTTAAGGAATCGCAAAATGCGATTCCTTAAATGAAATGTATGAAGCACCTAAGTTGTGCGATTATGGCTTAAGGAATCGCAAATTACCACCAACTACAGGTTGGTGGTAACTTGCGATTTCTTTGAGAAATGCATTTTTTGCATTTTTCAAAGTGGCATGTGGCGCACATACATGCCCTTAGGGCATGTATGTGCGCCACATGTGCACCCATGCTCATTTCAGGGGTGCAACAGGGTGTCCTTTGGACACCCTTGCAACCTTGAAATTGCATTCTCAATTTGCGATTCTCTAATTGCTAATCGCAAATTGAGAATGTCCTCCCATTCATTCCTATGGTCCTCTAGGCCCATAGGAATGAATGGGGAGGGTTTCCTTAACTGCGATTCGCAATTTGCGAATCGCAATTAAGGAATATGTAGGATTCGCAAATTTTCTTGCGAATCCTACATACATCTCGTTTGCGATTCTCAAATAGCGATTCTCAAAACTTCGCTATTTGAGAATCGCAAACACAAACTTTGATACATATGGCCCCTAGTCTCAAACTGGATTCACAGTAATCACTTTGCCTCTATTCTCATGAATGCATCATTGGATGCGCTGAGTTAAATTTGTGGAACTGGTATTGCATTGCATCTGTTCCAATTGCCTATCAAAAAGGATGCACTCATGACTAGTTACCACAATACAAGAGAATACTGTATTGGTGCTATCAACAAAGCACAATACTTCTGCCAATCTCAAGGTCTGGCACTCTGCGAAACAAGAGAAAATGTAAAAAATGTAAAAAGCCATATAAAACGTTTTCACTTTGCGTTTGTTTGTTAAGGGTAGTTGGCCATAATATTTACTCTGTGGTTTTCAAAGATACATGCTTGAATCTTTTGCACACACATCGTTTTCAAAGGTAAATGCTTTGATCTATCTCAAGCTAAGGGGCTTATTTACAAGCCCCTTGCGCTGATGGTGCGTCACTTTTAATATGGGAAAAGGTGAGGCACCGGCTGTGCAAGGGGCTTATTTACAAGCCCCTTGTGCCCCCTGTGCGTCACTTTTTCTCATATTAAAAGTGACGCACCAGTGGCGCTAAATCTCCCAGAAGAACTCAAGCTAGGCCGAAACTGGTCTAGGGTTGCTGTTTCTGTCTGAGGCGACCTGGCCTAGCCGATCAGACTGGACGTACTTACTGGGGTAGGAGTGAGGCTGATTTGCATATGGCTGGTTATTGTCTGAGGTGATATAATAGGCAAAAAAAAAAAACGTTAAAGTGGGATGCTGCCCAAATAAATGACCAGTGGCACCCAACTGCAGTGTGTTTAGTCATATGTGTCCCATACCTACTGTGCCACTGGACTAAAGCTTTAACTGCCTGAGTTCCTGTTCAGAGGGGGCCTGGCCTTGCCGTTCAGGTTGAACGGATTGGACGTGTTTGTGCAGAACCAGGGCTGATTTGCTTATGGCTGGTTCCTGAGGTGGCTAGGTGGGCAAAACAATGTTAGATTGTGATTGGGTCCTGAGAAATTACTCATGACTGAGATTAGTTCAAGCATTTCACCTATAACTTTTTTCCCTCACTTAATATATTGCACAGGCAGTGTATGGTTCATAACTTGTCCAACGATTGCTGTAGGCCAAAATCTATAGTAGCTAAATCAACCTCAACCATTCTTGGAAGTAAGAGCTGTCCTCTTCCTACCATAAGCAGGTTCCTTCAGGTATGTTACCTAGACATGTGTATCACAGTTCTTCCATTTGTGTATTTTCATAGCGCTTTTGGAATCTGGGTGCTCTTTGTAGTTATGAAAATGTAACCTACTACAATCAGACTGGCCTGTGGATGATGTAGTTCCTCCTCTATCATAATGTTAAGAGTTGAATTTTATTGAGTGGTGGCAAAAAGATAACAATGGACTAATATACTGTTTTAGGATGGTTCATTTTGAACTGTGACTGACAAGACCCTATTATGAATGTGTGTAGAGAGCTATGTGTATGGATCTGTGTGACAAAAGACTTTGCTTTTTCTTTCTTCTCTAGGATGCACAGTGGTTCATTGCTTGTCTTACAAGATTTTTCAGTATGGAGGAATCAATGCCAATTTTATGGCTTTGATGCACTGTTGTACGCATTTAGTTGTGGTATATTTAAGCTACTCTTTATTGGTTGACAAGAAGACTGAGTTTTCTAGCTTACTATGACGGCTTGGAGTTAAGTAGTCAATAATGTTTGATTGGCAAGGCGTATGGGTTTACAAGGGCTGTCAAGCATAACAGACCCACAAGGCTATACCAGTTTTGCATAATTCATTTGTCTGCCTCCAGCGATGTCACGTGCTGTCAATCCTCTACTGTCCTTTCTGCCTGCTATGGGCGTGCCAACTGTGAAATGTGGATCTTGCAGTCCTCTGCAAGTCTCCAGTACAAAGCCATCCTAGAGGCAAATTCTTCATAGTACAAATTCTATACCGGGGTGAGGCAGTGTTTGTTACTTGATCAGTCATATGTACCTGTACTTCTGAAGCCCTGACATGTTGTGGTGAACTCAATGCTGCTGGTGT
Organism: Calotriton arnoldi; assembly: GCA_963921515.1. NCBI lineage: Eukaryota > Metazoa > Chordata > Amphibia > Caudata > Salamandridae > Calotriton > Calotriton arnoldi. The sequence goes on along the minus strand of CAWUFW010004727.1, from coordinate 1,041,414 downwards.
GCTTGCCTGTTTTTATAGAGAAGGATAAGGCCGTATGTTTTCTTCTTAACTGATACAATAATAGTCACACTGAGTGTGTTATCTCCTACTCATAAGGATCTGGGTCATGAGAGAGTTAGCTAATGCTACATTAAAATGGCCTTTTGGGGTGTCTGACCGGTCTGCCTTAGGCTGGTCTTCCCCTAAACTTTTAGCCTTACTCCTCAATTTCTTGCTGATCTTGTTGTGCACTTTATCTTTAATGACCAGTGCTAAAGTGTTAGTGCTCTCTCCTTCTAACATAGTGAAATTGGCTTAAATCTAATTAGCGCATTTAATTTACTTGTAAGTCTCTAGTAAAGTGTTACTACATGTACCCAGGACCTGTAAATTAAATGCTACTATGCACTTATTGTTCCACTAACACAAGTAGCCTTTTAAACATGTCTCAGGCCTGTCATTGCAGCCTGTGTGTATTTGTAAACTGCTATTCTGATCTGGCGAAATAAGCCTTTTGCCAGGCCTAAACCTTCCTTTTTAATACACGTAAGTCACCCCTAGGTCAGAGTGCAGAGTATTTAGAATGCTGGATATGTACTTTTAACTTTTCTATGGCCTGGTAGTGAAAAATACTTACATTTGTTTCTCACTACTTCAAGGCCTGCCTCTCCCATAGGATAACACTGGATTAACTTATTACATTTAATATGTGATACATTTGATTCGGGAGTAGCTTGGAATGTCAAGTTTGGTGTCTAAAGAAATATAATTTAAACCCCTCTTTAATGAAAAGTCACATTTTTTGTCACAATACTGAAAATGGCACTTTTTGAAAGTTGCGTTTTCTTATCCGAACCATTTGGTGCCTGCAGCCTGTTCCTAGGTCACATGACTAGGTATAGCTTTCAGTTGGTCTCTGTATATTGCTCCCAGACAGTGAAACAAAGAAGAATATGTGTTGGCAGGATGGGGTATCTCTGACTTGATGAGGGGGAGGAACTGTCACCTTTCACTCTTGCACATCACAAAGAATTTGTCCATCACACTCACAAAGGGTTTCAACACTAGTCTTTTGTGTCCTCAGCCAAGCTCGGGTCAGGGCAGGGAAGCATGAAATGCCAAACACCTCTGAGGGTGAAAACCTCCAGAACCTTTTCCTACTTCAAAGTGGGCATCAGGTATAAATAATTGATCATTAGACCCAACTCTTCAGCACACCTCTGGACCTGAGGATGCTAAAGAAGAAAGACTCCTGTTGTGCTTTGATGTCAGAACGATTGCTAATTTCCTGCCCTGCTACTCTGCAGCCCTGCTGCCTGCTGCAGTGCTTGCTGAAAAAGGACGACTGAACCTGCACCTTTGATGCCAGGCTGAAGTGACTCCAGGGGTAAGCTGATTGACCTCCTGTCCTGAGCTACATTTACATAACAAGCTCCAGAGGCTCCCTGCAACTGCCCAGCTGACTTGCTGCCTGGACCTGCACTGGACCTGCCTGATAACTGATGGCCTCTGCTGGAGTGAGTTCCTGATCCCCAAGACGGGCCCCTCAGGTCTTGCTCCCTTGGTGTGTCATCAGTTCAGCTCCTCTCCGAAGAAAAGGAGAAATCCTGTAGTTTTGGGATCTTCTTGACCAAGATCCTGCTGCCTGAGCTACCCATCAACACGAAGCCCCTGTGAGCCCATCTCTTTGCTCCACAGCTACCACCAGCTCTACCGTCAATGCTAGAGAACTGCACTTTGCGGTGCAGCATTGACAACTTGAGGGGACCGCCAACTCAAAGCTCCAGCAATGACCATCCATGACGCGAGAAAAAAATCTTTGCATTACAGTGACGACTGTCTGTGACTTTGCGTTCCCTCGATGATCATCCACAATGCTCTCCCTGCTGCTCACAGCCACCTCCTATGAAAACGGAACTCTTTGCGCTGAACTTTTGAAGGTAACTCTTTTAGCAGGACTAATTTTGTCTCTGTAACCAGTTCACACTCCATCGTGTTCGGCCTGAAATTGTGACTTTTACCGGTCCTGCACAAATAGATACCCATGAGTGGCGTTTAGTGCATTTAGATGGTAAACTTACTTGAAATCTTAGAAACTGCATATTTCCGGTTCTACTAATTGAATCTTTGTTGTTTTGGTTTCAAATAATTTATTAGTTTTTATTCTATTTTAGTAAATTGGTGTGGGGGTTTTCTTGTGTTGTATTTTCACTTTATTACTGTTTGAAGTGCTGCATAAATACTTTACAGATTGCCTCTAAGTTAAGCCTGGCTGCTTTTGTGCCAAGCTACCAGAGGGATAAATACCGGTTAATATGGGGTAGCTGGTGACTTTTCCCTAACAGAAATTGTGGGTGCTGTTTGAATAGGATTTCACCCTCCTCAACCAGTAATCCAATTTCCAACATGGGTCTAGATCAGAAGGGGTGCAAGCACAACATACAGGAAATCCACAGACTCCACATGACACCCTAGTATTGGGTCTATGGAAGTAAATCAAGAAAATCTAAGAATGGCACCAGCCTGTATGATAAACACAGTACAGAAATGCCTTTAAAAATTAAGGTGCTGTTTGTCTTAGTCTGCATTGCTCAATCTTCTCCCATCACTTAATTTCAACTCAAGAAATGTACTTGCCTTTGTCTCCAATGAAATATCCAAGTGTCCATTTATTCTGGGTGAGTGCCTGATAACTCTCCAAGGTCTTCTAGCTGAGAGTGCCCCATATGACCTCTATGCACCCCTGTGCTACAGACCAAGATATAAGCAAAGAGGGCAGATCCCCTGAACAAAAACCAAATTCGCCACCTGCATGACGGTAGTAGCCACCTGGATGAGATCCAACTGCCTGAACCTTAACACAGACAAAACAAAAGTTGTGATCTTCGAAAGATGAACCTCTGCTTGAGACTCTACCTGGTGGCCATCTGACTGCGGCCCCAAACTTGCCCCCACCAATCCCACCAGAAACATAGGAATCATCCTGGCAGACAAGCTCAACATGACAGTCCAGTTGAACGCAGTGACCTTCACCTGCTACTACACCCTGAGGATGCTGCAAAAAAACTTCAAGTGTCTACCAGAAAGCACACATTCCCTGATTACCCAAAAACGTGACTACGGCAAAACACTCTACGCAGGAGTCACCAAAATGCATTTGAGGCGATTCCAAACCATCCAAAACGCTGCAGCTAAACTCATCCTCAAACTACCTCAATATACTGACATCACTCCACATCTGAGAGAGCTTCACTGGCTCCCAATACACAAAAACGCCCAGTTCTCACAAACACATACAAAGCACTACACAACACTGGACCAGTCTACCTCTACAGCCGCATTCATTTTCATCTACCCCCACGCACCTTTGCTCAGCCAGACTCTAATTAGCTCAGGTACCCCGCATCCACAGAACCAAAACCAGGGTTGTTACATCTCCCTCAAAGCATTAAACGACCTCCCACATCATATCAGAGCCTCCTCAACACTTCTCGAATTCTGCAAGAAGCTGAAAACCTCACTCTTTGAATAAACTCTCCAGGGAGACAGCTGCCCACTCACTTGAAAAGGGGCAGGATACCCTCACGGGTGATTAGCATGCTATAAAAATAAGCATAACATAATTAAACATTGTCAAAAGCCCCGCCTTCCAAGCGGACTACTGGTGAAAGACTGGGACAGAAGTCCTGCTATAATAACACACTGTGCACATAGAAAAAACTGCTCTATTAACTTAAATGGTACCTCTTCCTAAGCGAGTCTCATGTATACCCTGACTTTAAAACAAAATTAAATCCTTGCTGGAATTGTATTGGCCTACTTTGCCTGCTAGCAAATATTTGTGAAGTATTAGGAAGTGGTGGACCTGGCATCCTTGCTGTGGTTTGCCCCCAACCTTTTGCATTCCAGCCTTCTGTTTTTGAGGCTTTAGGACTCTGCACACTTTACCACTGCTAACCAGTGCTAAAGTGCTTGTGCTCTCTCCTTTGAACAAATAACTTTGGCTTACACCAGGCTTCTCCAATGAGTACCTTGTGAGTTACTGGTAGCTCTCCAGCTACCTATAAGTAGCTCTCCTGTGTGCAGCCCAGCATACTAAATTTGAAGCTTTGCTTAGTTGAATTAATATGCACACCAAAATTGAAAAGCATGTATTTGAGCCGGAAATGTTATCTATTTTCAGAACTCATTAGTTGATATTTGGAGAATAATATTTGAATTTCTTAAATATATTTAAAGCCGATATTTGACAGATCAATAATGCAGCACTGGAGAGATGTATTACTAATATTATTACCTTGGTAGTAATGGCACTACAGCTATGATTCTTATGTGTGACCCATGCAGAGACATTCAGCAATGGCAAAGCCATTTTACATAACTCCTAGCAACTCTGCCTGATGAATTGAGGTGAACACTGCTCATAATCTTGCATACAGTGGCCACAAATACAATTTTCCCCCAATGCTGTACTATTACAACACTAATAATATTAGTATCTCAGGATGATTTTCATTGAACATTAGAAACTCCTATTTTGAAAAAGGTTGGAGACACCTGGCTTACACCCAATTGGCATATTTCATTTACTTGTAAGTCCCTAGTAACCTGGTGCTGCAAGTACCCAGGACCTGTAAATTAAATGCCACGAGTGGGCCTGTAGCACGCATTGTGCCACCCACTTAAGGAGCCCTTTAAACATGTTCTAGGCGTGCCATTGCAGCCTGTGTGTGCAGTTTACCTTGCCATTTCTACCTAACAAAATCAACCATTTGTCAGGTCTAAACCTTCTTTTTCATTCACATAAGTTAACTTAGGACAGGCCCTAAACAGTCACAGCACAGGGTGCAGTATATTTAAAAAGCTGGACATGTACTTTTTCCTTTTACATGTTCTGGTAGTGAAAAGCTCTTAAATTCACTTTACACTCCTGCCTCTCCCATAGTATAACACTGGGTTAAAGTACGACATTTAAAAGGTGATATCTTTCAATTGGGAGCAGGTAGGAATATTGAGTTTGTTGCAGTGCTTAATTTGTGCTGGTGTTTGCCGGTGTACAAAACCATCACTTATTTCTTAACAGCGGCACAAACAAATGATAGTCAACACATGGTGCCACTGTTCATCTATTTTTAAAAAGAGTATTTCAGCAGCGAGTGTTAAAATTTAATTTATATTAAACAGGAATTGTTACCAGCGTATCCAGTTCATTTTTACCGGTATAGGAGTCCATGTATAGTTCATATTGTCACATTTGTAGGCGTGTGATTGATGGTAGGCAAAGTCAGTACTAGCATTTGTCAGCACTGGTATACACAGTGGATGGCGCAAGCTACATGGCCTTCTGTGAAATATCTGGGGCCCTGGCACTTATGTTTTTTTATTTTTACAAATTAAGCATGGGTTTGGTGCCAAAGAATTTTAATTTATAACCCTATATAATGGCAAAGTTGGATTTTAAGTCACAATTATGAAAATGCCACTTTTAGAAAGTTGACTTCTTCTTGTCCTAACCTTTTTGTGCCATCAGCCTGTTCCTAGGTCACATGGATAGGTGTAACTGACAGTTGATCTTTGTATATTACTCCCAGACAGTGAGAGAAAGGAGAATATGTGTTGGCAGGATGGGCCCTCACTGACTTGTTGAAGGGGAGGATCTGTCACCTACCACACTTGCACATCACAGAGGGTCTGACCATCACCCTCACAAAGGGTTTTGACACTAGTCTTTTGAGTCTCCAGGTAAGCTGGGGCCAGGGCAGGGATACAGGAAATTTTAAATACCTCTGAGGGTGGAAACCTCCAGAACTTTCTTCTACTTCAAAGTGGGCACAAGGTATAAATATTGGAACCTCAGATCTAACTCGTCAGTACCCCTCTGGACCTGTGAAAGACTCAGAAACACTGCTGTGCTGCTTTGCAAGAAGGACTGCTACTTTGTTACCCTGCTGTCTGCTGCCTGAGTGAAGGACTGGACCTGAATCTTGAATGCAGCACCACCAGAGTGACTCCAAAGGCTAGTTTGCTGGCCTCCTATTCAGAGCCTCTGAGACAGAAAAGGCTTCAACGACCTTGACAGCTTCACCTGGACTCTGTCTGCTGTGAGTCCTAACCCAAAGTGGTACCACTTCATTCCAGGGCCCTTCGAAGTGGGCTTTGAAGTTGCTCTGCCAACCCAGTTGTGCTCCTGTGCGCAGAACCTATGCAGTGCAACACATCTCTTCGCAGCCTCTTCAGAATTGATGCAGTGCGACGTAACCCTGACTTCAAACCTTACACCACAGCCTACAGTCTCATTGAAACCACCACTGCGTGATGAATCCTTAACACAGGCCTTGAAAATCGCAAGCACCTCATTGACGACATCCTTGATAATGACCCGGGACTCTGCATTGCAGCCCTGTATCAAAGCTCCTTGTCAACGGCATCCTTGAAGACGAAGCAGGACTTTGCACAGCAGTCACACAGCTCCTCGGAACCACCGCTGTATGGCGCAATCTTGATGCAAGATCTCACTATGCTCCACAAACCAGGTTTTAAGGTACTTTCGTTCAAAAGGCCCAACTTGTTCCTTGCAGCTGGCCCATGCTCCATTGCGGTCAGCCTGAACTTGTGACTTGGTCCCTGTCTGGTGCAACCAGATAATCACATTTGGTGCTCTGTGCTTCCAGGCAGTGTTTTTGCCTAAAACTTTGAAATTGCCTATCTCTGGTAATACTGATTGACTTGACATTTTGGTCTCAAATAATATATTATATTTTACTCTATTTTTCAAAATTGGTGTGGGATATTTCTTGTGTTGTGTTTTCACTTTACTACTGTTTGAAGTACTGCATTAATACATTACACATTGCCTCTAAGTTAAGCCTGACTGCTTTTGTGCCAAAGTATCAGAGAGTTAAGCACATGTTAATTTGGGGTTTGCTTGGGTCTCAACATTAAGGAAATTGTGGTTGCTGCTTGAGTAGGGTTTCACCCCCAACCAGTAACCCATTTTCCTACAGGAAGTGAGCACTCAAGTTAGCATTCCTAAAGAACATCTGGTTGAGATTTTTACCATACGTAAAAATGCACATTATAATATCACAAGCTAGCAGTGTGTGGTTGTCTTTTTAGCCATATTAACAATTTAAAGAAGAGTATGGTTATTTTTTTTTTACTTTATGCACCAGAAGGAGTAGGGAGTAATAAAATCTGTAACGTACTGGCATATACGATACGTTCTAATACTGCCCTCACTCACACAAATGTGTGACATGCTTCATCATTGGGCTGCTACAAAAAACACCCCGGCGTAGCCACGCCTGGGGTGGAGCAATAGGGTGGGGGAAGACAATACAACACAGAGAAAGACACAAATAAATTCTGTAGTGACTGGGAAGGACGGTAGTGAAAGTGCAGTTAAGTGAATTAAAACTAGCTCGGAAGTATCGCTGTGCCTGAAACTTTAATTCCTGGATCTTCCGGCCAGAATAAAAAGTGTGAAGGATGATGGTGAATGGGAGATTCTATGTGCTCCTAACACCCCTCCTATACTGCGAAGTGGTCAACATGTTTCGGCCGTCAATGTGTGCCCCTCATACCGGGTCACGCCGGCCTTCTTCAGGACTCTACCTTTCCCAGTGAGTTCTCCCTCACCTCCAATTGAGATGAGAGAAAATTAAAAATTAGTTCCTTACGTATTCAGGGTTTTTTCTCCCATGGATCGTGTAGTTACTACGGAACCAACAAGACAAACAAAACAAAAAAGGAAAACCCATCAGGAATAGTAATCTCCTGTAGGTCAACACTAAATCATATTGAAAAATTAACGCAAGCCATAGTACCAACCACGGTGTCATTCATACTCCAAGGAATGACTAATATGTCTATCCCATCTTGTATTTACTTGTGCCAAAGAAAATCAAATAAAATCTGCGATCATATCCCCAATAAAATAGTTCATATAATCATATACATATTGATTATATATATATGTATTTCTATATTTTGTTATTGTATATCTTTCCAGCATCATCAACCAACAGGCATTAGTACACACAACCACAGTCATTGTCCAATAGGGGTCCGGTGTATCTCTTTACTCACCGAGTTTACCCTAAAGTCAAATTTGAACTGGCGGCGGGCAAGGAGAGACCCCCTATGGTCACACTCTTTCCAAGAGGAGAATAAAAACAAATGAAATCATTACACACAAAATAGAGATCCATACTACGGAACTTTTCTCTCTATCTAATATGTGTTAACAGTTTTACGAAGTCAAGGTTATGTCAAATAGGGTATTTTCAAATGCGTAACTGGCGTATATTAGCAGATGATGATAGCTGCTAGTCCCTAAGAAGCCAAACGCGGCTGGTGGTACCCTGGGACAACTTACTACTACATCTCCAGCCCTGGATATATCGTTTGTCCTCCTCTCTAGCATTCAGCCATGTCAACAGGGTGCCTCTCACTTCCTGGTATTCACTCGATAATGACTACGCCACTCAGTAATCCCTTGGGTGTTCCATACAGTAGGTGAAATCCAACCCACATATATCAGCCCGTTAGACTCATGTATGCACCCACAGCACACCAGTCCCCCTCCTTACTACATCAAGGGTGGTTCTCCGCAAATACTGCTCGTCTCCGTCCGCCGTGAAGAGTGGCAGCGGAGTGGAGCGTACGATGTTTTATCCCTACTCAAGCGGAAGTTCATAGTTCCGGTCACCTGATGTACGTAATCCACGTAATTCCAACATCCCTTGTGACCCTGTCTCAGTATATCATCTAGACCGCTCGCCCTCCGTTCCAATATATTTCATACGCTTGATTCTCAACAAACACCGTGCAACGTGCACGTGGTGACGTCACCCGTGGCAGAATCAATGCGTATAGAGAATATTTTTCAAAAAACATCTAGAAAGGGTGATCCTACCCGAATTAAATGTTTAATTAATTCACTAATGAAGGGGACAAATCAATATCATAACTTAATGAGACAAAAAGACAGGTATTAAATTATACTGCTATAAGGAGAACTCCCCATTTGAAATTAAACCTGAACTTGACATATACCCCGATTAGAAACACCCGTAGTAAGATGCCATCAAGTGGATAAATCCCCAAGGCCACAATATAGTTCATCTAAAGGGGTGATAGAAAAGTACATAGGACGGAGAAAGGCGATATACCATGAATTGGGACTAATCATTAGCAATTTAGAGCATTCCAAGGAATATCATCATTGAGCCCCACTTCATGGCTCCGCAGGCGATACACCCATTTTTGTTCCCTCAAAAACAGGGCTCTGGTCTTATCCACTGCATAGCTATTGACTATCAGTTTCTCTATAACAGTCCATGTTAGCTCTTCAACAGTATGATTATGTTCCAAAAAGTGTGCTGTCAGTTTCGTGTTAGACCTCCCACACCTTATGGTACTCCGATGTTCCATGATGCGTGTCTTAACCCTCCGGTTAGTCATACCTACATATCGCATCTGGCATGGACAGGTAATGAGGTAAATAACACCCTCTGAGTTACAATTCGTCTGCGTCCTTTGTTCCCAGGGGTACGCAAGGCCAACATCAATAAATTTTGTGTTGTTTGTGAGGTGACAAACATTGCAACTCCCACATCTTGAATGACCCCGTACTGGAGGCAACTGACCTATAGTTGTTATTTTACTTGATGGCCGAAGAATAGGTCTCGTGTGTACTAACATGTCTTTTAGATTGGCGCTTCTCTTGTAAGAAAATAAAGGCTTGTCAATTTTCATTCCATTGGTATTAAGTATTTTCCAGTGTTTCAATACTACTCGTCTGATTTGATGCGACGCCGTATTGAAGGTAGTGACACATACTGGTTTATTCACATTGGGTCTCGTTGCTATCTCCAGGAGATTCTCTCTGTTAGTATTTATAGCTCTTTTCCTGGCTTTCTTAATACTCCGTTCTGGATATCCCCTCTGGGACAGTTTCTTAGAGAGGGTGGTGGCTTCTTCTTTAAAGCAAGATATATCTGTGCAATTTCGTCTCAGACGAAAGAATTGGCCCACTGGTAGGTTTTCTCTTAGAGATTTCGGATGGAAACTTTCGAAAGAAAGTAAGGCATTCTTATCGGTGGGTTTATGATAGACTCTTGTATGTAATTTTCCTCCCTTCGGTACAATCATTAGATCCAGGAAGGGTAGTCCTGTCTTCGTAACCAAAGATGTAAACTGAAGTAAGGGATTCCTCTGATTCAACCACTCCAGGAAGAGGGTTACTGATGGTTCATCACCTTTCCATACAAGAAGCACATCATCGATATACCGCCGCCATACCTTGATGTTCTCTCTCCACGGGCAAGCCGGGTCAAAGATCACTTCTTTCTCAAAGGCACCCACATACAGACCCGCTAGGCTTGGGGCGAAGGTACTGCCCATCGAAGTCCCATGGGTCTGTAAAAAGATGGTGCCCTCGAACTCAAAGTAATTCCTGGTCAATGCTATCTCAGCCAGGTTCAATATAAAAGCCCGTGGTGTTTGATACTGCCAGTCTTCTGCAAACAGGATATCCTCCAGAACCCTCAGGGTTTCTCTCTGTGGTATGTTGGTGTATAGCGCCTCTATATCAAGACCTATAAGGAATTCACTAAGAGGATCGAAATCCAGATCTTTCAAATGGTTTAAGATGTCCAACGTATCCCGCAAATATGCTGGTAACTTCTGAACAAGCGGTTTGAGAAAGAAGTCGCAAAATTGCGATAGCGGCTCCAAAAGGGATCCGATCCCTGACACAATCGGCCTACCCGGTGGTGGTCGGGTAGGTTTATGTATTTTGGGAAGAACATAAAAGTATGGTACTCTCGGTTGATTCTTGATAAGATATTCTGCCTCATGTTTGGAAATCCAATTATTCACTGCTCCTTCCTCCACCAAGGTGGCAATTTCCTTAGTAATGTCAGGTGTAGGATCTACTCCTAATCTTTGGTAGTTTCTATCATCCGAAAGTAAACGTAGACATTCATTGTCATACGTGATTTTATCCAAAACCACTATCGCTCCTCCCTTGTCCGCCGGTTTCAAAATAATGGTCGGATTGTCATGGAGTTCCTTCATTGCCGCCTTCTCAATGTTGGTCATATTGGAGAAAGAGCGTCTATCCTTGGTTCGTAAGTTCTCCAAATCATGAATCACAGCATGTTTAAAAGTGCCTATTTCCTGCGGGAGATTAGAAAGCTGTGGTGTAAAAGTAGATTTAGGACGCAGGGTTGTATCTCCTGTTGCCAGATTCCTATCCTCCCTGTTCTCAAAGAAAACTCTAAGGCGGACACTTCTAAAGAAGGTTGCCAGCTCTTGACGTAGTTGGAAATGATCCAGGTTATTCGTGGGGACAAAACCCAGGCCTTTGTTAAGAAGATCCTCCTGAGTCTTGGTGAGAATTAATGACGAAAGGTTAACCACTAAAGATGTTCCCTGCTTGTTCCTGGTTGTGTGCTCTGGGCCATGCTCCTGGTCACCCGTTGGTTCAATTCCTGGTCTTGGTCGTCCCAGGTAACCCTCTGTTGCCCTCTCTGTTTCCCCCTGCCCGTATTCCTGCCTCTCCCTAAAAAAGGCATTTGTGGTTGTTGGAATTGACCCGTTTGGAAATGGGGGTTCTGAAAACCTGGATGTTGAGGGAAACCCATCACTGGCCAGTTGTAACCCTGATTAGGATAGTTTTGAAAGGGATTAGGAAAGAAAGGTTTCGGTCCCCTTTGATATCCCCGGCCTCTCCCTCTCCTACGTTGTGGAAAATCATAGTCACTGCTATCACTGGAGCTGCTCGCAGTATCTCGACGTTTCCTACCTGGCAAGTTGCCCTTATTCCCATCTGCTAACTTTTGTTGGGCATATTCGTCAGTAATGTAGGGGTAAACCTTTTCTTTAGAAAATTTCCTCAAGTCTTTCTGCAACTTGGTTATCTTAGACTGCATCAAATACTCACGGTATTCACTCAATTCCGTATTGACTACATCCAGCTTATGACTGAACGTTGACATAATTATTTCCGCCTTCAGACCTGTCTCGGTGGTCTGTATCTGGATCAACAGAGTATCGGCCAATCTCTTAGCCGTACTAATGATCAAGATTAGCCAATCTCTGGTGCATTTCCATGCGATCAATGCCCAGTCCCTTCTAAACGACGCATCCTCTAAGAAAATGAGGGGTTCATTGGTGACCAGGAGACCACGTGGAGCCGCATTACCCCTTAGATACTCAGTGAGGATAGCCCCATGGAGTATGGTCTTCACATGGGACCTCTTAAGTTCTAAAAGTGTGTCCCAGCCTTCCCCCTGTGTAAGGACCCTTTGTACTGCAGGGTCCCCCAGTAGGGATGGGCCCGCCAAGATCTCAGTCGCCACTTCCTCTCCATATGACAAGCCCTGTTCCTGTGCCATATCCAAACGAGAAAATAATGGATATGTATCTAAGTGTAAATATATATGTGTGTGTATATGTCTAATTGGTTGACCAATGCTGGAAAGAAATTATTTATTTTATATTATTTATTATTTATCTTGCAAATAAATTCCGTTTTCCCCTGCAGCTGAACCGCTGCTCAATACAATAATACACACAAAAGAAGGGGTGAGGGTACGGACTCACCTACTCCGAACCCCTGTAAACACTTTATGCACCAGAAGGAGTAGGGAGTAATAAAATCTGTAACGTACTGGCATATACGATACGTTCTAATACTGCCCTCACTCACACAAATGTGTGACATGCTTCATCATTGGGCTGCTACAAAAAACACCCTGGCGTAGCCACGCCTGGGGTGGAGCAATAGGGTGGGGGAAGACAATACAACACAGAGAAAGACACAAATAAATTCTGTAGTGACTGGGAAGGACGGTAGTGAAAGTGCAGTTAAGTGAATTAAAACTAGCTCGGAAGTATCGCTGTGCCTGAAACTTTAATTCCTGGATCTTCCGGCCAGAATAAAAAGTGTGAAGGATGATGGTGAATGGGAGATTCTATGTGCTCCTAACACCCCTCCTATACTGCGAAGTGGTCAACATGTTTCGGCCGTCAATGTGTGCCCCTCATACCGGGTCACGCCGGCCTTCTTCAGGACTCTACCTTTCCCAGTGAGTTCTCCCTCACCTCCAATTGAGATGAGAGAAAATTAAAAATTAGTTCCTTACGTATTCAGGGTTTTTTTCTCCCATGGATCGTGTAGTTACTACGGAACCAACAAGACAAACAAAACAAAAAGGAAAACCCATCAGGAATAGTAATCTCCTGTAGGTCAACACTAAATCATATTGAAAAATTAACGCAAGCCATAGTACCAACCACGGTGTCATTCATACTCCAAGGAATGACTAATATGTCTATCCCATCTTGTATTTACTTGTGCCAAAGAAAATCAAATAAAATCTGCGATCATATCCCCAATAAAATAGTTCATATAATCATATACATATTGATTATATATATATGTATTTCTATATTTTGTTATTGTATATCTTTCCAGCATCATCAACCAACAGGCATTAGTACACACAACCCCAGTCATTGTCCAATAGGGGTCCGGTGTATCTCTTTACTCACCGAGTTTACCCTAAAGTCAAATTTGAACTGGCGGCGGGCAAGGAGAGACCCCTATGGTCACACTCTTTCCAAGAGGAGAATAAAAACAAATGAAATCATTACACACAAAATAGAGATCCATACTACGGAACTTTTCTCTCTATCTAATATGTGTTAACAGTTTTACGAAGTCAAGGTTATGTCAAATAGGGTAATTTCAAATGCGTAACTGGCGTATATTAGCAGATGATGATAGCTGCTAGTCCCTAAGAAGCCAAACGCGGCTGGTGGTACCCTGGGACAACTTACTACTACATCTCCAGCCCTGGATATATCGTTTGTCCTCCTCTCTAGCATTCAGCCATGTCAACAGGGTGCCTCTCACTTCCTGGTATTCACTCGATAATGACTACGCCACTCAGTAATCCCTTGGGTGTTCCATACAGTAGGTGAAATCCAACCCACATATATCAGCCCGTTAGACTCATGTATGCACCCACAGCACACCAGTCCCCCTCCTTACTACATCAAGGGTGGTTCTCCGCAAATACTGCTCGTCTCCGTCCGCCGTGAAGAGTGGCAGCGGAGTGGAGCGTACGATGTTTTATCCCTACTCAAGCGGAAGTTCATAGTTCCGGTCACCTGATGTACGTAATCCACGTAATTCCAACATCCCTTGTGACCCTGTCTCAGTATATCATCTAGACCGCTCGCCCTCCGTTCCAATATATTTCATACGCTTGATTCTCAACAAACACCGTGCAACGTGCACGTGGTGACATCACCCGTGGCAGAATCAATGCGTATAGAGAATATTTTTCAAAAAACATCTAGAAAGGGTGATCCTACCCGAATTAAATGTTTAATTAATTCACTAATGAAGGGGACAAATCAATATCATAACTTAATGAGACAAAAAGACAGGTATTAAATTATACTGCTATAAGGAGAACTCCCCATTTGAAATTAAACCTGAACTTGACATATACCCCGATTAGAAACACCCGTAGTAAGATGCCATCAAGTGGATAAATCCCCAAGGCCACAATATAGTTCATCTAAAGGGGTGATAGAAAAGTACATAGGACGGAGAAAGGCGATATACCATGAATTGGGACTAATCATTAGCAATTTAGAGCATTCCAAGGAATATCATCATTGAGCCCCACTTCATGGCTCCGCAGGCGATACACCCATTTTTGTTCCCTCAAAAACAGGGCTCTGGTCTTATCCACTGCATAGCTATTGACTATCAGTTTCTCTATAACAGTCCATGTTAGCTCTTCAACAGTATGATTATGTTCCAAAAAGTGTGCTGTCAGTTTCGTGTTAGACCTCCCACACCTTATGGTACTCCGATGTTCCATGATGCGTGTCTTAACCCTCCGGTTAGTCATACCTACATATCGCATCTGGCATGGACAGGTAATGAGGTAAATAACACCCTCTGAGTTACAATTCGTCTGCGTCCTTTGTTCCCAGGGGTACGCAAGGCCAACATCAATAAATTTTGTGTTGTTTGTGAGGTGACAAACATTGCAACTCCCACATCTTGAATGACCCCGTACTGGAGGCAACTGACCTATAGTTGTTATTTTACTTGATGGCCGAAGAATAGGTCTCGTGTGTACTAACATGTCTTTTAGATTGGCGCTTCTCTTGTAAGAAAATAAAGGCTTGTCAATTTTCATTCCATTGGTATTAAGTATTTTCCAGTGTTTCAATACTACTCGTCTGATTTGATGCGACGCCGTATTGAAGGTAGTGACACATACTGGTTTATTCACATTGGGTCTCGTTGCTATCTCCAGGAGATTCTCTCTGTTAGTATTTATAGCTCTTTTCCTGGCTTTCTTAATACTCCGTTCTGGATATCCCCTCTGGGACAGTTTCTTAGAGAGGGTGGTGGCTTCTTCTTTAAAGCAAGATATATCTGTGCAATTTCGTCTCAGACGAAAGAATTGGCCCACTGGTAGGTTTTCTCTTAGAGATTTCGGATGGAAACTTTCGAAAGAAAGTAAGGCATTCTTATCGGTGGGTTTATGATAGACTCTTGTATGTAATTTTCCTCCCTTCGGTACAATCATTAGATCCAGGAAGGGTAGTCCTGTCTTCGTAACCAAAGATGTAAACTGAAGTAAGGGATTCCTCTGATTCAACCACTCCAGGAAGAGGGTTACTGATGGTTCATCACCTTTCCATACAAGAAGCACATCATCGATATACCGCCGCCATACCTTGATGTTCTCTCTCCACGGGCAAGCCGGGTCAAAGATCACTTCTTTCTCAAAGGCACCCACATACAGACCCGCTAGGCTTGGGGCGAAGGTACTGCCCATCGAAGTCCCATGGGTCTGTAAAAAGATGGTGCCCTCGAACTCAAAGTAATTCCTGGTCAATGCTATCTCAGCCAGGTTCAATATAAAAGCCCGTGGTGTTTGATACTGCCAGTCTTCTGCAAACAGGATATCCTCCAGAACCCTCAGGGTTTCTCTCTGTGGTATGTTGGTGTATAGCGCCTCTATATCAAGACCTATAAGGAATTCACTAAGAGGATCGAAATCCAGATCTTTCAAATGGTTTAAGATGTCCAACGTATCCCGCAAATATGCTGGTAACTTCTGAACAAGCGGTTTGAGAAAGAAGTCGCAAAATTGCGATAGCGGCTCCAAAAGGGATCCGATCCCCGACACAAGAACGTGTCTTAACCCTCCGGTTAGTCATACCTACATATCGCATCTGGCATGGACAGGTAATGAGGTAAATAACACCCTCTGAGTTACAATTCGTCTGCGTCCTTTGTTCCCAGGGGTACGCAAGGCCAACATCAATAAATTTTGTGTTGTTTGTGAGGTGACAAACATTGCAACTCCCACATCTTGAATGACCCCGTACTGGAGGCAACTGACCTATAGTTGTTATTTTACTTGATGGCCGAAGAATAGGTCTCGTGTGTACTAACATGTCTTTTAGATTGGCGCTTCTCTTGTAAGAAAATAAAGGCTTGTCAATTTTCATTCCATTGGTATTAAGTATTTTCCAGTGTTTCAATACTACTCGTCTGATTTGATGCGACGCCGTATTGAAGGTAGTGACACATACTGGTTTATTCACATTGGGTCTCGTTGCTATCTCCAGGAGATTCTCTCTGTTAGTATTTATAGCTCTTTTCCTGGCTTTCTTAATACTCCGTTCTGGATATCCCCTCTGGGACAGTTTCTTAGAGAGGGTGGTGGCTTCTTCTTTAAAGCAAGATATATCTGTGCAATTTCGTCTCAGACGAAAGAATTGGCCCACTGGTAGGTTTTCTCTTAGAGATTTCGGATGGAAACTTTCGAAAGAAAGTAAGGCATTCTTATCGGTGGGTTTATGATAGACTCTTGTATGTAATTTTCCTCCCTTCGGTACAATCATTAGATCCAGGAAGGGTAGTCCTGTCTTCGTAACCAAAGATGTAAACTGAAGTAAGGGATTCCTCTGATTCAACCACTCCAGGAAGAGGGTTACTGATGGTTCATCACCTTTCCATACAAGAAGCACATCATCGATATACCGCCGCCATACCTTGATGTTCTCTCTCCACGGGCAAGCCGGGTCAAAGATCACTTCTTTCTCAAAGGCACCCACATACAGACCCGCTAGGCTTGGGGCGAAGGTACTGCCCATCGAAGTCCCATGGGTCTGTAAAAAGATGGTGCCCTCGAACTCAAAGTAATTCCTGGTCAATGCTATCTCAGCCAGGTTCAATATAAAAGCCCGTGGTGTTTGATACTGCCAGTCTTCTGCAAACAGGATATCCTCCAGAACCCTCAGGGTTTCTCTCTGTGGTATGTTGGTGTATAGCGCCTCTATATCAAGACCTATAAGGAATTCACTAAGAGGATCGAAATCCAGATCTTTCAAATGGTTTAAGATGTCCAACGTATCCCGCAAATATGCTGGTAACTTCTGAACAAGCGGTTTGAGAAAGAAGTCGCAAAATTGCGATAGCGGCTCCAAAAGGGATCCGATCCCCGACACAATCGGCCTACCCGGTGGTGGTCGGGTAGGTTTATGTATTTTGGGAAGAACATAAAAGTATGGTACTCTCGGTTGATTCTTGATAAGATATTCTGCCTCATGTTTGGAAATCCAATTATTCACTGCTCCTTCCTCCACCAAGGTGGCAATTTCCTTAGTAATGTCAGGTGTAGGATCTACTCCTAATCTTTGGTAGTTTCTATCATCCGAAAGTAAACGTAGACATTCATTGTCATACGTGATTTTATCCAAAACCACTATCGCTCCTCCCTTGTCCGCCGGTTTCAAAATAATGGTCGGATTGTCATGGAGTTCCTTCATTGCCGCCTTCTCAATGTTGGTCATATTGGAGAAAGAGCGTCTATCCTTGGTTCGTAAGTTCTCCAAATCATGAATCACAGCATGTTCAAAAGTGCCTATTTCCTGCGGGAGATTAGAAAGCTGTGGTGTAAAAGTAGATTTAGGACGCAGGGTTGTATCTCCTGTTGCCAGATTCCTATCCTCCCTGTTCTCAAAGAAAACTCTAAGGCGGACACTTCTAAAGAAGGTTGCCAGCTCTTGACGTAGTTGGAAATGATCCAGGTTATTCGTGGGGACAAAACCCAGGCCTTTGTTAAGAAGATCCTCCTGAGTCTTGGTGAGAATTAATGACGAAAGGTTAACCACTAAAGATGTTCCCTGCTTGTTCCTGGTTGTGTGCTCTGGGCCATGCTCCTGGTCACCCGTTGGTTCAATTCCTGGTCTTGGTCGTCCCAGGTAACCCTCTGTTGCCCTCTCTGTTTCCCCCTGCCCGTATTCCTGCCTCTCCCTAAAAAAGGCATTTGTGGTTGTTGGAATTGACCCGTTTGGAAATGGGGGTTCTGAAAACCTGGATGTTGAGGGAAACCCATCACTGGCCAGTTGTAACCCTGATTAGGATAGTTTTGAAAGGGATTAGGAAAGAAAGGTTTCGGTCCCCTTTGATATCCCCGGCCTCTCCCTCTCCTACGTTGTGGAAAATCATAGTCACTGCTATCACTGGAGCTGCTCGCAGTATCTCGACGTTTCCTACCTGGCAAGTTGCCCTTATTCCCATCTGCTAACTTTTGTTGGGCATATTCGTCAGTAACCATAGGGGGTCTCTCCTTGCCCGCCGCCAGTTCAAATTTGACTTTAGGGTAAACTCGGTGAGTAAAGAGATACACCGGACCCCTATTGGACAATGACTGTGGTTGTGTGTACTAATGCCTGTTGGTTGATGATGCTGGAAAGATATACAATAACAAAATATAGAAATACATATATATATAATCAATATGTATATGATTATATGAACTATTTTATTGGGGATATGATCGCAGATTTTATTTGATTTTCTTTGGCACAAGTAAATACAAGATGGGATAGACATATTAGTCATTCCTTGGAGTATGAATGACACCGTGGTTGGTACTATGGCTTGCGTTAATTTTTCAATATGATTTAGTGTTGACCTACAGGAGATTACTATTCCTGATGGGTTTTCCTTTTTTGTTTTGTTTGTCTTGTTGGTTCCGTAGTAACTACACGATCCATGGGAGAAAAAACCCTGAATACGTAAGGAACTAATTTTTAATTTTCTCTCATCTCAATTGGAGGTGAGGGAGAACTCACTGGGAAAGGTAGAGTCCTGAAGAAGGCCGGCGTGACCCGGTATGAGGGGCACACATTGACGGCCGAAACATGTTGACCACTTCGCAGTATAGGAGGGGTGTTAGGAGCACATAGAATCTCCCATTCACCATCATCCTTCACACTTTTTATTCTGGCCGGAAGATCCAGGAATTAAAGTTTCAGGCACAGCGATACTTCCGAGCTAGTTTTAATTCACTTAACTGCACTTTCACTACCGTCCTTCCCAGTCACTACAGAATTTATTTGTGTCTTTCTCTGTGTTGTATTGTCTTCCCCCACCCTATTGCTCCACCCCAGGCGTGGCTACGCCGGGGTGTTTTTTGTAGCAGCCCAATGATGAAGCATGTCACACATTTGTGTGAGTGAGGGCAGTATTAGAACGTATCGTATATGCCAGTACGTTACAGATTTTATTACTCCCTACTCCTTCTGGTGCATAAAGTGTTTACAGGGGGTTCGGAGTAGGTGAGTCCGTACCCTCACCCCTTCTTTTGTGTGTATTATTGTATTGAGCAGCGGTTCAGCTGCAGGGGAAAACGGAATTTATTTGCAAGATAAATAATAAATAATATAAAATAAATAATTTCTTTCCAGCGTTGGTCAACCAATTAGACATATACACACACATATATATTTACACTTAGATACATATCCATTATTTTCTCGTTTGGATATGGCACAGGAACAGGGCTTGTCATATGGAGAGGAAGTGGCGACTGAGATCTTGGCGGGCCCGTCCCTACTGGGGGACCCTGCAGTACAAAGGGTCCTTACACAGGGGGAAGGCTGGGACACACTTTTAGAACTTAAGAGGTCCCATGTGAAGACCATACTCCATGGGGCTATCCTCACTGAGTATCTAAGGGGTAATGCGGCTCCACGTGGTCTCCTGGTCACCAATGAACCCCTCATTTTCTTAGAGGATGCGTCGTTTAGAAGGGACTGGGCATTGATCGCATGGAAATGCACCAGAGATTGGCTAATCTTGATCATTAGTACGGCTAAGAGATTGGCCGATACTCTGTTGATCCAGATACAGACCACCGAGACAGGTCTGAAGGCGGAAATAATTATGTCAACGTTCAGTCATAAGCTGGATGTAGTCAATACGGAATTGAGTGAATACCGTGAGTATTTGATGCAGTCTAAGATAACCAAGTTGCAGAAAGACTTGAGGAAATTTTCTAAAGAAAAGGTTTACCCCTACATTACTGACGAATATGCCCAACAAAAGTTAGCAGATGGGAATAAGGGCAACTTGCCAGGTAGGAAACGTCGAGATACTGCGAGCAGCTCCAGTGATAGCAGTGACTATGATTTTCCACAACGTAGGAGAGGGAGAGGCCGGGGCTATCAAAGGGGACCGAAACCTTTCTTTCCTAATCCCTTTCAAAACTATCCTAATCAGGGTTACAACTGGCCAGTGATGGGTTTCCCTCAACATCCAGGTTTTCAGAACCCCCATTTCCAAACGGGTCAATTCCAACAACCACAAATGCCTTTTTTAGGGAGAGGCAGGAATACGGGCAGGGGGAAACAGAGAGGGCAACAGAGGGTTACCTGGGACGACCAAGACCAGGAATTGAACCAACGGGTGACCAGGAGCATGGCCCAGAGCACACAACCAGGAACAAGCAGGGAACATCTTTAGTGGTTAACCTTTCGTCATTAATTCTCACCAAGACTCAGGAGGATCTTCTTAACAAAGGCCTGGGTTTTGTCCCCACGAATAACCTGGATCATTTCCAACTACGTCAAGAGCTGGCAACCTTCTTTAGAAGTGTCCGCCTTAGAGTTTTCTTTGAGAACAGGGAGGATAGGAATCTGGCAACAGGAGATACAACCCTGCGTCCTAAATCTACTTTTACACCACAGCTTTCTAATCTCCCGCAGGAAATAGGCACTTTTGAACATGCTGTGATTCATGATTTGGAGAACTTACGAACCAAGGATAGACGCTCTTTCTCCAATATGACCAACATTGAGAAGGCGGCAATGAAGGAACTCCATGACAATCCGACCATTATTTTGAAACCGGCGGACAAGGGAGGAGCGATAGTGGTTTTGGATAAAATCACGTATGACAATGAATGTCTACGTTTACTTTCGGATGATAGAAACTACCAAAGATTAGGAGTAGATCCTACACCTGACATTACTAAGGAAATTGCCACCTTGGTGGAGGAAGGAGCAGTGAATAATTGGATTTCCAAACATGAGGCAGAATATCTTATCAAGAATCAACCGAGAGTACCATACTTTTATGTTCTTCCCAAAATACATAAACCTACCCGACCACCACCGGGTAGGCCGATTGTGTCGGGATCGGATCCCTTTGGAGCCGCTATCGCAATTTTGCGACTTCTTTCTCAAACCGCTTGTTCAGAAGTTACCAGCATATTTGCGGGATACGTTGGACATCTTAAACCATTTGAAAGATCTGGATTTCGATCCTCTTAGTGAATTCCTTATAGGTCTTGATATAGAGGCGCTATACACCAACATACCACAGAGAGAAACCCTGAGGGTTCTGGAGGATATCCTGTTTGCAGAAGACTGGCAGTATCAAACACCACGGGCTTTTATATTGAACCTGGCTGAGATAGCATTGACCAGGAATTACTTTGAGTTCGAGGGCACCATCTTTTTACAGACCCATGGGACTTCGATGGGCAGTACCTTCGCCCCAAGCCTAGCGGGTCTGTATGTGGGTGCCTTTGAGAAAGAAGTGATCTTTGACCCGGCTTGCCCGTGGAGAGAGAACATCAAGGTATGGCGGCGGTATATCGATGATGTGCTTCTTGTATGGAAAGGTGATGAACCATCAGTAACCCTCTTCCTGGAGTGGTTGAATCAGAGGAATCCCTTACTTCAGTTTACATCTTTGGTTACGAAGACAGGACTACCCTTCCTGGATCTAATGATTGTACCGAAGGGAGGAAAATTACATACAAGAGTCTATCATAAACCCACCGATAAGAATGCCTTACTTTCTTTCGAAAGTTTCCATCCGAAATCTCTAAGAGAAAACCTACCAGTGGGCCAATTCTTTCGTCTGAGACGAAATTGCACAGATATATCTTGCTTTAAAGAAGAAGCCACCACCCTCTCTAAGAAACTGTCCCAGAGGGGATATCCAGAACGGAGTATTAAGAAAGCCAGGAAAAGAGCTATAAATACTAACAGAGAGAATCTCCTGGAGATAGCAACGAGATCCAATGTGAATAAACCAGTATGTGTCACTACCTTCAATACGGCGTCGCATCAAATCAGACGAGTAGTATTGAAACACTGGAAAATACTTAATACCAATGGAATGAAAATTGACAAGCCTTTATTTTCTTACAAGAGAAGCGCCAATCTAAAAGACATGTTAGTACACACGAGACCTATTCTTCGGCCATCAAGTAAAATAACAACTATAGGTCAGTTGCCTCCAGTACGGGGTCATTCAAGATGTGGGAGTTGCAATGTTTGTCACCTCACAAACAACACAAAATTTATTGATGTTGGCCTTGCGTACCCCTGGGAACAAAGGACGCAGACGAATTGTAACTCAGAGGGTGTTATTTACCTCATTACCTGTCCATGCCAGATGCGATATGTAGGTATGACTAACCGGAGGGTTAAGACACGCATCATGGAACATCGGAGTACCATAAGGTGTGGGAGGTCTAACACGAAACTGACAGCACACTTTTTGGAACATAATCATACTGTTGAAGAGCTAACATGGACTGTTATAGAGAAACTGATAGTCAATAGCTATGCAGTGGATAAGACCAGAGCCCTGTTTTTGAGGGAACAAAAATGGGTGTATCGCCTGCGGAGCCATGAAGTGGGGCTCAATGATGATATTCCTTGGAATGCTCTAAATTGCTAATGATTAGTCCCAATTCATGGTATATCGCCTTTCTCCGTCCTATGTACTTTTCTATCACCCCTTTAGATGAACTATATTGTGGCCTTGGGGATTTATCCACTTGATGGCATCTTACTACGGGTGTTTCTAATCGGGGTATATGTCAAGTTCAGGTTTAATTTCAAATGGGGAGTTCTCCTTATAGCAGTATAATTTAATACCTGTCTTTTTGTCTCATTAAGTTATGATATTGATTTGTCCCCTTCATTAGTGAATTAATTAAACATTTAATTCGGGTAGGATCACCCTTTCTAGATGTTTTTTGAAAAATATTCTCTATACGCATTGATTCTGCCACGGGTGACGTCACCACGTGCATGTTGCACGGTGTTTGTTGAGAATCAAGCGTATGAAATATATTGGAACGGAGGGCGAGCGGTCTAGATGATATACTGAGACAGGGTCACAAGGGATGTTGGAATTACGTGGATTACGTACATCAGGTGACCGGAACTATGAACTTCCGCTTGAGTAGGGATAAAACATCGTACGCTCCACTCCGCTGCCACTCTTCACGGCGGACGGAGACGAGCAGTATTTGCGGAGAACCACCCTTGATGTAGTAAGGAGGGGGACTGGTGTGCTGTGGGTGCATACATGAGTCTAACGGGCTGATATATGTGGGTTGGATTTCACCTACTGTATGGAACACCCAAGGGATTACTGAGTGGCGTAGTCATTATCGAGTGAATACCAGGAAGTGAGAGGCACCCTGTTGACATGGCTGAATGCTAGAGAGGAGGACAAACGATATATCCAGGGCTGGAGATGTAGTAGTAAGTTGTCCCAGGGTACCACCAGCCGCGTTTGGCTTCTTAGGGACTAGCAGCTATCATCATCTGCTAATATACGCCAGTTACGCATTTGAAATTACCCTATTTGACATAACCTTGACTTCGTAAAACTGTTAACACATATTAGATAGAGAGAAAAGTTCCGTAGTATGGATCTCTATTTTGTGTGTAATGATTTCATTTGTTTTTATTCTCCTCTTGGAAAGAGTGTGACCATAGGGGGTCTCTCCTTGCCCGCCGCCAGTTCAAATTTGACTTTAGGGTAAACTCGGTGAGTAAAGAGATACACCGGACCCCTATTGGACAATGACTGTGGTTGTGTGTACTAATGCCTGTTGGTTGATGATGCTGGAAAGATATACAATAACAAAATATAGAAATACATATATATATAATCAATATGTATATGATTATATGAACTATTTTATTGGGGATATGATCGCAGATTTTATTTGATTTTCTTTGGCACAAGTAAATACAAGATGGGATAGACATATTAGTCATTCCTTGGAGTATGAATGACACCGTGGTTGGTACTATGGCTTGCGTTAATTTTTCAATATGATTTAGTGTTGACCTACAGGAGATTACTATTCCTGATGGGTTTTCCTTTTTTGTTTTGTTTGTCTTGTTGGTTCCGTAGTAACTACACGATCCATGGGAGAAAAAACCCTGAATACGTAAGGAACTAATTTTTAATTTTCTCTCATCTCAATTGGAGGTGAGGGAGAACTCACTGGGAAAGGTAGAGTCCTGAAGAAGGCCGGCGTGACCCGGTATGAGGGGCACACATTGACGGCCGAAACATGTTGACCACTTCGCAGTATAGGAGGGGTGTTAGGAGCACATAGAATCTCCCATTCACCATCATCCTTCACACTTTTTATTCTGGCCGGAAGATCCAGGAATTAAAGTTTCAGGCACAGCGATACTTCCGAGCTAGTTTTAATTCACTTAACTGCACTTTCACTACCGTCCTTCCCAGTCACTACAGAATTTATTTGTGTCTTTCTCTGTGTTGTATTGTCTTCCCCCACCCTATTGCTCCACCCCAGGCGTGGCTACGCCGGGGTGTTTTTTGTAGCAGCCCAATGATGAAGCATGTCACACATTTGTGTGAGTGAGGGCAGTATTAGAACGTATCGTATATGCCAGTACGTTACAGATTTTATTACTCCCTACTCCTTCTGGTGCATAAAGTGTTTACAGGGGGTTCGGAGTAGGTGAGTCCGTACCCTCACCCCTTCTTTTGTGTGTATTATTTTTTTTTTACTCCATCTTGTCATTTACTAAACACTCTTTACTACACATTTTTGCCATTTTAAATCCCTGCAAATAACAGGTGTTTCTTTAATTCAGTGGTACGCATTTTATCAACCTATAAATGGTGAGAAGCTGGGTGAATTTGCTAATATTCATCCTTGCGACCTGCAGCTTACACATGTCTCACCAGGAGGCGCTTGCTGTAACCTGCTGAGCTCAAGTGGGTAGGAGCCGACACAAGAAAGGCAGTGGAAGGGCATGCTTCTAGACTTAAGTGTAGGTTTGTAAATTTCACAGGTGATCTGCAACAAGTTATATTTATGAAATGTGATTTGACACATTTTCAATGCTAAAATGTATATATATTCTCTTGTAAGAGAATATTTTGCTAAGAGTGTAAAAACTTATAGTGCCGAGCTGTGAATATCAAGTCACCACTTACAAATGCCGGTGGGTTTTTATACATGGAAATATGTATCTTATATATGGTACAGGTCTATCTATTTATGTGTGGAGTTCTCCATCCCCACTGCGGAGACTCCGCAGTCGTAAACTTACTATTGAACTGCAGTTTTGTGAATACCAAAAACAAAATAAACTTACAAAAACCTCTAAGTTTACCTTTGTAAATCAGGCCCTTTGATGTGAACCAGAAGGCCACAAAAAAACAGTTCCTTCAACTCACAAACTCTTGCAAATACCTGGGAGTTCTCCCTACTCTCTGAACTCTTTCCAACCCAGTAAATCTGCTGTCACCATTCTCATGCACCACTGACTTATCACACACCCTTACAATGCTATCACACAAACCAGGACTGCCTGAGTGAGACACATTTAAACTGGAAACAATTCGCAAACCACCAACTGCTTTTTCATCATTCGTTAGCATAAACGCAGTGCACCCTTCATCTCTACCAATACTCCTCTCCACACAACCACGCAACAAATACTTTGCAACTGTTCTTTGATTCCACGATTCTCCCTTAGCTAAAACCACATGCCTGAGATATATTTCTCTCACCTCAAATGGACCATGGAACTTACCCTTCGTCACACATCCAGACATTTTACCACCAACCATCTCAAACGCACATCCACAATTACTAATGCACACTTTCCTTT
This sequence comes from Calotriton arnoldi, assembly GCA_963921515.1. Classification (NCBI taxonomy): domain Eukaryota; kingdom Metazoa; phylum Chordata; class Amphibia; order Caudata; family Salamandridae; genus Calotriton; species Calotriton arnoldi. The sequence goes on along the minus strand of CAWUFW010004727.1, from coordinate 1,015,119 downwards.
ATCGCTTGAGTCCAGGCATGTGACCAATAAAAATAACACACACTATGCCATGCTTGTCCAGGATCACGGAGAGTGCCCAAATCAAACTAACAACACATCTTAAGCCTCTTTTCACATTATTTGCATTCAACACACCACCCCACTACATTATTATCAATTCCTGGCCACAAAACTCCATAGTCAACCTTTTCTTAGTGACCACCTGACCTAGGTGTCCCTCGTGTGCTATCTCAAAAGGCTTTTCCTCACATTATTGGACGGAACAATTTTTCACCTCGCATTACTACTTCACCACTCATTGCTATAGCTCATCCAACACTTTATCATAAGGTCCGAAAGCATTAGGCAAAGTACTCTCTCTCCTCCCACCTTTCACAATGATCTGAAGTACCGCTTTCAATACTTTATTACCATCCATAACAGATATCTACTCCAAATCACTCACAGCTACATGACTCCATTGATCCACATCACTCACACTGACACAGCTCCTTCCCTCTCATTCTGAACCACTGCTTCCCTATCCACACATTCCCAATCCAACTGCATGCTAGACAGACAATCAGCTTTACCATTTCTCCAACCTGGTATGCATTAAATGGTGTAATTGTATTTTTGCAACCAAGATGCCAACCTAGGAAGTCTCCAAGAACCGTTCCCAGCTCCTCCAAGGGACAAGATCTTCATTAAAGGATTGTGATCAGTGTGAAGAATAATCTTTCAACCCCACACATATGTCCTGAAATACTCCGCACTTCAAGGCGCTGTAAGTGCCTGCCTCTCAATCACAGAAGAATGTTGCTCTCAATTGGTAGGAGAACGTAAGGAAAAATCAACAGTTTTTCAGTCGAGTGATAAATGTGTGATGAAACTGGCCCAATACCAGTAGCGCTTGCATTAAAGGCACAATGGTCTTCTGTTCTGTATCAAAAGAAACAAAGATACCTCCTTTGCTCACCTCCTCTTTGATATTGTCAAAACTCATCTGTTGTGCATTACCCCATGAGATATTTATTCCTTTTTTCATCAAAAAGTTTAAACATTCAGTCTTACTCGCAAAGTTCCTGACAAACTTAGAATAATAGTCTGTTAAACTGAGAAAAGATTGTAATTGACCCTTATCTTGAGGCGTTGGTGCCAGTTTTATTGTGGAAATCAGAGTTTAACACCTTCAACAGACAAAGTGTGACCCAAGTATTTAACTTCATTCATTAAAAATACAAAGTTTTATTTTCTAAGCTTTAAAACTATTTCCACATGTCCTAACACCAAAATGTCATCCTGAAAATAAATGACATAGTCCAAGTCTTTAAACATCTCACTCATCATCCTCTGGAAGATACTTGGAGCTGATAACACCCCAAACTGCATCTAGTAAACTGAAAGGTGCCTTCCATTGTTCTGAATGCCAATAGACGTGGATTGATCATGAAGTCTGATTTGGTGATAGGCATGCTTGAGATCCAACATAGAGAAGAATATACCCCCCATGAGCAAAAGAATCAGCTCATTTATATTCGGTAGAGGAAATGTATCCATCACAATTGTTTGATTAAGAGTTCTTAAATCTACACAGAATCCCAATTTCCCATCAGATTTCTCCTTGATTATTACTGGAGAAATCCAATTGGATGTTTCAATTGATTCAATCACTCCATCTTTCAACATGTCATCCAACAGCTACTTAACCTTATCCCTCACCAAAATTGGTACTTTTCTCACTTTATGTTGCACAAGTCTTGTACCTTGTTTCAACCTTATTTTATATACATAACTTTCAACTCAACCATTTCCTGTGTGAACACATGGCCTGATTACGAGTTTGGCAGTCCGACCGCCCGAGAACCATGTCTGCGTCATCTATGGCACCACTGCGCCAGGGATCCACTGCCTGCCGTGTTACAAGTTATGCTGTCAGAAACACCAGGTGAGACTGCGGCGGTCTGCAATGCCGCTGTACATGCCCAAAAAACAAAACACCAGTGACCATTGGATGGATTCTAAAAGGACACACCTGATGTGCTTTGGCAAGTGAACACTCCTGCAAATCACACAATAAAGCACACCCCATCCCTGACCACAATCCTTTACTACCAAACTGCAGCCCAGAAGACAACCACCAGCGTGTACTGCCATCTTAACAGTTGGCACTCTCCACCACCTTTAATTTTCTTTTTTGCATCTTTTTGCCTCTCTCCCTTGTTTGTTTTGCATTCTCATACTCACTCACATGATTTTTACACCATACCTGAGGGGGAAAAAAAACTTCACTGAGCAAGAGTTGTCAGACATGGTGGATGAAATCCTTAAAATAGAGCCACACATTTTTGGAGCCCAAGTCCAGCAGACTCCTCTCTAGGACAAGTGAAATATGGGACAGGATAGTCAACAGAGTGAATGCTGTTGGTACCACCCTGCGCACACAGGCCGACATTAGGAAGAGGTGTAACAGCCTCAGGGTGAGGGTATGCACCAAGTACAACAGCCACCGCCTGGAGGTTTGAAGGACTGGCAGTGGCCCTCTCAGCACACCATTACAACTCTGAAATTGGGAGGAGAAGGTCTTGGCCATCCTGCATACTGAGGGCTTGACATGAATAGAGGGTGGAGTGAACTCTGGTAAGTTACACTTAAAGAACTACCACAATATCACAATGTCCTGTTTGCTTTCAACTCTACTGTTGCCAATTTGTCGTCTATCTACTTTTCTAGCATGCAATACTCAAGGTATCTGAGATGTTGGTTGGTCTACGACAATGTGAATTGATGCAAATAAGAGCAAATGTATCCAAATACATGCCATGCCCCATGTTGCAATGATGTCTCTAAGTGCATTATCAACAAAATATCAATCCAGGACCCATGATATGTTTCAATATGCAAACATATGGTCCATCCCAAATGCATGTTGGTACCAGCTATGGTACACTGTCCATGCGTCAAGTGTTGCCGAAGTGAGATTGAACTGACTACAACTACCATGAGGCCTTGCCACTCCAACTCTAACCAAGATGCAAGACTGATTGTGCCCCTTCTCACTTGTCGGCTATGTTACTAATGATCTACACTAGTCATTCAGCTTACCATTTCTCAAGTATTGTAAGTAGAGATAGAGAAGGTACCACAACTACCATGAGGTCTTGTCACTCAAATTCTAACCAAGATGCAAGACTGCTTGTGTCCCTTCTCACTTGTTGGCCATGTTACTACTGATCTACACTAGTCATGAAATGTGCAAGGTACAGACAGTGCTACACTGAAATATACATCTGAATACTTTGCTTGATGGTGTCCTGGACCCATAAACGTAAAGCATTGATGGCATAAGTGACACTATAACAATGGTGTACCCCTAATATATGTCAGCCATGAAGGAAACTCAGCTCATTAGCAGTGCCATGTGACCCCTTGACTCTGCATTCTACACATGATGAACAATGCTACATATATAACCCAGCTGGGTGTTTGCCTGAATTAGACACCACTAGGCCTTGGAATGGACAAATACACATGGTATGACTACACAGTTTTTGTAACAGTGTTTTGAAGTTGTCATGTCTATCCCTAAAGCCAAAATGCTACATAGCTTCACATCTAATGAGCAGATGAAATCTAATACTTTGATTGAATGTCTACAAATGTCTAGTAGACAACTTCAACTCCACACAAATAGCTGACAATACTAATCTTTATCTATTGTGTTCAATTCTAGGTCCCCATTTACATTGACAGAAACAATTTGGATGTAGATACCTCACTTCCACTATTAACAACGTTCTCCATTTCTCAACAGATCGATCCACCATTGTACCTGCTCAGCGGTTGGAAACCAAACAGAGTTCCTCTCCTCCCCATGAAGAAGCTCTCAGTGAAGACAATGCTCCTGAAGAGGTGGACGTGGATGACGGTCCTACTTCGTGATCCGGCTATCACCACCCCAGTCACGAAAGAACCAGCACCCAGTGGGTGGGTGCAAACTGTGGCAGGGGTACAGGCCGGGGGGAGTAGGCGTCATGGGAGGGAAACTGTGGACCCCCAGAGGGAGCCCACTGAGTCTCCAGACACCCAAGCTGCCATCACTGAAGTCCTGGGAGTATTCCAGGACTCCCAAAGTGTGATGGCCAGGAATTGGCTGAAATCCAGGAAATGAAGGAGCTGCAGTAGAACACTTACCAGGAGGTTGCTGCCATCCACACATAGGTGGCCGGCGTCCACACTGAGGTGAGTGGCTTCCACACAGAGGTGGAGGACCTCCACACCGAGCTGTGCTCCCTGGTTGAGATGCTGTGGGACATAAACCCCACCCTCTGCAGAGCTTTTCCCCCTGCATCTACCCCTTCCATTGGCCCAAGTACATCCCCGCCATCAACATCTGCCACGGGAAGGCAGGCCCTGACAGAGGATGATACACCTGCATGTACCCCTGTCTCAGTAGCTCCAGATCCCCCCTCTGCCCGTGGGAGGGTTCGTCCATGGAAAATTCAGGGAGCTCAGGATGGCAAGACACCTACCACTGCCAGTAAGAGACCTTGACCCTAATGTCATTATGTGTGTGCTACCCATTCACATTGTTGACTATTCCTGCCCACTTTTCCATATCTGATGGGAGGAGTATGTTGGACTTTGGACTCCAGAAAAATTGGACTCTATTACAATGATTTCATTCACCATGACCGAAGACTTCACAAATTTGTTGTCATCCTTTATGTTTTAGGTTGATTTCTTGGGTATGTTCACTTCATTAAAAGCACACGCCACTGAAGCATTGTCTCCTGTTGTAGTTTTCACATATAACAATGTGAATGTAATCACATGTGAACTTTGCAATGTGAGAAATAGGGACTTCTGGAAGCATGGATATGCTGTATGTAACAATGTTCAAATTAGGATCACTACCATGTCAAAACAACACATATATATAAGTGTCTCGGCTTACAACACCTTTATTCCAATTTACAAATTAGAGGCTGGCATTATTTCAGACTCATAGCAAATATGACATGACTCAGGTATCCTGGGTCAGTGATCACATAATCACTTGCAGACTTTCACAACATAGAAGGAGGGGATAAATCTGACAATATCACTTACAATAGGCTACAACAAATTAGGTCTACATCAACAGTTGGAGACATTTTGCTTACCTCACAAAAGGAATTCTACATCACAGAATCAAATAAGCAGACGCATGTCAGTACAACAGTTTCTGCTCCAATGTTGCTTGCAGCTGGTGGAATATCACAAACAAATGTCAGTCATGTGCTACAAGTACTTTGGCCTACAATGAGGACACACTGCAACAGCTACATCCAGTTCGTGGACAATGAGGAATTAGCCAATGTGAAGGCTGGGTAGCATGAATTGGGCACAACACAACATTGTGTTGGATCACATGATGACAAACATATTGCGTTAGGACAATATCACCACAAGGAACAAGTCCAATGGTGGCCAGGTAACTACCATCTTATCGCTGTACAAGCTGTCTTGATACTGACTTTGTACACCCAAACCGTGTGACAGACATTCCCAGGAACAATCCATGTCCACTTTGTATGTCTGCACAGCATCATATACCTGCTGATGTCACAATTCTGAAATGTCCAAATGAAGATGGCATGGTGAAGGTACCTAAACAGACCAACACAGAGAGATTAGTTAAGAAAACATACATATGAGACACATCACATTTTCAACTTCTATAGAACACAGTCCAAAACATTTACAGCTGAACAAAGCTACACTTACAATACCAACACCTTTCCCCAGATCTTTCCAAAGCCATATATTACTAATATGTAGCATTAACATCCTCCTCACAACATCACTACAACATTTGCAAGAATGTTCAAAGTCATCCTATCTCACACGATACTTCCGCTCAGAAGAAAAAGTTCTGGATGAGACCCTGACTCGTCAGCTCCTTCGTCATCACCGCTATCATCATCCTCATTTCAGGGTCCCCACCCTGTGGGTCTTCATGGTCTGCATCCTCTGCTATGTAAGGGATGTTCTGTCGTATGCAGCAGGCCACAGTGATCTTACACATCTTCCCAGGCAAGTAGAGGAGGGCTCCCCCAGTCTTGTCCAGACATCTGAATCTGGCTTTCAGGAGCCCAAAAGCCTGCTCCACTGGCCGCCGTGTTTTTCCATGGGCCTCATTGAAGATGACTTCCCCTGGTGTAGTAGGATTCCTCAGCCTAGCCAACAACCATGGACTGTTGGCATACGCTGATTCTCCTAGATGCAAGATAGACAGAGGGGCTATATTTACTTACACGCTTTCCGATCACACTACCTGACATTTCTCACACAAAGTTAGGACAGATCACACTTACCTACAAGCCAGGCCCTCTCCAGCAGTAGTTGTGACATCAGCTGGGTCACTGTGCGGTTCCGAAATATGTAGGAATCATGTGCACCTTTTGGGAACTGGGATATACTAATGGAGTAAGCAGACAACTTGCACATTGATAGAATGGAAGTGCTTCCTGTTCCGGTACACTAGCTCCCTGTCGTGTTGTGGTACTAAGGCACTATTGGCACCATCAATAGATCCAATTACATGTGGGATGTGACCAAATCCATAGACTTCCGCCTTTACAGTGGTAAAATCCTGACATCTGGGAACTGGATGAAGCTGCCCACGTGTCTCAAAAGTGCTGCTAGCACCTCAGTGAGTACCCGGCTGAACATAGGTTGTGATATCCCACCTGAAATAGCAACAGTGAATTGAAAAGAGCCTGTGGGTAAAAAATGCAAAACTGACATGAGTTTAAAAAGTGGCAGTTAGGGGTGGGCTGTGAACTCTGCTCCACCAGCGGAGTTTGCAGAGTTTTGCCAACTCCGTGCTCTGCTGGGAGCATGGAGTTCGGCAAAAAACATAGATTCTACCACATAGTTGAGTTCGTCCCTGCTGCCCACCCCTTCTTACCTTCACTCAGCCTCTCAGCCGGTCTAGGTGCAGCTCTGCATGCCGGGCACAGTGCTGCCACCCCTCCTGCCACGGTGGCGGTGATCTGCAGTGTTTCTTCTGTAACCCATTCGCTGCAGGACTCGTGGCGACTGCACATGTGTACACATGTAGAGTGGCGACCTTCTAACCCGGTCTCCACTCTCCATGTGCACGCATGCGCAGTCCTGCGAGTCCTGCAGTGAAGGACTTACAGAAGAAACACCGTGGACCACCGCCACGGCAGTAGGAGGTGTGGCAGCACCGTGCCCGGCGTGCAGAGCAGCACCTAGACCGGCGAAGAGACTGGGTGAAGGACAGGTAAGCTGTGTGCAGTGTGGTGGGAAGCTGGAGGCAGTCTTGGGGTCAGGGGAATTGGGAACCCTCTCTGACAAATGCGCTTTGCGCCGCCAGTGCCCTGTAATGTTGCGGCTCCTTACACCACTACTAAAAAAATACTACAGCGGAACACATATGTAACCCCAGATCTGAGCAATTGAAGCCAAACAGAAGCTGGCCTGCTTTGCAGACAGTGACAGCTCAGGTCCTTTTAGATGCACATGGAGCAGGTAGGACCCCTGGTGATGCTTCCTTCACGTTCTCCAGCACAGTTCCCCGATCATTGATCTCTTGTGCTCTCCGAAGTGCCCAGTGCCCAGCCTAATCCCAGAGAAAGCCCCCATTTGTCTCTCTGAAGGGAATCATTCACAGCACACTATATGCACGCTCAGGATTAAATTACTGCGTCAGCACCCCTAATTAGCTAATCTACTGTTTTTGTGCCTAACTCCCTGCTGAGTTCAACACTTGAAAGTTAATATTCCTCGCACCGAACATTAAAGCAGATTGGCGTCAGTGTATCTGAGAGACATCAAGGGAACCTGGCAGGTCTGCGTGCTGCCATTAGGGGGGAGCGGAACTCTGCGGAATTCCACAGAGTTTTTATGCAACTCAGTGGAATTCTGCGTAGTGCAACTCCGCAAACTCCACCCACCCTTAGTGGTGGTATTGATGTAGGATTATTGAGGTGGGGAAAGAGGTCAGGCTCCAACTGATAACATAGATCCAGGATTGTTTGCTGATTAAAATGGAATTTCTGAATGATATGTCACTTTTCCATGGTGTGTAGGTCTGGCATTGGGCAGTAGACTGGAGGATGGCATCTCCTCCCTCTCCCAGGGTACCCATGTGAGGAATAACACAAAAATGTATATTGGTCACAGTGTGCAGAGAAACATACTTGAAGAGTAAGGCTAGAGTCATGTGTTTGAACAGCAATGCTTCATGATGCAGTACACATTTTACTTCATAATTGGCAGATCTTGAACATCCACCTGTCATCCCCAAGCTGGCCTTCCCAGGTCTGTGACAGAACTGTGCACATCATCAAATCAAATATGTCAAATTGCCACTATAGTGAGGGTAGCATTACATGTATTACCCCCAACCGTGGTGTACAGTGCACCACCCACATTTTACCTATGTGAACAGTAATGCACTACACAGATGAAGTTGTGTACTATACATGACATGGAAATGGAGCATTACAAATTATAACATGTTTGCACTCATTTGTGGTGGTGGTGGTGACGCACTTAACCCTCACAAATACAGCCTGGGCAAATGCTAAAATACCATCACCAATACTGTCTGTATACAACTGCTAAAATGGTGGAAGCCTGACCTCGCATATGGGACACATTTAACATTCCACCATTTGACGGTTCACTCCACAGTGGACACATTAATAGGCTAACGTTGGGGAATGTGACTGCTGTGGCCCAATGGCTGTGTGCGTCTATGCTCATGACTGCGTACGCAGTGTACGGCTGCGATTTGAAAACAAACTCACTTGCCTACTGAGACTGCTGGTATCAACACCTCCTCAACGTCAGCTGCTGTGTTCCACCTCTGTGAGCAACCATGGCACGCCAAGGTGAGAGGGCCTTTACCTTCACACCAGACAAGCTGGAGACACAGGTTGGCGAGGTCCTTCCCCTGTGTGGCCAGCTCTATGGCTCACCAGAGGAGCAGGTAACTTGCTACATGATGTTTGAAGAAATATGAAAGCTCATCCTTACCATGTCCATAGGCTATTATGTGCCTCTGAGTCCCAGAGTGAAATCAGAGACACATTTCTCAGGATGTGATGTCCCTACTTAGGTCAATCATGTGATGGATCATGGTGCTCTGTACGTTTGTCAACCAAAAACTCCATAGTGATGTGGGAGTAGCCCTATATCCTACCCCAGTGCAATGCATATATATCTGCATGCTAAAGTGTGACATTACCTATTGTGGGCTTTACATGCAGATCTTGTTCAATCTGCAAAGGAATACAAATGTTTGACTGCATGACTTGTGTATATATAGTGTAAGGTGCAGTAGTAGTTGATCTCAGATATGTATATAGTACCCCAATTCTCCCAGAACACATCAGTCTTCCCCAACCTCTTGGCTGGGAGTGAAGGATACATCACAAACCCATACAGAGAGCAACATAACACTTACCTATATAAAACTTGGGAATGTGATGGTAATGTGAGATCACTAAGCTAAGTCTGTAGAGAGGAAATCATGGCAATGAATTCTACCCACTCTGGCCCAGGTTGTAGCTGAGGTATATGTGATAGTGTACTGCAGCACAGTGTCCTCTCCCTATCCTTAGATAGTGCTCAAATTATTATTTAGGAACAAATTGTTGGCCTACTACATATTACATATGCTACTTATAGTATTGTACCTGACAAGACCCACAGACCTGAGTTTACTTGCTATTTATTCACATTGTCAATGTGTTTCACTGCCTTAGGACAGGCCCCTCACTACCACAAGTCTGTTGTAACTGTCCCACAAGTAGAGCTCAATTGCGTAGGTATATTGCACTATTGACACATGCACTGTGCAGATAGTTGGTGAGTACAGCAGTGAAGTCCATCACTGCATCACCAAGTGTGTCACATGAAGCAACTAGACAGTATGTACAATGGTATGTTGATGTCATCCCTGTGACAGTGCCACAAATGGCCAAATAGGCATCCTTTGCTGGCAGGACATCGCCCAAACACTCAATCAGATGTAGTACTATTTTTCATTGAGTTGTCCACTTGACCACTAACTTTACTATTGTGAGCACACAGTGTGACCCATGGCAGACCCTTCACAGTGGCCCATGTTTTGGGATGTTTTACATTTAGTGGAAGCAGTTTGGAACAGCATGGATAGAGTCACACGTCTGGGGTGTGAAAGTGTCTGTACTGTCATGCACAGGTACTTTAGCTGTCAAGTGCTCCCAATGGTGTGTTGTGGTACATCTTGACTACATTCACAGTACATGCGTTATTGCCCTGGGCCACATGATTTAAGTAGGCTGGCATAGTCAGTAGAGGACCTGACCTATGTTGCGTGTAGTCATCAAATAACTAGTGTATTGTTATATCATTTCAGTGTGTATGTTCAAAATGGGAGTGTACACATTTGGGGTGTTGAAAATGTATTCATGGTCATGCTGTGGGGCAGATTTACAAGCCCCTTGCGTCATTTTTGCGCTGCCGTTGCGTCACTTTTTGTGACGCAGCAGCAGCGTAAAAATGCGGCCCATTTACAACGTGACGCATCTAGGGAGATGCGTCACGTTGTAAAGCCCTGCGTCACATTATAACTGCGTCGGGTATAATGTATGCAGGGTGGGCGTTCCAACGCAAAAAAGCCTCGTAGAAGTGACGCAGTGAAATCTACAAGATTTAACTGCGTCACTTCTAGGACGCCACTGCGTCAAATTCTTACGCCTGCTTGAAGCAGGCGTAAGGAGTGACGCAGCACAATGAAGATAGGCCTCCCCATGCATTGCTGGAGTTGCGTCGTGCTTGCGACACGACTCCAGCAATGCGTGACTTTTGCGTCAACAGATGCGTCAGAATTTCTGACGCATCTGTCAATCCTTGCGCCATGGTGCGCCGTATTGTAAATACGGTGCATCCATAGTGGCGGAAGGGTTTCTTGGGGTGGCGCAGGGAAAGTGACGCATCTTTACAGATGCGTCACTTTCTTGTAAATCTGCCCCTAGGTGTCTACAACTTCTTGATCAGCCGGACAGATGACCCTAGTCTTGCATGTCCACTCAGTCTCTTCATCTATTGCATCCATACAGGTCAATGCCCATCGGAAGGAGGAAGTGTGAAAAGCCAAGTCCCAGAAAGTGCAGTCTCTGGGAGTCTATTGATGGCACAGCGTTCATTGCAGAAAGAGGTGGGAGGACCTGAGACACTGGACCCAGAAGATCATGGAGGTCCAGCTGGGGAAGTCCTACCCACATGGTCAGGGCATGTGCCGGACATTGTCTCGCCTAATGGCCCGCATCCAGGTGGTTGTCTCCCTGGAGCTTGATGAGCAGTTGAGTGCCCAAAAGCAGCCTGGAGGGGTTGAGTAGTGTGCTGGCTAATCTGAATCATGCCTAACCATCTATTCAATGTTACAGACAATAGTGACCACATTAACTTGAAGGTTTGACTGATGACAAATGCAATTGAAGATTAATTGCCTGTGTAGGCCTGGTTGGCATGTGTAACATGTCCTTCTTGTACCATCATATGTACAAGTGTTTGCTACAATATCTATGGATCTACATAGTTTGAAGTCTATGTCCATCACAATTGTATGTGCTGCCCAATGTGTCAAAGACTTTTGTGAATAGTGATGTGCATACATGTAATGTGTAATCACAGACAGGGGTGTGTAGACATGGGTGGCTCCCAAATACCCAAATACATTGTTCATTGTAATAACTCGGCACCAAATGATGAGGCAATGACATATATGGTTGAAGTACTTACATTACTGTCTAACAATGTTATGTTCCGTGACGTTGAGGCCTGAGTATACATTTAGGGGACATGCACATGTGGAATAGTGAAGTTAATCATAAAATTACATCTCATGTACAGTTGTCCTAATAGTCACATTGAACAATAATGAATTCATACACTTAGATATCTAACATTGTTAGGATAAGATGATAACATTTGAACAATCAATAAATGTTAGGAAACCACTATCAAGTGCATTATTCCACATTGCAATCAGATCTTCATCTGTGACTGTGTGACAAAAAGAAGGACAGCAAATAAAGTCTAAAGAGCAACAGTTATTTACAAAACATTATATACAGTCAAAACACCCCACGCTTCACCTCACTACGGTATTCTCTCCTCAAATAAACCCAAGCAACCTAACACTCATACACAGACTCGAAACACTCTCTAGGCAGGACAAGCTTCCATTTGTGACTATCAAAACAGAGGACCTAAGGCCACTTTAAATTTTAACAAGAAGATTTTTGAAAAGGAACTATATTCTAACTACAAACTACATGTGCTGCGATTTGGGACATTTCACAGTTGGACAGACTCTTGGAAAGGATAACGTATAAATATCCTATGGCATGGATGTTGGGCGCACTTATGCCACATTGCCTCTTTTACCGTTGGTTTAGCTCTTGCAGATACCCCTCGCTCATCCCAAACGGGATGCTTTTGAGTATGTTTTGGTCCTGAGGAAGGTGGTGCCATTGTGAATCCCACAGAAACGCGCGTAGACCATCACTATATATATGGAGAGTCCCTTCAGAAACGGACACAATTATTATTCTGAGCGTGGAACAGTTTTCGCTCATATCTGTCCCTGTTATAGTTGTCTAGGATCTCCATTAGAGCGTGTTTCGAGTCTGTGTATGAGTGTTAGGTTGCTTGGGTTTATTTGAGGAGAGAATGCAGTAGTGAGGTGAAGCGTGGGGTGTTTTGACTGTATATAATTTTTTGTAAATAACTGTTGCTCTTTAGACTTTATTTGCTGTCCTTTTTGTCACACAGTCACAGATAAAGATCTGATTGCAACGTGGAATAATGCACTTGATAGTGGTTTCCTAACATTTATTGATTGTTCAAATGTTATCATCTTATCCTAACAATGTTAGATATCTAAGTGTATGAATTCATTATTGTTCAATGTGACTATTAGGACAAATGTACATGAGATGTAATTTTATGATTAACTTACGTTTTAAAAAATTAATAAAGACATATGTATTATTTGTACACAAATTACTCTAAGTGATTTCTCTTTGAGCTGGTTGCAAAGTTTGAACCCTTTGAGGTCGCATTGAAAAGCAATATAGGTCAGTTCAGAGGTTTTCCTTCTTGATTGGTTCATTAAGTTGCTACTGACATGCAGCAGGTAGTGTCATGCAGACATATTGGGTTTATATGTGAGTGTGTACACTCAGTCATACATTGGTAAATGTGTTTGATAGACAAGCCGAGAGGCTGGGATGTCCCTTCCCTATTGTCTACAAGTTTAACCTTCTCTTCATGGACAGGGGATTCTCTGAGTCTCATAAACTTTACCTGTTGTAATGGCTTCACAGTATGCTATGGGAGATTGGTACTGGTGAGTACACCTATCAGGAGTGGGCATGTCCCTAGCCCTGGGTTGTCTCATGTCATATGGATATATGTAATGACACCTCACCCAACTTTCAGCCACATTGGCTCCATTCTAGCTTTGGTGTTAGATGTGATACATAGCAAAAGTATACAGTTTCACCTTTGTAGAGAGTGTTGTGACAGAATACAAAAGAAGAAGTTTCAGTTGGGTCGTGTGGACAGTGTGAAATGGGCACTTCTATGACACATCCTTCTTGGTACTACACATATTGCAGGGAGATAGCTGTATCAGGTGTCCATCACTTCATCATGAGGTGGGTTTAGGAACATGAGTAGTTGCTGTAGCAGGGCTTTGTGTGGTATGGGCAGTGATGCAATAAATATGGACATGCTACTTGATGTCACCTGGTCACTGCTGTATATCAAAAGGGCCTAAGTATACAGGGTGATGTTATATCCTGCCACATACATGATTATGGAGTGGAGACAAGGTAACTCATGCAATTGTGGCAGACTATGGTCCAGACATCATTGTGTGCAACTGTTGAGAACTCATGTTGCATTTACTCATGTGCTAATGCTAATGTTGTAGACAATTTGGCCATCCTAGTAGGTGGTCTGATACATGCACATTTGTTGAGTTGTTATTAATGAGCTGTTCCTCCTGTGTGTTGAAGCAGTTGGAATTGACCAAACTCATATGTCATTTTAGCATGTACCCAGGCGAGTGGAGGAGACCGGGCCCAGGTCATTGGGGAAGCAGCTGGGCAAGGTGGGTCCGGTCGTGACACTGATTCGGATGGACCCAGTGGCCAAGAGGGCAAGAGGAGTGCCACGGAGGACCCAGACCCAACGCCATCATCCACAGAGTTGGACTCCAGTGGCAACTCCTTGGTGGTAGCGGACCCTACCCATCCTGGTGCGATGCCATCATTGTCCCCTACCCCCATTCTATCTCTGCCCTCCCTGCTGCTCCCCACCCAGTTGTCGGCACCCACTCCCCTAAGCTGGGAGCTGTCTCCAAAGTTCCAGGCTTCTCACCCCTTGCCCGTGTGCCCCCAGCTGCCCTGAGTGAGGAGGCTATTGACCTCCTGAGACAGATCTCTGTTGGGCAGACTGCACTTCTGAATGCCATCTAGGGTCTGGGCAGCCAACTGACTCAGATGGTTGCCTACCTGGAAGGCATTCACAGTGGGATGTCTGCCCTACAAATCATTTTGGGGGAAGGAAGGGGTATCCAAACCTCTAGGGAGAAAACTCTCCATAAGGCCCAGGGTGTTAGTGACCATCCGGCTGTGATCAAAAGTAGAATGTCTGAGTCCCCTGTATTTAATGAGCCAATTTTGCATCTCCCACCACCAGAATGTACAACATACGTTTTAGTTCTAGTGAAAATAGCCCCACTAAAAAAAGCTGAAACAAAGTCATATGACCAAGAAAAAAATAAAATGGTACACTGCTTAGCAGGGAAACTTTCTACTCCCCATTCACAGTGGTTATTTGAGGAAATCATTATGATTAGTTGAACAGGGTGGATCAGTAACAGCCCCAAGGCTAAGGGTGGTGATTGCCTAGTGGTTAACTTTGCAAACTCAAGGAGACCAGGTTTTATCCTGAGCAAGTTTTTTTCTCCTTGCTAGCTTTGGCCCCAAAATGGAACTTGCATAGTGATGACAATCCCTTGATTGCTTCTTTTATGTGGGGGGGTAAAGCCTGAGGGTATAAGTGCTCTGTACCTTATTTTAGTTAATACTAAGGATAAGGGCATAGAATCAAATGGGGAGACATCATCCAGGGGGAGTTTAAAGCGAATACGCGAAGGTTCTGTCAGGAACAGTTTAGCCTTTGTCTTGATGACACAACCCCAGATTCGGAAATATTAAGTGCTTATAACTTTATATGTGAGTATGTCAAGCAGGCCCTTACTTGCTCAGGACCTGTAGATCCTCCTAAGCCCTGTAGGTGGTTCGATAAAAATTGTACAAGGGCAAAGAGAGAGTTGTTGTCCTCTCTTAAATACACCCCCAGAGATAGGAATGAAATTAAAAGGTGCAGATTGGCATATAAATCAGCAGTTGCAACTAGCAAACTGCAACTTAAGGAGGAGCTGTGGCTGGACTTAGTAGAGGCCAGTACCTTCAAGGTTATCACTAAGTTCTGTGGGATCATAAACTATCCCTTGCTTAAGTAACATCAGCTCTCAGAGCAGGTGGTTTCTGTGCCGGCACAGGCTTGGATAAATCACTTTTTAGCTCTCTATGAGTGTGACACTTTAGCATCTGGCCCTAACCCCACCTACGATTCTGATACACCTATTTTTCAGTGCTCAAAAGTCAAAGAGGCCATATTGGTGTTCCCTTAGGGCAATGCTCCTGGCGCTAGAAGTGTGACGGGTGACCTGCTGAAATCATTCTTCAATCTATGGGCCCCTGTTTTAATACTACACATAAATGCGGCTATCAGAGGTCTGCACCCAGAGGTCTGGAAGCGTTCTGTAATAATCCCTATTTTTAAAATGTGCAGGACCCCGCATTTTACAGACCAATATTGTTAATTGATATTGAGGTGAAGATAAAAGGGAAAGTTATTGGAGAGGCTTTCCAATTGGGCCAGTGAGAAAGGGATCCTCTCTGACCGGCAATATGGTTTAAGATCGGGGCGGGGCAAAGTTGAACAAAATCTAAATTTGCACCTTTTGACCCATAAGTACACAAGGGCTAAGGAGGGCTCAGTCCATCTAGCCTTCATGGATCTCAGCTCGGCCTTTGACTGTGTCAATAAATACAGGATATGGGCTGAACTGGGGTCCCTGGGGGAAGATCCAACTCTCATTAATTGTATGCGAGATTTACATAGAGATCTCACTGGGGTAGTTAAATTTGGCCAAGATGGGAAATATACCCAGCCCTTTAAAATAAATAAAGGTGTTTGTCAGGGCTGTATTCTTGCCCCCTCTTATTTATTATGTGTACTAATCACCTAGAGGAGGTCTTAATTGAAATTGAAGCTGGCGTCCCTAAAGCAGGGAGCAGAGCCATACCAGTTTTATTATACGCTGTTGAGGTGGTTTTAAGTGCCCATACGGCAAGGAGCCTGCAACGCTTCCTAGATGCATTTTTGGAGTTTATGTCTAGCTTGGACCTATCCACAAATTTAAAAAAATCACACTTTATGGTGGTGGGTCCCAGGAATGTTAACTGTCGCAACCCCTCAGCTAAGGGTCAGGTTTTATCCAGGGTGGACATTTTTTCCTACCTGGGTTTGACCCTAAATTCGGGCCTTAGCTGGAAACCTCTTTAATCTAAAAATAGAGGGGCACTCCAACGTGCAATTTCTGGGCTTCAAGATTTTACAAGGCGCATTGGGCAGAAGTCCTGAAATTATTGCTTGATGTCTATACGGCCAACTGTGTTCCAATGGCCACATTTGGCAGCTTAATTCAGGGTTATGCCAATACTGACTGCATTCAGGTGATAGAGAACAAATTTCTGAGAAATGTATTAGCTATTGGTCAAGGAATCCCTACCGAAATTGCACACGAAGAGTTAGGTATGTCATATATAGCCAATTTTATTCAGGTTTACACACTCTTAGGGCCCGATTCAAAGAACTAACTTAAGACAAAATCCTAAACTTACTACCATTTTGGTATTCACAGAAGGCACTTACTCATTTTGGTATTCACAGAAGGCACTTACTCATTTTGGTATTCACAGAAGGCACTTGCTCATCAATGAGTAAATGCCTTCTGTGAATACTAAAATGAGTAAGTTACTCAAAATGAGTAAGTTACTCATTTTAGTATTCACAGAAGGCACTTACTCATCAATGAGTAAGTGCCTTCTGTGAATACCAAAATGAGTAAGTGCCTTCTGTGAATACCAAAATGAGTAAGTGTCTTTTGTGAATACCAAAATGGTAGTAAGTTTAGGATTTTGTCTTAAGTTAGTTCTGTGAATCAGGCCCATAATGTGGTGCTTGGATTGTTTGCTCTTAGACAATGTGGCTCATATTCCATGGTTAAAATACATTAAAAAAACATTAAAGGAATTAGGAATCCAGGCCTATACTCTAAACCCGGAGGAATAACAAAAAAGGATCTTCCATGGATTAAACAGACTTTTTTTCCAAAGGGTGGCTACTGAAAGGGAGAATTCTGCCTTGACAAAACAGACCGCTCGGAAGTACGCCCTGGTTAAATCTGTAAGTGGATTACAGCCCTATCTCCTCTTGAATATGTCTAATAGGCTACAACGTCTTCTAACATTTTTAAGGCTGGATATCTTTCACCAGCTTTGTTTCCGAAAGTGGCCTAGTATAAATTGTCCAATGTGCGTGTTTGTAGTTGTGATAATATTTCGTTCTGTGATTCCATGCATATTGTACTTGTGTGTCCAATGTTTTCCTACTTACGTGACAAGAATATCAAGCCTCTGCCGGTCCCGGCACATTTCAGGCAAATCAGACCAGAATATCTTTATTTACAGCTGCTAGTGACACCAAAAGTATGTTTTGTTGTTTCCAACCTGAACCCACCTATGAATATCCCGCAGCCTCTACTCGTGACCAATACTTTATTTCCTTGGGCTTTGCCCTGTTGGACACCTCCTTCCCTCCCCCCAACCTAGGCCCCCTTTTTCCATACCCATACCCATCCCTTTCACCTCAAGAACCACCCCTCCCAAATTCCAAACAAAGAGGAAGAAGAAACCAAAGACTCCTCCCAAAACCCAAAAAATAAAACCCTTCCAGAGCAAAGTCCAAGCCCAAGACCCCCACTCCTAATTGATATATTTGAGGCACCTGGCATGCCCGCTAGATGCCCCTTCCTGGGGCGGTTCCCCTGACAGTGTTTTGTAGGCAAGTTTGGTGGCAAACCTATTTGTCACCTGTCCCCACCGGCACCCATGTAGACTGGCCAGCCTGACAATTTGAAAAATAGTTTTGTTTAGAACTGAATAAAGCAGACCATTTTGTTAGAAACACGAGTCCTACCACATTTTCTGATATCATTGTGAAGTTACTATGTACTTTATAATGTGTGACTACAGTTTAGACTCTTAAATCTAGTTTGCTGTGCAATTAGCAGAGCTTTATAAATCCTGTAAATGGCACCGGGGTTGGTATACCACAGGAGACGGCTAACTGTTTCATGGATGGACATGTTGGATGACTTGGAATTGGGTGGGATGTCATATGGTGGGCATGTCTACTTCTCTTGGACAATGTTGACCTCATTTGTCTTGAAGTTCCCCCAGTGATGTAGGTTGGATATGTGTTTGATGTATTGAAGTAACAAACATAATTCACCACACATGGAGAGAATTATGTAGGCCTAATGTTGTATGATTTGCAATGGGTATATGTCCACAAATGTGTGTTGGACTTTCACCTAAATCTTCTCCCTGTGTCACACAATCAGTTCCTGCTGTGTTTGCTTAGCCGACTTGCACTTACACATTTTCCTGATTTGCATGGCTGTTGGTTATGATAATAATAGTCGTTGATATACTTCAGTCCACTGCTACTGTGCACATGGGGATTTGGAGTCATGTGCAACATTGACTGTGGCCCAGTCCCTCAGGCTGTCAGGAACCCACATGGTGCAGTGAATACTATCATATATGTGTACTTTCTATTCAGAAAGAACTTCTTCATGACATCTCTTTCTTCCATGATTTGAATGTCTGGGAAAGACAGGTACACTGGAGCCTAGTGTCTTCATACTATCCCAGACTATCTATATGTGTGTTGTACACACATTTAGACTAGAGTCACAGTGTCTGCAGTAACATCTGTGAGGAGAAAGCCAAATTAATCTTGTGAACTAACAGTACTAGATATGTAAGCATTACACATCCACCCACATATTTACTGGCTGATATCAATGTTTACCATTAAATACTCATTCTGGACTCCACATGTGTGAATTTCTGTGATGTACACATTGTACATACTCCAGTTGTATCATATACACTGACCTGTCCTATATATGTTGATATGAACACCTTATTTCTGTTGTCGCCAGGGTCAAAATCATCGCGGTAATCGTGGGAACATTAGCAGGCATGCTTTACAATCTTGTTTGTGAAGTGGTAGTTACAGAGCATTGGTATACAACCTCTGTAGACATGTCCCAACATACTTGTAGTTATGGTGATGCTATAGAAAATTGGAGGAATACTCTCATTTCAAACACCCAAATGGCAGTTGCCTGAAGTCACTTATTGGACATTCAGAATAGGTCCAACAAGCCGGGAGACAGTGTATACAGAGACAACATGTAAAAATAGAGATGACAGCACTAATCTGCACCAACTTTGGTGGAACACTCCAGCAAAATACCAAGTAAGCATGCACTACAAACTGCATTTACCAGAATGCTAAGGGGAGAACTGTGCTGGGAGGTCAGCAGTGTGCTCCCACCCCTTCCTGTTTAAAAAGGCTCCCTTGAGCCATTGAGCTGACGAGCTAGTGGAGATGCACCTGTGCGCCTGTGAGAGGTACTGAGACCTGTAAGAATTGTGGCAGCCTGCTCAGCAACCCCAGAAGAAAATCGTTTTTGATCTCTACTGATGACGGATAAAATCCAGAAACACATGTGTCCAGAGATGACAGCACTAACCTCACCAACTTTGGTGGAACACTCCAGCAAAATACCAAGTAAGCATGCACTACAAACTGCATTTACCAGAATGCTAAGGGGCGAACTGTGCTGGGAGGTCAGCAGTGTGCTCCCACCCCTTCCTGTTTAAAAAGGCTCCCTTGAGCCATTGAGCTGACGAGCTAGTGGAGATGCACCTGTGCGCCTGTGAGAGGTACTGAGACCTGTAAGAATTGTGGCAGCCTGCTCAGCAACCCCAGAAGAAAATCGTTTTTGATCTCTACTGATGACGGATAAAATCCAGAAACACGTGTCTAGAGATGACAGCAGTAATCTGCACCAACTTTGGTGGAACACTCCAGCAAAATACCAAGTAAGCATGCACTACAAACTGCATTTACCAGAATGCTAAGGGGCGAACTGTGCTGGGAGGTCAGGAGTGTGCTCCCACCCCTTCCTATGTAAAAATAATACTAGCAACCACAATCAAAAAGATGAGAATCTTCCAACCCCATGTTGTTGGCATATTCCAGAACCACCCCGATAAGGTCCAAGTACCTGTCTCTTGGTGTATCTCAGCTGATAGCCTATGTAATTTCTGTATGGCCGAATAAACATTGGAAGCGTTATCAGGTATGTAAACGCAACAGCTGCTGCCAATGACGCGAAAGGCCCCTCCCTGATCTGCCAGGATGACGTCTAACACCATCCTGTTCTGCAAAGTGACTAATCTCGTAGCTTGGAGCTCAGCAGTGATATTTGTCATGATCCCAGCAGTCGTATTGATAACCCCTTCCACAACTCTTGTTAGCCGACGAAGTTGAAGACTATTAGCCATGGGGCCCCAAAAAGGTAGGAGACCCTTTATGGCATCCCCAAACTGTTGTGCGGTGGAAGCTGTCTGATCTATATCCTTTGTGTCAACAACCCTTCTGACTCGGGGCAAGTATGTACTCCTACGCTGCAGCTGATGATCTTTATTATAATTGGACGGGGCAACATACACAGAGGGAAGGAGGAAAGAGAGGTAACATCCGCCTGACCATCCCCTCGGAAGCCAGACATGAGCTTGGGATCCACAGACAAAATAGACATTATGTGGTAGGATCAAAGGTGGACTATTAATCGTTCTCAGTCTGTAGGTGAAATTGCATTTACTCTCTCCCACCTTTACCTCCCCAGCCCCCTGGACACAGAAACTTGCTGTTGTGTTGACCACGGACACCGGCATCGGTTTGTCCTTGGAAAGATTGAAAATACTCAGAGGTGTTGAACCTTTGGAAATCAGCCATTTCCATTCAAAGCCATGTTTTGTTCACTTTTTCATATGTGCTCATACGGGATTTTGGGGACAATGTACCAAAGGTCCCTTGTCCTGCCGGTCCTATGGGAGTAAACCAGTGATGAAAACGTATATTCTCTACCACAGTGCGAGAATCAGCAGGTGTCATAACCAGAGTAGAGAGCTGGAAATGGTAGTGCACCATAAGGAACAATTCAAACCAACCTTCACAGCTACCAATATATGACAATGGCATGGACAACAAATTGTCGCTCTTATGAGTAACTGAGGGGAGCAATCAACAAACCCAACAATTAGTTGTATTGGACACATTATGAGCTTGATATAACATTTGTATAAAAACATTATCGGTGTAGGACAATCTATGCGCTTCCTTGTGTGGAGCCAAAGTGACAAAAATATGCTCAGGGGGAGTGGGCGTCGTACCAACCAAAGTATGTACAGGATACTATCCCTCTAGAAACCAGGATATTCCAAGTATTATTATTAGCGTAATCACAACACTTAATATGCAAACTATTTTACTGTTTGTTGACCACCCCCGCGCTAAACGCGGTAGTGAAAATGGCTGTTCCTCCTCCTCAATAGGTCGACCAAACGGATGCATTATAGAACAAGAAGAGGAATGCAAAAAAACTGATAGCAAAGGTAAGTGTTCCCAGTGTCCGTCAGAGCCTCACTGGTACAGGCTCCTATTGTTCATCAACATTGGCGCTCTTGAGCACCGGTGGTGGAGCTTGCTCAGTGCTAAGCTCACGATGAAATCCCACGTTGCACGGGATATTGTACCCCCTTCCTAGGGAGCACGTTCAATTTATCCAGTCCAATGTCAGAACAGTGCACTAATCTCATGACACTCTAAACTAACACCGTTGGTACTATAGCAAAGTACACCCTAACTGACACAGTCCATCCCTAACTAATCTGACTTCTCTTTTGGTGCACTATTCCTCAGCCGAGGACGTAAATTGTACCTGGTCACTCCAGGCACAGAGGGGTCAACAAACAGCGGCTCTTTAATGGCTCGGATTTCTGGAGGGACCGCTGCATTTAGCGTGTCATCATTCTCTGCATCCGTTTGGGTCCACGTTAACTTTGCGTCGCTGAAGAGGACGAACTGAGGCACCTTCTCACACTCAGTATCCCGAATGCCGTCCCTCACCCACTGATCATAGGGCAAGGGTATCCTGCGGAAATGGCTGGCATGAATCCAGTTCTTTCGACCGGCGACTTTCACAGTAGTTCGAGTTGCCAGGAGGACCTGTTCAGGTCCCTTCCAACGGGGTTCCAAGCTCTTCTTCCGCTGGAAGTTCTTTATTAACACAAAATCGCCAGGCCGAATGTCGTGTCCGGGCCCCTCTGGTATATCTGGCAGAGTGTCCCGGACCTGTTGGTGAATAGAACGCAAATTTTCAGTTAACTGGCAAAGGTAGTCTGTCAACAACAGAAAATCAATATCGGAAAACCGACGGGGTCGCGGGATGCCCCAAACATTTGCCGGGCATCCAAACACGACCTTGTACGGTGACAATCCTGTCCTAGAGTGCGCTGTTGTTCTTGTCGACAAAAGAGCTAATGGCAAAGCATCTGACCACTGTAACCCTGTTGTCTCTTGAATCTTTGCCAATTTCAGTTTGAGAGTACCATTGTACTTCTCAACCAAACCTGCTGATTGTGGGTGACTTGCAGCATGAAACTTCTGTTTTATGTGCAAACCGTCGCATATTAGCTGAATGACTTTGGCATTAAAATGACTTCCGTTGTCACTCCAGATCAAACGGGGCAAGCCGAAACGAGGAAAGAACTCCTTCAGGAGTACCTTTGCAGTCGTCATGGCTGTATTGTCTTTGGTGGGGTAAGCCTCAACCCATTTACTGAAAGCGCAAACAACCACCAACACATACTTCAAATTATTGACCCTTTCTAACTCGATGTAGTCCATCTGGAGGACCTCAAAAGGAAGTGGGTGGTGCAAAATTGCCAGGTGGTGTAAGGGTACCCTTCCCAGGATTGTGCATCATGCACACCATGCAGTACTTCACTAAATGTGCAGCTGGCTTAGAAATGTTATCATTTTGCCATACAGAGTCTAACAACTTGCAAATTCCCTTAGCACTAATATGCGCTGGGCCATGGGCCATGGTGACTACAGGAAGAACATACGCATCCGGCAACGTCCATCTCTGCCTCCCTGACTTGTAAATCCAACATCCCTCATCGTTCAATTGTGCTGTACTTTCTTGCCACACTGCGAATTCCTCCACTCTGGCCTCACTCTGTATTTCCTTCACATTCTCAAGTGTATCTTCAAACATTGTGACCTCGGGCACCCACCTAGAAGGACCTGCTACGAACATTCTTTTCATCCTAGTCCGGGCAGTTTCCTTAGCTGTCTGATCTGTCAAAGCTTTTCCTTTACCTACATCGTCAGTAACTTTCCTATGGGCACTACACTTTACTATTGCCAATTTCTTAGGGCGTGTCAAAGCAGACAGAAGCCTATATATAAGAGGACCGTGCTGGATCTTTTTTCCATGGGAAGTAAGGAACCCTCTCTCTGCCCAGAGTCGCCCGAAATTATGGGCGACTCCAAAGGCGTACTGGCTGTCAGTATAAATATTAACAACCAGTCCCTCACTCAATTCACAGGCTCGTATTAGGGCAACGAGCTCTGCAGCTTGGGCCGACTGATAGGGAACTTGTGATGTCTGAATTACCGTGTGCAGTGTAGTAATAGCATACGCAGCAGTTGTAGTGCCATCTGATAATTTAAAACAAGAGCCATCGACATATAGTTCCCCTTGAGGGTCAGATAAGGGAACATCAGTCAAGTCTACCTGTCCTTTCGTTTCTTCTTCCATCTGGAAGATACAATCATGTATGTCATTCTCCTTATCCTCAGAAGGGAGGAGTAGTAACGTGGCTGGATTCAGAGTGGCACATCGTTTGATCATAAAATGTTTGGCGAACAGCGTTAACTCATAACCTGTCAGACGTGCACTGGTGAGGTACTGTGTCTTTGTCTTATTCAATAGTGTATCCACAGCATGGGGTACCATGACTGTGAGGTCAGTATCAAGTACGAGTCCAGCCGATTGCCTTATCGAGACAGCCACAGCCGCGACCGCTCTTAGACAGCTCAGGAGGGCTCGTGCGACTGGATCAAGCACAGCAGAGAAATAAGCACACAGCCGTTGCTTATCTCCAAATTTTTGTGTTAGAACAGAAAGTGCGCAACCAGCCATCTCATGGACGTACAACACAAACTGCTTAGTATAGTCTGGGGTGCCGAGTACTGGAGCCGAACCAAGCGCAATTTTCAATTGCTCAAAAGACTGCTGACATTCAGGCATCCTGGACAGGGGTTCATGCACATCTTTTAGTGTTAAAGAAAGCAGGGGTTTGATTAACAGTAAATAGCCAGGTATTCACTGCCTGCAATAGGAAGTGATACCTATGAAAGCGCGCACATCTTTCTGAGTTTGCAGAATGGGCATTTTAACAATGGTACTGATGCGCTCAGGGGTCAATTCCTACCCTCCTTTGACAGTAGGTGACCTAAGTAGGTGACCTCCTGTCAACAATACTGAAATTTGGAAAGGGATACTTTATGGCCATGTTGAGCTAAATGTAACAGTTATTTAACCGTACTGTCTCTGCAACCTTGTTCTGTATCCGAGGCGATGAGCAAGTCATCGACATACTGAAGCAATACATTACCTGTAGAGAGCGACAAGGAATCCAGCTGACCTTTCAATGCCTGACTATAGATACTTGGACTCTCTGTATAGCCTTGAGGAGCGCAACAGAATCTAAAGCTTCTACCAGCTAGGGTGAACCCAAACAGATACCTGCTGTCAGGATGAATGGGAATACTGAAGAACGCATTTTTCAAATCAATGACAGAAAAGTATGAGCAGAAGAAGGAATCATTGTCAAAAGAGTTGTAATGTCAGGGACCACTGGAAACTGGGGAATCACCATTTTATTAACTTCCCGCAAGTCAATCACAAAGCGATAAACATCTGCATGATCGTCAGAGGAACCCGTAGGTGTCCGTTTAAGAATGGGAAGAATAGGGCTATTACAAACATTAGCAGTCATCTCCTCAACCACTCCTTTCTCAATCAAGTCCTGTACAATTTGCAATGGAGCTCGCTCACCTGCCTGCGGTATTTTATACTGAGGGATGCGAGGTAAAATAGCATTGTCTTTAACTTGGATCGAAACTGGCGGTATCTGTAACAGTCCCACATCAGTGTCACCTGTCGCCCAAAGAGCGGGCGGTACATCTTTAAACTCTGCAGGAAGAGGCGCATCTTTGGACAGGCACTGTGTAGCGCGCACGACATTCGGACCCATTGTCATGTAAACACCTGCCGGGGAACAATAAATCATAGCATGCAATTTCTTCAACAAGTCCAAACCCATCAAATTCTCTCCACAATTAGACATCAACAAGAATGGCGAATCCACAGTGAAAGGACCAATAGTCAACGCAAGGGGTTTTGAAATGGGGCTTACAACCGGTACAACAGAAAAACCTACCCAAACATTATTATGGCCAGACAGAGCCGCCCCAGGGACCAAGGAACGAGAAATAGAACTGTTTGTTGCACCTGTATCCACCAAGAACTCCTTAGTCGAACCATGCACATACGCACACTGACCACGTTGATCTACAGGTATCGGAACTGGTCCCTCACTCTGTCCCTGGCTGTCCTAGCTGTAAGACATTCCTATCACCTCATCCGTATCGTAATCATGATAATACTGGCCTCCCCGAGGGTCATCAAAATAATTTTGATCAGAACGACCCTGCGGGGCCACAGCATTCTGAGCCCTGTCCTGGCCACCAGCTCCACGACCCTGTTCACGAGTCCTCGTCCTCTCGGGACCGCCACCTTCTGCAAAAGCACAGGACACTCGCTACGCCAGTGTCGCTCCTCTTTACAATACACGCACTGATTCGGCCCTAAAGGCGTGGTATTTGTAGGCCTACTAGTGCGTGGAAGCTGTCGGGCCGAACCACCACGTCCTCTACCATTCCCCTAGAAGCCTGCTGCAGCAACACTTTCGTCTTCAAATACTTGTGCTTCTTCTCCGTCCTCTCCTTATCCTCATTTTACCTGTGTTCATAATACTGCGCCATATTCAAAATAACAGAAGGGGAAGATGTAGACCAGGTGCTCTCGGAAGCCTGTAATCGGGTCGCAATCTCCGGAAGTAAATTAGAAACAAATCTATTAACAAACAATCGAACGCCACCTTTGATCGACAAATCCTGTCCACTATTGTTTAGAAACACACCTTCAAACCGGGGGAAAAAATCAGACACACTCTCATCTTTCTTTTGACGGCAAGCCGATAACTTGTCCCAATCAACTTTCCTCGGAGGGATAAGAGAATGCATATACGTAATGATACGGCCGAGCAAAGCAAGCATCTCTGGTCTAGGCTTATCACTTGGCTACCGTTCCTGATCCCATACTTTTATTTGATCCCAGGTACCACCCAATTCTGCAGCATGATCATGTGTGTGTACTTGTCTCCAACTATCAACCGGAACTAGTAAGCCAAAGAACATTTCAATATCAGCAAGTGTCATCACTGTAGAAGAGGCAGCATCAGTCAATTCTTTATAATAAGCAGTCGGATTCTTCCTAGGATCAGGTAACTGAGTCTTAAGAGACAAGGCTTCACTCTTTTTCCACAGAGTATAAACCCATTGTTCTTGGAAACTGGCTGCTGCCCCTGGTCTAGTAACAACATTATGCTGATCCCTTAGCTCTGGTATTTCGGGATGATAGATAGGATGAACCTCCCGCATCGGAAACTGAGATACTGTATTGGGGCTCTTCTCAAGCAGTCTACGCCGATAAGCAACCAACGTCGCAACATTACCAAAGACTTGACCAGGCGCTATATCAGTAACATATACATGATCCTTAATATCATATAGAATTTGCGGTGCTGCTTCGTTGAAACACTGCTCCCAAAGACTGATCAAAGTAGCCGGCATATGCTTAAGGGCATGCTGTTGTACAAAAGGCTCATAATCTTTCATCACACTTCATTCTCCCCTTCCAGGCCTCTTTCTCTGCTTTCATTAGTCTCTGTTTAGCCTCCTTTTGCCACGTTCGAAGAGAATCAAACATAGACTGTCTACTTCTTTTCGCAAACAACTTCTGTAAAAACCCAATTTTTTGTTCATCAAAAGTGCCCATCAACGGCCACTGCAACTCGGCATTGTCCCTCGTATATTTGTGCCATAGCGTACTAAACATAATAAGGCCAAGGCCATGCTTCACATACATATCAAAGTTCGGTGTGCCTTCTGGAGGCGCCGGCTGACTTTCTTCCAATCTTGCATCTGCAGAGCAACAACGACAACAAGAAACCAAGAACCTACTAAATCCAGGGATTTTCAAAAGTGGGCCAAATTCATTATGTTGCCTGGCAAAGTGGTCGCAAACACTTCGTACAAAATCGGTCCTCAGACCGTGCCAAATACAAACCAAAATGGTACCATATCCACAAAGAACCAAAACAAACTCACCTGGTGCACACAGGTCAAACAAATTTATTCTCCACTGCCGACTCTTTGGACCAAACGGTCAGATCAAAGGGTTTTGCAGTTCAGGACCCCAGTCGGGATGACTGCTGGGCAAGGTACCGTCTGGCGGGACAGAACGGGCAGCTGCAAGTTCAGAAACTCTCTCATGCAGGGATCCCTGGTCCGTCTGTCTAACCCGACAGTGGCCTCGACCTCCCCACCCGTCCTCAGGAGGGGATGGGCCACTCGCCCGTTGGGGTCCCTGTTCGGGCACCAACTGAAGGAAGTGACCCAATTAGGGCCACCCGGGTCACACGCGACCACCTCCCAGCCTTCCATACAAATGAAGAGTCGGTCAGACAGTAGAGAATACAAACCAAGTATTTATTCAGGTACACTTGAGCGGAGCCCAATCTGCCCAGTCTCTAGGGATTGCTGCAGAGGGACTGACATCAGAAAACATGATGATACATTATGTACAACTCAGAACCAAAGAAGGCATGCCCAGACTGGAAATTTCCAGATGGAGGCAGCTACACAAAGGAGGTACAGAAGGATAAGTTTCGATCCTGAGACCGGGCACACACTATCTCTATGCCAAGGTCGTTCTGCCTGTGCCCATCGCTGGACTAGTGAGAGCAGGCCTCTATCTAGTGGGAAAGGTATGTGCTAATAAGAACAGTGTATTCATTAGTACAGCAAGGCCCAACCTTGGAGAAAACAAAAATTACCATAGCTGCTTCTTGCAAAGGCAGAGCGAGGAGTTAGTTTTGCTCATGGATCAAAATGGCGGCTAAACATAAAATGGTGCCGCGGATGCTAACTTATGCAGAACAATATGTAAACAACACAGCAAAGACATTTTTATTCTAACACTTCTCTCCAGAGGAGCTGGAGATGCTCGTCGATGAGGTCCTTCCCCTGTATGGCCAGCTCTATGGCTCACCAGAGGAGCAGGTAACTTCCTAACATACATACTTTGCTCTGTTGGACTGCATTGCTTCCTGTCTCACAGGCTATGATGGGGCATTGGTGTCCAGTGTGTCATATGATAGTAATGAAGCAAGAGTTTGTTGTCCCTACTTAGGACATTCATGTAATGGATTATGAAGCTCTATACTCTGTGTCCTTCACATCATCATTCTGACATTTGTTAAGCCTTAGATCATTCCTGGGTAGCATGCACATTTCAATGCATATGTTCAGTTGATGGTGAAATGTAAACCTTGTGTTACAAAATCATGGTAAAGGGTGTTAAATATTTATAAGCTTACAGTCTGAGATGTGTATGTATACTGTTAGAAGCAGGTAAGGATGATGTGATACTTACGCAGGACAGATCTGTACTCATCAAACTATGCTTATGGAGCTAGCTATACCTCAATGGTCCCCTCAGAGTGCCACACAATGGTCATGTCACATATAGCATGGCCCAAAGATGTATATTTCTGGATTGAAGTGCTGAGAATGTGTTGTACATGTGGGATGAGTCTGCACTGTCTGCAGAGGGCAAGGAATGATAAAGTATTGTGCCCATCATTGGCCTTGACAGAGACTGAGAGGCACAGTCACTTCGGGCTGCATTTGTGAGTCACAGGTTTACCTCCCTGTAGTTCTGCTGATCCTTGGATGTTACCAAAATGAGCCACTTCCCCCACTTTGTGTCCAGATTGCTTTTGCATGTTGTAAATTCTGGATGTTGACAGAGGTCACCCCCTAACCTGATACGTCTTTCCATTGGCCCACACTGTGGATGTGTGTGATTGAATTAGGTCAGGCCATTTACTTCCATAGGTGTGTGGTAACTCTTCTTAAACTTATGCTTACATTGTACAGGCCTAGTTCTTATGTGACATTTTGACAGTCCTGGACGTTGCTTATGTGAGAAACAATCAACTTTTGTGGTTAAAAGGCAACGTAAACAACTAGGTATTCTAAGGTTTGTAGGTGTCATCCCAGAGTCAGTGCCACATACGGCAGGAGGTATGTTCTGTGATGCTAGAACCAACCTCTCAAACTCTGTCCCACATTGTATGGTATTCCTTTTTGTTGTCCACATGGTCAGACAATACCAGAGCGATATTTGTCAGTGTAATACATGTGAGCCCTTTCATTGTGACCTTAGTGTTTGCTGTCAATCTGTACTGTGGCGTCAGGCTGTATGTACTGTATGCATTTTGTAAATGGGCCTAGTGGTTACAGGATGTGTACAAACATGCAAAAGTAGGTTACCCTTCAGAAGGTCTGAATGGTGTGGTGTGTGCCACAGTAGCTCACAGCACACTATATGTAGGTTGCCCCTGGCCTACATAGTGTTAGTGGGCTGTTGTTGTACCCCAAGGCTCCTCCCTCAGCCCAACGCTGTTCAACATCTACATGGCACCCCTCGCCCACGTCGCCCGACAGCACAACCTCAACATCATCTCCTACGCCGACGACACCCAGCTGATCCTCTCCCTCACCAAAGACCCTCACACCGCCAAAGCCCACCTCCACGAAGGAATGAAGGCCGTCGCCGAATGGATGAGGACCAGCCGCCTGAAGCTGAACTCGGACAAGACGGAGGTCCTCATCCTTGGTTCCAACCCTTCAGCCTGGGACGACTCCTGGTGGCCAACATCACTGGGAACAGCCCCGCCACCCACCGACCACGTACGCAACCTAGGGGTCATCCTCGACCCCACCCTCTCCATGACTAAGCAGGTCAACGCTGTTTCCTCATCCTGCTTCAACATCCTCCGAATGCTCCGCAGGATCTTCAAGTGGATCCCCACCGAAACAAGAAAAACAGTCACCCAGGCCCTCGTCACCAGCAGGCTGGACTACGGAAACGCCCTCTACGCAGGAACGACGGCTAAGCTCCTGAGGCGGCTGCAACGCATCCAGAACGCCTCTGCACGTCTTATCCTCGACATCCCCCGACGCAGCCACATCACACCCCACCTGAGAGACCTGCACTGGCTCCCTGTCAACAAGAGGATAACCTTCAAGCTCCTCACCCACGCACACAAAGGACTCCACAACTCCGGACCAGCCTACCTCAACAGACGACTCAGCTTCTACACCCCCACCCGCCAGCTCCGCTCGACCAGCCTCGCCCTCGCCACAGTCCCCCGCATCCGGAAAACGACCGCCGGCGGCAGATCCTTCTCCCACCTCGCCGCCAAGACCTGGAACACCCTCCCCACCAACCTCCGACAGACCCAAGACCTACTGGCCTTCAGAAGACTCCTCAAGACCTGGCTCTTCGATCAGTAGCAGCACCACCCCCTCTTCCCCCAGCGCCTTGAGACCCTCGCGGGTATGTAGCGCGCTTTATAAGTGACATGATTGATTGATTGATTGATTGATCTTCATCAGTGTAGGACACAACCAGGATTGAGGATAGTCCACCGATGACTACAAAAGTGTGTATACTTTATATGTGGTGCTAAGCATGTCAGGAGTACACATGTAGTGTATTAAGAATTGTTACTTGCTTGTGCTAAATGTCTCCAAAATATGTGTGACCCCGACATTGATCCATTTACTTGCAGTTACAATGTTTTGCTCTTGTATATATACATGTCTTCGCCCATCAGAAGCAAGGACTGTGGAAAGCCATCACCTGTAAAGTACGGTCCCAGGGCCTGATTCACAGAACTAACTTACGTCAAAAACGTAAAGTTAGTACTTTTTGGTATTCACAGAATACACTTACTCATTTTGGTATTCACAGAATGAACTTACTCATTTCGGTATTCACAGAAGTTAGTAGTCCTAACTTTAGGACTCCTAAATGCCTTCTGTGAATACCGAAAATCTTAAAGTTCGGATTTTTCTCAGTTTAGGAGTAGTAAAGTTAGGACTCCTAACTTTAGGACTCCTAAATGCCTTCTGTAAATACCGAAAGTCTTAAAGTTAGGATTTTTCTCAGTTTAGGAGTAGTAAAGTTAGGACTCCTAACTTTACTACTCCTAAACTGAGAAAAATCCTAACTTTAAGACTTTCGGTATTCACAGAAGGCATTTAGGAGTCCTAAAGTTAGGACTACTAACTTCTGTGAATACCGAAATGAGTAAGTTCATTCTGTGAATACCAAAATGAGTAAGTGTATTCTGTGAATACCAAAAAGTACTAACTTTACGTTTTTGACGTAAGTTAGTTCTGTGAATCAGGCCCCCTGGGTGTCTATTGCTGGCGCAGCGTTCACTGCAGGAAGAGGTGGGAGGACCTGAGACGCTGGACCAGGAAGATCATGGAGGTCCAGCTGGGGTAGTCCTCCCAATGTGGTAGAGGCGTGCGCTGCACAATGACTCTCCCAATGGTCCGCATCCTAGCAATGGCCTACCTGGAGGTTGATGGGCAGTTATGGGCCCAACAGCAGCTAGGAGGGGGTGAGTATTGGGCATAGTCAGACATTGTGCATTAACATTTTCTTCCTGCTAGAAGCACCGTTTTCCCCATCAACATTGTAGGTTACTCATGTCCTAAGGAATAACAATGTTGTTGCATGTGTAGGTCTTGTTGTAGGTGCATGATGTTTTGCCAAGACTTATGTCTTTTGGACCAGATCCAAAGGTGAGTCAAGTCACATCTCTATGTTCGGAGTTGTACAGACACATGGCTGAGTAATGTGACAGTTCACCTACATATGTTTGATGTTGTGTGTGTCAGCTGTCTCACACAGGCCACCTGTCTTCTTTGTGTCAGGAGTGATGCTCCCCCAATACTGTTTATCTTGTCCTGACGATCTCTTACATGTGACAAGGCATACAGTGCACATAGGATGCAGACAACAAGCCATACTTGGCCTTGGTAAGTGGGGTATGTACAGCATTTTGAGATGGCAAACAACACTGGTGCCACCAGCATTTGTGCCTCCAGGATGGCATGTGTAGCTCAATTTGTTGTTCGATCACGTGCACAAGGGTATGATACATGATGTAAGGGTCTACATAGGTTAAGGTGAAAGTCCTCCACACTTGTATGTGTTGGCCAATGTGTAAAGGACAATGTTCATTCATGCTGGGGATGCAGGTGATGTGTACACACAGACAGGAGTGTGTTGAGTGTGTTGACATAGGTGGGTTTGTTAGACATACGAAGAGACATTGATCTCTCTTATTAGTCATGTTCAATTGTTGAGGCCATGTATTTCATGGCATGTATACTTACAGTTGTGACTCACAAACTGATCGTCAATACCTTTGATATGGGAGTTTACACACTCCAAAACACAGCAAGAAGTCCAAGCATGCCACCACTCAACAGACGTTCACCACCCTAACCAGCCCCATCACAAACATACCCACAGACCCCACACCAACAGACACAGCCCAGAACACAACATACCCACCACATCTACAGTAAATACCCCAAAAACACACAAACACAAAATGTCATACTCTACCTCCAAAAGCCCACCCCTTGTCATACCA
Organism: Calotriton arnoldi; assembly: GCA_963921515.1. Classification (NCBI taxonomy): domain Eukaryota; kingdom Metazoa; phylum Chordata; class Amphibia; order Caudata; family Salamandridae; genus Calotriton; species Calotriton arnoldi. Next base: position 981,844 of record CAWUFW010004727.1, on the reverse strand, counting down.
CCTCCCCAGGCTTCCAAGGAAAGCCCTATGTTTGACCTTACCCTTACCTCTACAACAGGCACTACCCCTCTCCCAAAGTCAACAAAAGCCCTCCCTATACCGACCCCAGCCCTCCCAAATAACATCATTGAGGTGCCTGGACTTCTCAATAGATGCCCTTTCCTGGTGAGTTTTCCATGGCATTGTCAGTAAGGGCAAGCTTGGTGGCATAGCATTGTGTTGTGCCACATAGACAATTAGTGGACTGGCCATTGGCCTTTGATTTTTTTTTATTTGTTTAAATCCTTTCAGTAAACCATTTTACAGTTTGGAAGACATTATTCCTGCCATTACTTTCCAATGTATTTGATGTTCTTGTATAGTTAATGCTATGTCAGTACAGTTGTGTTTGTTTGATACCTGATTGCTGATCCAGTTGAAGTGGTTAGTATGATGTGACCTTGGAGCCAGTGCTGGAGTTAGACAGGACAAGGATAAATGTTGGACGGATTTGTATGTGGGTTGACATCCATATGTGGCAGACATTGCATTGGGTGACATATTATGTGGTAGGAACCTCAGCTTCGCCTGGCCACTGTCTATGTCATTTAGCTTGACCTTCTTCCTATGATGTAGGTTGGGTATGTGTTAGGTGTGTTGAAGCTAGATATTTGTGTATTTACACATGGAGGGTGTCAACTTGTCATACCTTTGTGTAGTTCTGCATGGACATGTGTCCATTTTGCAGTGTGTACCGTACAGCGACTTCATCTAGATGTGTGCCACATGCTGTAAGTGCTGTGCTTTGTTTCATAAGTTGTACTATCCATTGCCTACACATGCCTGGCACTTGGTTATTCTATTGTTTGTCCCTGATATACTTCAGTTCCCAGGTCCAGTGCACATGAATTTTGTCAGACATGTGCAAAATGTAGTGTGCCCCAGGGTCCCAGCCTTTCAATGTTCCCCCTGATAGAGGCATAGCTATCCTTCAGAGAGTGTTTCCATTGTGCCCTTAGAATATTTCTCCCACTGATTCTGTGTAATCCCATTGACTGATATTGCCTTTTCACGTGGGTGATGAGTGAGAGTCCACTACAGAGTTGTAGCAGAGAAGACATGTTTCACTTTAATACCACATCCATACTGAAGTTTCTTTGACCTCAAAACAGGACCTGGCATGTGTGCAATGTGAGTGTGTCACATTCACTATAGCAGCTTTGTCAGAGTTACAATCATAAGGCCTCATGGTAGTTGTAGCCAGTTCAATGTCATTTTCACAACACATAAGAAATGGTAACCTGCATGACTAGTAAGGATCAGTAGTGACATGGCTGACAAGTGAGAAAGGGCAAATAGTTATGTGTGACAGACATTAATAGGTGTGATATTGGTGAGGAGGTGTTGTTGTGGAACACACATTAATGAACACATCACTATCACTTTAAATAATTTACTAACATGTCCATTTGTGTACAGTGTGCCTGTGCAGTACCAATGTTTTGGCCTAGGATGGCATCCTACAGATGTGTTTAGAATGATTGTTAAGAAACAATCTCTGACAGGGTCCCTGAATACGTGCAATTTACTTAGGAACCTCAACTCCCTTGCCTGGTCAATGGAGGGGGGCGGAGGGCATCATTTTGCTGAGAAGTCAATCGCAACAGCTGTATGATTTACCGCCAATTTCCTCTGCGACGGACTTGGTTTTGAATGTGGTCAAGCAGGTAGAGCAGCAACAGGATGTGTAGGATCGGATCCATGGTGGAACAGGACGTGTAGAGATGAGTAGGGGTGAGTTTCGGCCTTATATCCCTCCCTTTCTGCTGTCTCAGATGTGATGGTTGGACCGCCACGGTCACGCAGGCTGTAAAGCAACTCATAATTGGGCAGGTAGATTCACTGAAAGTCGAAGTCTCCTACAGCCTTATAGGCCTGCTCCGCAACTGTGGTGCTCGGAGTTGGCTGGTGGTGTTGGCTTTTCGGCAGGTGTCTTCGCTAACCCAATCGGCACAACTCGGAATACCGTGTTGGACCTCTGAGCTTGCAGCCGTCAGACTGCCACCATCGGCACGGCAGTCCATGAACTGCCAAACTCGTAATAAACTCCATATTCCGCCCAATTAACAATATCTGCAAGGGTGGTGTCTACTACAACCATCGCCTGATTAGGAGCACTGATTTATTATTATGTGTAGGTCATACTGATGAAACCAACTCAGTGTAGGTGGCCCTGACTCTGCCACATACGCAGGTCACAGTCTGTCAAGTAAAAATCTATCAAGGAAAAAGGATGCTCCTCCTGGCTGGAGCACACAGCAAATGGTGCTGGCCCCTTCATGGCCCCATAGGACATGGGCTGCATGCGGGCCGCGGCAAGTTCCTGAGGGTATTGGGGCTCCCCAATGACCTTCAACAAAGAAGAAAGTAGTGGGTGTCCCAGATGGGACTGGGAACTCAAACTGTTTTAAATTAAGGTGGAAAAAATATAATAAATGAGTGGCTAGGGCTGCTTATTTATTATTCACAGCTGCCAGGCAGGACAGCACCATAAAGCCCTTCAACGATGGATTTGCATATTTTTTCCTGCTTTTTGGTGCCTCAATCTGGACAGGAGCACCATCGACATATTACAAACGTGTAGTGCAGCAGTACCTCAGAAATCATTTATTAAAATTATCTCTATATTCCTGGGGCGTATACAATGTGTCCCCAGGAAATGTTTATGGTGTTCCTAAGCTGGAGATGTAGCTCTTTATTTCAGGATTGCAGGGATTTGTGGTTGGTTGTATCGCTACATCATGTGGTTTGAGGAGTGTAAAAGAAAGACTCTGACAGTCTTTACGAAGCCCATATGCTTGCTTTTATGTATTGATCTGATCACCTCTTGACAAAGCCAATAGGCTTGTCTACTTTAATCATGTGGTCACCCCTTGACAAAGCCAACAGGCTTGACTTCTTATAATCATGTGATGTTCCCTCAACAAAGCCAGTAGGCTTGCCTTGTATATTGATGTGGTCACTCCTTCACAAAGCCAATAGGTTAGCCTTTAACTAATGATGGGGTGGCCCCTTGTCAAAGCCGATAAGCTTCACTCATATATGGATGTATTTACTTCTTGGCGAAGCCAATAGGCCTGCCTTTTACATATTGATGTCATGATCCCTTGAGGAAGCCAGTAGACCTGCAATATTTTTAAATAATACTCCTTCATATTTTGATGAGCGCTCTCATTGGCTGGTCATGCGGGGAGTGGTTAGCTGCTTCCATTGAGGTTGGGTGCTGGGCTTGTCCACCATTGGCCAGTGACATTATAGTTAGGTCTGATAAGAAAAAGATACTTTTGGTTGAAAAAAAAAAACTAGAAATATGCTGAAAAAGCAAGGTTAAAGTGACATTATAGTTAGGTAAAAATGTCACTGCTTATTACCTTACTTATTACATCACCCATGACATGTTCAATGACCTCATTAATGACACCACTGATGACATCTCAAATTACATCATTGATGGCATTAATGATGACATCCTCCACCATACTGCTGTTCAAATTACTGTATAAACCAGCAAAGCCTTTGAAATATGTAAATAAGTACTAAATTGGTACAGAATTATCTAAAGTATAAATTATACACACATATGTGCTTATATAAAATAATTAGACTGTAGTCCAGTGCCTCTAGTCACAAAAGTCCCATTAGGGGGCCAAGCCCCTAATATGCACATCCTTTGCAATGTGCACAATTTTTATGGAGAGACCACTAACCCTAGAAACTCATGCCCCATTAGGTAACCAGACTCCTACTACACACAGCCTTCACCCTCTGCAAAATTCTTCGCGGAGAGCCCACTCCCTCGAGACAAACAAGCCGCATAAGGCGGTCAAACTCCTAATATGTACAGCCTTCGCCCTGAGCAGAGCTCTTCACTGAGAGCCCACTCCTTCTAAACAACCATGCCCCATCAGGTGGTCAAGCCTCTACTAAGCATAGCCTTCATTCTGTGGACAGCTCTTCATGGAGAGCTCACCCCATCCAGACACCCAAGACCCATTAGGTGGGTAAGCACCTACTACAGACAGCTTCTATCATGTGCGCAACTCTTCATGGAGAGACCATTCCCAAACGCTATTTGGATTCCATGGCCCTACTATGCACAGCTGTGGCCCTGTTTCACAGACAGTCCTCTACCTACAGACTCTCAAACCCTGAAAAATGATGAAGCCACTGCTATGCACAGTCTTTGACCTATGGAGAACTCTTCATGTAGAGCATAGACACTTCACAAGCAAAAGCCCCATTAGAAGGCAAAGGAGACCATCCACTATAACCACCCTCTGAACAATCCCTCCCTGCTCATCTCCACACATGAAAAAAATGTCTGACCTCCTGCCACCCATCCCCACCACCCTCTGCAAAATCACCCCCTTTGCCTAAAATGGGAAACATAACATGGCTTCCTGCCACCCACCACTGTCACCCTCCGTGCATTCCCACACCCTCTCAACCCAAAGCTGTACTCACATTTCTCACACTGAAAATAGGGAGCTGGTGCCCCACTGACAGCAGCTTGGTGAGAGTTGCTTGTCAGTGCAGCTTCATTTTGCCTCTCAGACCCATGCTTAAAGGGTAGAAGGTGGATGGTGCACACACAGCACCACCCATGTTCCTCCGTCTCCCTCAAGTCTGTTGGGACTAGGGAGTATTGAGAGAAGGTAGCTGAGACCACCATCTGCCATTCCGCTGCTATGCTTGGGTCTTTGGAGACCTGCGTGAGGTGGCATAACAAAGGACAAGAGAACGATTCCCATCCGTGATGTCCAAACAGTGGATGACCAAAGGTTAAAATGACTTCTATTTAGGTGAATGTTTTGACAGCACTGTAGTGAATAATTCCAATCTGTTTATTCACACTGAAGGCTTCCAATAGAAGCCTTATACAACCAAGTAAAGGAGCTTCTTATACCCTTTGCTATCCATTCCTGCCACCGTAAAGCTGGTTTAAGGCATGTCCAAAGTGTTCAGCTACCCAGGGCTACCATCTTCCAAGTAATCAAGACAGTCAGAAGTCTTGATATAATAAAACATTGTATACAACTGATTTATTATTAATTTACCATCTCCTTCTCTATCTTATTTTACTTTACCACTTTTTACCATTTATCACTAAACCACCATTCTTCTTTCTGCTTCACTTCTCTATCAACTCCAATCTCTCACTACTGCTGTTACCTCTTTCTACAGCCCTTCACCTCTTTTTTTCTACCTCGCCAATCTTTCTGCCTCATGTCATTGTCGTTAGCTCCCCTCTTCTCCTTTACCTTTCTCTCTTTGCATAGTTTCCTTTACCTGCCTGTAGATCTCAAACGTATCTACCCCTTTCTATCTACCTCAACTCTCCTTCTACCTAATCATTATCTCTCTCTCTCTCCACCTTACTCCTCTGTTTCCATTTCACCTCCCTGTATTGATCTACTTCACCTCTCTTACACTCTCAAACTCATTTCTCTTTACCTTGCGTCAGTCTCTCTCCGCATCACTCTGTACTCATCTTCTTTCTGATACATTTCTCAAATCTTTCGCATTTTTTCATCTTTCTCTCTACCTCATACCCCTCTTTAAGTCACCTCCCTCTCATTAACTCATCTCCACCTCACTTCAATTCATCTCCCACAACTTACCCCTCAAATTACCTCACCATTCATTTGATTCCTGACTTCTCAGTTACACCTCTCTTTTCTTACTTCTGCTCCCTCAAATTCACCTTTTTTACTACCTTATCTCTCTCTTGCTATCTCTCTTTGTCTTCCTCTACCATCTTCTTTCTTTATCGAGCATTGCTACCACTGTCTCTGTACTTCCTTCTCTGTTTAAACTCACTCTTTCTACCTGATCTCGCTATACTTCTCTCAACATCCCTTTTTATCTAGACCTTTTCTCTCAACCCCAAATCTCCTAACCTCACCATTTTCTCTGCACCTCACTGCTCAGTTTCTATCTCAGTTTTATGTTTTCCCTTTCCTTTACTTCAGCTCTCTCTCACTCAACATCAAATCTCTTGACCTCACCTCTCTTTTTCTGTCGCACTACCTCATCTTTTTGTCTGTCATTTCCATTAACTCACCACTCTCTACTTCACCCCTCTCTATTCCATTTTCCTCTCTACCTCACACAGCTTTGACTAACTCATTGCCTTCCAACTTCACTTTATCTCTCACAACCTTGTCTCTCAATTTACCTCACCATTCATTTGTTATCATACATTTCTGCCTCACTTTTCTGTCTGCCTCTGTTCCCCCTACCTCACTTCTCGCACTACCTTATTTCTTTCTCACTACCTTTTTTCTCTGTCACTTTTGTCAACTTTTCATTACCTCCTCTCTCTGTTCATGCTTCTATATTGAAATGCTCAAATCAACTTATTTCTCTCTCTCTCCACCTTTGTCTCCCTCTGTATACATCTCAGTTCCACACCTCCCAGCCTCTTCCTCTCTCTCTGTATCTCACTGATCTCTATACATCACCATTTCTCTCTTGCTTTATATATGGATAAACCTTACCTCAGCTCTTTCTCTTCTTCATATTTTCATTTCTTTTCCCTTGGCACATCATCTCTTGATTTGCTTTTCACCCTCTCTGTATACATTTCGTTCTCCTTCACTCTTTTTTATTTGACCTTGTAGGAAGCTGGCTCTGTATATACTATACCAAAGTGAGGTATAGTGTGCACAGAGTCCAGTGGAACCCCAAAGGTAGGCAGAGGTAAAGTTAGATAGCACCTTACTCTCTATTTGTGGCAGTGTGGTCGAGCAGTAAAGCAGTATCAGAGGACAGTGTTAAGCATTTGTTGTACACACTCAGTCAGCAAATTAATTCACACACTCAAAGACTGAACTTCAGACCAATTGTTTTTGTATACAAAATATTCTTTTAGTTATTTTATTTTCTAGAACCAAGCAAGCCTGGCACAGGTAAGCAATAAATACTTTACAGTAGTAATGCAGTTTGTAAACAGTTTGGATTGAAATTGTATATGCACTTTGTTTTGACTTACAGGATGGTTGCAGAGGAATGCAAAACTTCATAAATACAGTACATAGACTTGAATGGGCTTTTCAGTAAAATACTAGGTAAGTTACTTTTTAGATTACTTTTCTTACTTAGATTAGTGTGCCTGGATACTACTCCGGGACATTTCCTGTACACAGGGAAGTAAAATCGTTTTGGTTAAATAGTACAATTTTAATGAATTTCTTTAGGTTTTCAAACTCCACCCTTAAAAACTTTTCCAAGAAAAACAGTCAATGTTATCCTATGGAGGAAAATAGTGTTATCGGTTTTGAGGTAAGTATTGGTAGTGGGAGTTGAGTTTCTGGGGGTTGACTCAGGGGACCCCCAGGGTCAAGGATGCACTCTAGTTACACCCTCAGCGGCACAAGGGCGACCGGGTGCAGAGTGCTGAGGCCCAATGTTATCCAATGGGGGATAGGGGGCCTCCAGTTGGTGGCTGCTGGCAAGCAGGCCACTTGGTTGTGGGAGCAAAGCTCCTGGACTTTAGCTCAGGGCAAATGGGGAAACAAAGTAGCACCAAAGGTACACGCTCACTGACACTAGGGCGGCCGGGTGCAGGGTGCTGTTTCGAAGTCGGGCGCCCTGTTGTTTTCAATGGGGAACCTCCGGTTTGCAAAGGCACTGCAGGCTTGGGGACGAAGGTCTTCTGGGTGCGACCACCACTTCGAGAGGTAAGTTGGGAAGTTAGGGGTTGGTTAGGCACCGTCGGTTTGGGCACCCAAGGCCGTGGGGCGTCGGGTGCAGGGGTGCCTTTTGGGGTCGGATCTTCTTACCAGCTCCTGGTCGCGGTTGGGGGGACCTTCTGGATTTAGGCTGCAGGCATCGCCTGGAGGCTTGAGGCAGGTCAGGGGTCGCCAGATCTTGGGCCAGGATCACCGGGGTGACCTCCTCGTGGTGTTTGCCCACTCGAGCTCGGGCCGTGGATGGCGGGTGCTTAGTGGGGCGGATCCGCGGTGTCCGGCTGGAACCAGAGGTTGCAGATGAGCAAATCCGGTGTTCACGGGAGACACAGTCTTTGTAGTTGAAGGCAGGCAGGTCCTCCGGGGTTTTCGAGGTTGCTGGCTGCAGGACACACCAGGATTTTGCAGGAGCAGGTTCGAGGTGGAGACAGGCCGGGAGGGCTGGAGCCAAGTCAGTGGGCATCTTCCTCTTATAAGCTGCTGCACGGCAGTTCGGTCCTTCTTCTTCTCCTTGTAGTTTCTTCTTGTCTGAGGAAGCAAGGTTCAGGGGTGCCCCTAAATACTAGATTTAGGGGCGTTACCGGTAGGTAAAAGGCAGGGACCAATGGGTCCCTTCCCTGGGGTGGGAACACCCCCTATTATGCCACCCTCCAGTGGGAGGGGGGCATGAGCCTGTCCCTGGTTGGCTGAGTCCCCCCATCTGCAAGATGGCAGAGACTGAGAGTTGTGCTTCACCTCGCCTCCCCCACCTGAGGGGTGAAGTTTGCAGAGGTGGGCACACCTCTCTTTCTCACTTGTTTTTCCCACCGGTTCGCCCGCCCAAAGTGGAGGTCAGAACCTGTGGGGACCAGTTACTGAAAGCAGCAAGTGGCCTGGGGAAGCTCACAAAGGCAGCAAGCCTTGGAAGCTTCCCCTTCGTGAACCCTGCCCATCCTGTGGGAGGAGGCTTGGCATCTCGTCCCAGGATGTGCATTGTTTCAGGCCCCAGAGAGCAGCAGGCTCTCGACCCAGGGGTCCAGAAACATGTCTGGTGGTGGCAGCTGAAAGCAGCCACTCAGCCTGGACACTACTGGTAGGTTAGTTTTCAGGGGGCATCACAAAGATGCCCTCTGTGTGCATTTTTCATTAAATCTCACACTGGCATCAGTGTGGGTTTAATGTGCTGAGAAGTTTGATCCCAAACTTCTCAGTTTTCAGTGCAGCCATTATGATGGTGTGGAGTTCGTAATGAAAAGCTCCCAGCACCATATATTCTTAATGGCAGCACTGCACTTACATTGTCTAAGAATGGACTTAGACACTGTAGGGGTACAGGGCTCATGCACCTGTACCCTCACCACTGGTATAGGGCATCTAGCTAGAGGGGTGACTGATCTATGCCAGGGCAGTGGGTTGTAGGCATGGCACACAGGGATGTGTGCCATGCCGACTCTTCACTTTGTTCTGCACCAAAACACACAGCCTGCAAAGGCAGTGTGTGTGTGTGTAAAGTTACAGGGCCTCTAAGGGTGGCACAATAAGTGCTGCAGCCCTTAGGGGTCTTCCCTGGTCACAGTGCCCTGGGTACCTGTGGTACCATTTACCAGGGGCTGACCTGTGGCCAGAGATGCCAATTGGATTAGTTTTGGGGAAAGAACACAGGCCCTGGGAACCTGATTGCTAGGGACCCAGGCACATCAAGTCAAAGTGCATCAGTAGTCTGGCACAAAGTGGGGAGGTTACTGCAACAGAAACCCACTTTCCTACAGACCTCTCTTTCTATGACTTGCTTTTCATTCTGACCCTCTTTTTACCTCACCAACTTTCCCTTCCTTACATTTTTCTATTCTTCTCTTACTAAATGGCCTCTTTATCTTTCTACCTCTCTTTGTCTCTGTCTCTGTCTCACTGTAAGTCACCTCTGTATCTTACCACTCTTTATACACCACCCTCTCCTTGTGTCTGCAGTTACACCTTATCTCTAGTTTAATCTATCTCACTCTAAAACTGTATCTATCTCTCTACTTGTCTTGTTCTGTTTACCTCTTCCTGTCTTTCAGTAGCTGTCTGGCTTCCTCACCTTTCTCTCTTTATCTTGTGTTTCTTCCCACCTCACACATCTATCATCATGCTTTTCACCACTGCAGCAACAATACAAGTTGTGCAGAGGGATTTAATTTTGATTATCAATATGCGACAATTAACGCAAAAAAAGTAAGCAGTATGTGCACTGGTCCTATTTTAATACAACGTAAATGGCCACTAAACATTCTTCAAGTCATTCTTATCATGCCTTCCTTACAAGAAGAAACTGGTGGGTTAAACACTGAATACCATGTAACATACTGTTTTTGCAATACCTGAAATATCTAGATCCAACCCCAATAAGAATCGCTTTTATTTGGTACTCCTTGGCTAGCAGATGTCAGGAACTTTGAGCTGCTTCCTGTTTCTGAAAGTTTAAAGTATATTTCAGAATACCAAACATATAATACAGAGCACAGCAACAAATTAGTTTAGCAACCGACCTTGTTGTCAGTTGGTTTTAATGAACATAGCTCCATGCAATGTGTACAGTAGATCATAAAACCATCCTAGTACAATAAACAAAAACAAGAACAATCTTGGTTGTGTTGACGCGAAGTATGTAGCGTAGATGCAGACAGCTGACACGTGTTTCGTCGTGTAGACGACTTTTTCAAGACTGTTGACAGAAATTTTCAATCCAACACTAAACATTACATAGTAGATGTCAAATGTGCAACGTTTATCTTAACGTTATTTGACAATAAGAAACTAGTGTTCTTGTAACTAGCTACAAAGAAAGAGATAAGCACTGTGAGAAAGACCAAGGGATATCAAAAGTGCAAATAGAGATAGCACCAACTCCATATATAAGAGATTTCAAGAAAACACCCGTGACTGTATTGGAGAAAAGGAGGAAGAAACCAATGAATATCATAACATAAAGGGAAAACAAAAGACGTGCTCCAAAATTTAAAGATGTGCAAGAAGTAAAAAGTGAGTGAACAAATACCTTAGCAGCAAAGTAGTAAAGATGCTGGGTAAAATCAAAGATTCCCTATGTTGTACGGGAAAGAAACATCAGCAATGGCGGTAGTGCAAACTTCCAATTTTTGTTAAAGAACAATGCTGTCAGTATAAAAGTAAGCTAAGTTAGTTGCGTTAACAGCATCTTGAATCAATAAAACCTCAGACAATCCACGTGTTAGTTAAAAGTAAAAATTAGTTGCTACTCAGTGTGTGAGGTACAGGAAACAGTGGTCCTAAACCTTTCTTTAAACAGTGTAATTATTTCAGAAAATAATCATTTACTTCAATCTTAGAGCATGCGTAACGTCAGCTCACGGTAACAAAACCAGTTAAATTAATAATGTGCAACAACCAATAAATTTCAAAACAGCATATATTTAATAATCATAAATAAACTAACAGTAGATATCTTACTATATCTTCAAGTAGTGAAAGAAGAAAAGGTTGCTCCAAGGAACGTGCAGAAGGGGTGCTCTAGTGAAGAAGAAAATGAGGTAGGGGAAGAGTTCCCAGTGATAGTCAAGGAGCGATGATTTGGAGTAACTCAAACAGTTGGACTGATAATAAAATATCAGTCTAAATCGGCCTTGCCACGGTAAACAATTTATACATAAACTCTGTTCCGCATATTTTTCCAGAGATGTATCATCAATTGCACAGTGGGATTGGGGGCTTGTGATCCAGGCCTGTAAGGGGTGGGCGTCGACGTTTTGACCCGAATTGGGGCACAGAGGGATATTTTAAGCCTCGGCCTGCGGGTCTTCTTCAGGACAGGGATGAGCAACCAGTACACGGTGTATGGTTTTCTTATTCCACACCCGCAGAGGTTTGCGGAGCGAAGGGGTATGACTTCTTAGTGGTCCATAGTCTTCATGGAGGCATGAGTCCTCATCCGTGCATGTAGGGCAGTGTAGACCGATCGAGTCAATGCAGCAGCTTCGGTATCCGTGAAGTCTCCTCACTCGGACGAAGTGAGGAGACTACACGGATACCGAAGCTGCTGCATTGATTGCCCTAATTGACTCGATCGGTCATCCCTGTCCTGAAGAAGACCCGCAGGCCAAGGCTTAAAATATCCCTCTTTGCCCCAAGTCGGGTCGAAACGTCGACGCCCACCCCTTACAGGCCTGGACCACAAGCCCCCAATCGCCACCGTGCAATTGATGATACATCTCTGGAAAAATATGCGGAACAGAGTTTATGTATAAATTGTTTACCGTGGCAAGGCCGATTTAGACTGATATTTTATTATCAGTCCAACTATTTGATTTACTCCAAATCATCGCTCCTTGACTATCACTGGGAACTCTTCCCCTACCTCATTTTCTTCTTCACTAGAGCACCCCCTTCTGCACGTTCCCTTGGAGCAACCTTTTCTTCAATCACTACTTGAAGATATAGTAAGATATCTACTGTTAGTTTATTTATGATTATTAAATATATGCTGTTTTGAAATTTATTGGTTGTTGCACATTATTAATTTAACTGGTTTTGTTACCGTGAGCTGACGTTACGCATGCTCTAAGATTGAAGTAAATGATTATTTTCTGAAATAGTTACACTGTTTAAAGAAAGGTTTAGGACAACTGTTTCCTGTACCAGCTTACACCCAGGTCCAAGACTATTATTGGGTTACCCCCATTATTATAATGACTCAGTGTGTGAGGAGCAGAATAATCAAACCTTATTTGTTAAAAACGAAGTAAGATCCAAACACATGATAATCAATAAATGTCGAGTGGAGCCGTAACTCAATTGTCAATTTCTAAATATAGATCAAGTGTTGTTCTCTTTTCTTACGAGGGACCGGGCCTAACGTAACACAACATAAAACATGAGTGCTCCCATTTCTTACAGTATACGTAACACCCATATGCAAAGGGTATTGTATGCATATATAATCACTCACTGTTCATACCTTCAGAACACTTTCATAAAGTGTAGTGCTATATAAGCGGCGTGTTTTGAAAGATGTGAAGTTCGTATATCCAATTTTCAAAGAGCACAAGTGAAAGAAATCTAGGTAAAAGATACAAAAGTAAGAACAGATAGAGAAGGGACGTGTTGGTAATAAGAGCTGCATTACTTATACGACAAGGGATAACATGTTCATATAGTCCAACCTAAGTACCAAGTTGGAAAAATGAAGGGGATTGCAAAACCCATTCATGCCCTACAGACAACTCACATACCTTGTAAGGCGTAGAAAAACAGTCTGCTCGTTATGATAAACGAAGCCTCAAAACAGAGACTGTGAGCCTAATAGTACAGCATCCATAGTCACGGCTGTAGAAGACCTACAATAGTCAAAAATAAACCAAATTAAGAATCCAAACTAATAGGTTAGACAGAATTAGTTAGATGTCAAACCAACGACTCCCAGTACTAATCTGATTGTACAAATTGTAAGAACCAGTAAGGGAATCTAAAAAAGAGATATTACTGTAGCCTTAATAACCTACATCGTGGTTTACAGGCACGCATGTTTAGATATGCAACTATTTGGTTTAAATGTATCTTAGATTGTCGACAATGATCACGAAAAGTCCAAAGGGTACCCGGAATTGTTAAGGCAGGGAGAATGAAGCTGACCCGTCATTGTCTATACATAAAGTGCATGCTCTCCAAGCCCAAACCTACACTGTACGTATTGTCTATCGTGCAGTCTCTGTCTTCAAAATGTTTAGCTCGTTCATAAAAAATAATAGACCGATGCCAAAGAGCACTTTACCTGTCGTATAGCAACACGTCCTGCTTCATATGGAGAAGTCCTCAAGTTGTCGATTCTACACGCCGAAATAAATAGTCCCGGCGGCAGCGCGAACTCAGATCGAAAAAGTGATAGAAGTAGAAAGAGGATGTCAGGCAAGACAGCTCTACTTGATATATTGGCCCCATCTTTAGATGTACCTAAATCTCAGTTACTTATAACCAAGTAAGGGAACAGCGAAATTGGGTAACTGAAAATATTTGACTATCTAGCAGTCATCAAAGCTTCAAGTGGTAGTGGTTCAACGCTATGGGAGAGAAAATATGAAAATAATATAAAATATATAAAAAAGGTGCGATATTCGAACAACCGAACAGAAGTTATGCGATAACAATCTCAAAATGGTTCTTGGTAGGAAAAATATGAACCAACATAAATAAGGACAGAAAAGATTAGATAAAATAAGATGAATATCAACAGTTAAAGATTTGTGAAAAAACAAAAATAAATAAAGAGCAAAAGGGTGAGTAGTAATCCAGACAAGATGATAGCGAAAAGGTGAAAACACACAGAGTGACTCTGATATATAGACTAGAGAGAGTACAACATAGCATGATAAGATCACTTATCTCTCTCTACCCTCAAAACTACATAAGGGTCACATTAGGTAGACATCTTTTACAGGAAAAACAAAGGGGGGTATTGCATACGATAAAATAAGTTTCTACCCAAATGAAACATTGGGGCCATGTTATATATACATTGGTAGATATCATAATAGATATACATTGGTAAGATGTCAAAGAATTTCAAAGATTTCATACACAGATGGAGCAAATAAATCCAAATTTTGACAAGAAAGGTAAGCAAGCATAAGTACACCCCTTCGACATTTCAATCTTTCAAAAATACCGACAGCTCCATGTCAATATTGAGACCCAGGTCCACCGCCCTTAGTTTATTAATCCAAGACGCCTCTAGCTTGCGCAGGCTGTGTACCCTATCACCACATCTAGGGTTATCAAATGCCGTATCAAGTCCATGGAATCTTACACGAGTTAGGTCTGCTAATCCATGTGTTGAATTAAAATGTACGGCCAGGGGGTAATTAGTGTTCACATTCCTAATAGCCCATATGTGCTCTTGTATCCTTTCTTTAGCTGGTCTGATAGTACTACCAACGTAGATTTTCTTACATGCACAGATAATACAGTACACCATGAACTTGGTATTGCAATTCATGAACGATCTAATATTGTGTTCTGCGTGAGTGTTATATTTAAAGCTTCTTGTTTTATCTAGGGAATATTGGCATATATTACAGTGCCCACACTTGAAGAATCCAGCTGGTGGTGACCCCAGCCAATGTGTATCCCTCTTGGGTGTTTTGCGATTATAGAAACTTGGGCAAAGAATATTGCGTCAAGTCTGACCCCGTCTGAAAATAACACTCGGTCTGGCAGGTATAACTTTGTTCACAATCGGGTCTACTTGCAAAATGTGCCAGTGCTTGTTCAGGATTTTATAGAGCACATGACTGGCTGAATTGTATGGCGTTATTAGGGAAACCTAATCTTTGAACTTAGTACCTTTCTTCGTCTTGATTTTGTTAGTCAATAGTTTTTTTTTTTTTTTTTTTTTTTTTTTTAAATTCAATAAAGTTTTTTATTGATTGTTCGAAGCAAAACCATATATAATACATATAGCATAGCAAATAAATAGAAAAACAAAATACATAATAACTAAATAAATAATATATCAATTGCAAAAGGAGATACAGCACATTTCAAATTTTGGAAGTCGCAAACAGGGATAGAAGAAGTGAATACATCATCAGCACTGCGACATCAGAATGACATAAGTGACGATAGTATAGATGGCATAAGATATTTGTCTGAAGGCAGAGACAGATAGTAGGGAAGGCTATGTATTTTGGTGTGCGTCTTGTGGTTGCAAGACTTTTGGCTATTTCTCAGAGCAGATATAGCACCCCGCATTAGATATGGGCAGCAATTAGACGTCAGGGATCCTTGATGTGTATTTCTTTAAGTGGCATGGTAAGGATGTTTGTCATGAAGGGTCTCTGTTTGGTATTGTGTGGTAGCATAGGGTATTATAAGAGACTGTTCACGGTGGTTTGTAGGATTCAAAGAAGAGATCAAGGGATTCCCACATGCCTCTACTGGGGGACTTCCACGGGGAGTTGTGGAGCGCTATATTGTCAGCTCCTCGCAGGTTAGTGACCCAATTCAGCCAGTGTTTAAAGGATGATTTACTAGTATCCTTCCAATTATTGAGTACTATCTTAAAAGCTGCTGTGAGAAGTAGGTCAAGGAGTGCTTTGTCATCATCCCCCAAGGAGTCTGCTCCAGTAGGGGCAAATATTAGGGTCTGGAGGTCCCTACTTATATCCAGGGGGAAGAGTTTAGATATGAATTTAAGAACTTTATCCCAATAGGTAGTCACACACGGGCAAAGGGTCAGTAGGTGCTCCAAGTCTCCCACTGCTCCATTGCAGTTCCAACATATATCGTCTGCGCGGATTTTGTGCTTGTGAAGTCGGGCTGGAGTCCAATATGCCCTGTGTAGTAACCAGAATTTTGTATGTGATAGCACTGGACTGATTTTATTTTTAAATACTGCGTTCCATGTCCAGGACCAGTCTGAGTCTGAGATCGGGGTTTTGGATTTCGATTCCCAAAAGGCTATGGTCTTCTTATTAAGTGTAGAGTGTTGTGGGCTTAGTAGTTTGTAGAATCGGGAGACCTGGTGACCTAACGCGTTTACTTTTGAGAGGTATTGCGGGAGGGATGGTGTTAGGGCTGAGAGATTTGCCTTAGCTAAGGCAGCTTTTATTTTTAAGAAATAGTAGAATTCAATTGGCTCAAGTTGGTAGATGGACTGTAGGTCCTTAAAGGATAAGGGTTGTGTGCCTGCGTAGAGTTGGTGGGGAAAATATATGCCCTTACTGATCCATGTTGCATTGTACAAGGTGCATTTTTTATATAAAATTTTGCTATTATTCCAAATGGATACCAAGTTAGACTTCTTAACACTGACGTCTAGTAGTTTGTCTATTTTCAAGAGGGAAGATTTAGTGTTTTTGAGTATAGAGCTTGAACAAGGAATTCGATTCATATTCATGGTTAGAAGGGTTGCCGGGGGTATACCATCAAGGATATGTTTCTCAATGTCAAGCCATACAGGTGAGTATCCTACTGGGGTTGTCAGCCAATGAGAGCCCTGTCTTGCGAGGAAGGCCGACTGGTAGCGTTTAAAATCAGCTAGAGTAACCCCACCTAACCTTTTAGGGAGCCTGAGTTTCTTCATGCTAATTCTTGCCTTCTTTCCTCTCCACAGGAAGTTCGAGAGAAGTTTGTTTAGTTTGTGATGGAAATCTTCGGAAAGAATGAGGGGCAGCATTGTTATCAAATAATTTACTAGGGGGAGACCATCATTTTTATGGTTTCAACTCTGCCCCACCAAGTTATGAATCTGGGTGACCAGGCATCCAATAATGATTTGATCTTTTCCAGTGTTTTGGTCTCGTTATGTTGGAGTGTCTCTAGAATAGTGGAGCAGAATTCTATCCCCAGGTATTTGATATGGTTCGGTTGCCATGTGAGGCCCGAGTTGCCTAGCATTTCACGCGTACTATGTACATTAAGCGGTTTGACCTCAGATTTATCGCGATTGAGTTTGTAACCAGAGTGTCTAGAGTATGTGTCTATCGTGGTCATCAGGCCTATGATGGATTCTTCCGGTTGTTCCGTGATGATCAATATGTCGTCCGCATATGCGGCTAGTTTTACTCGCAAGTCGCCAAAGAGAACCCCGGTGATGTCCTTATGGAGCTTAATGTCTTGGATCAGCGGCTCCAATGCTAGGAGGAAGAGAGCCGGAGAGAGGGGGCAGCCCTGTCTAGTTCCTTGTTCTAACTGGAATGAATCCGATAGGGTGCCATTAATGGCTATCCTGGCCGTCGGGTTAACATATAAGGCCATTACCATGGAGATGAATGGTTCACCTAGGTTGAAAGTTTGCATACATTGTCTCAGAAACTGCCATGACACTCTATCAAACGCCTTTTCCGCGTCTAGCGTGATAGCAATTAGGGGTGTCGGAGCGTTTTTGGCCTTTTCTAAGATGTGACATAGTAGTCTAGTGTTGTCATTAGACATACGATGTTTGAGAAAACCCACCTGTGAGTTGCTGATCAGAGAGGGAAGAAATTTATTTAATCTATTTGCTAGGACTTTGGCATAGATCTTACAGTCTACATTTATTAAGGAAATTGGTCGATAGTTTTTGGGTAGGAGCGGGTCCTTGCCTTCTTTGGGTATGACAATGATATTGGCTTCCCTCATTGAGTTAGTAATGTTGCCCTCATGGGCTACAGAGTTGAAGAGCCTATTTAACGTCGGCTGGAGTGAAGTGCCAAATTCCTTATAAAAAGAGGCAGAAAAGCCGTCTGGCCCTGGAGCTTTGTTACTTTTAAGTGTTTTTATCGCCGACGATATCTCTAGATCCGAGATAGGTGCCCCCAGCTTTGAGCTATCTGTGTTTGAAAGTTTGGGGAGGTCTAATGACTGTAAGTATTGTTCGCAGGCATCTGAGTTGACTATTAAACTGTTACTATAGAGGTCCTTGTAGAACGTTTGGAAGGTATCCAAAATTTCGCTATGTTTGGTGTGGGTGATATTCTTGTCATCTTTAATCGAGGAGATCGTGAATTGTCTCTGTTTATGCTTAAGGTAGGAGGCCAATAACTTCCCGCTTTGTTGCCCTCACAAAGCTGGAGCGCCTTGAATTTGTTGATCCAGACACCAGCCCTTCTGCTTATAATTGTATTATATTCGTACTTCTTTTTGGTCAACGCGTTTAGGATAGCCTGATCCTCCACTCGCTCCGAGTGCTTTTTTTCCAGAGTCTTAATCTCACATTCTAGATTTTTAAGTTCTAGATTTAATTTTTTATTTATTTGGGCCTTAATTCCGATAATAACGCCCCTAATGGTGGCTTTAAGAGCGTCCCAGAAGGTAGATATGGGGATCTCTGGGAGATCGTTCAATTCTATATACTCTTTAATCGCATTGTCAATTTTCGCTTTGTTTTCAGGGTCTGACAGTATTTCCTCGTTAAAGCGCCATCTCTTCGGGGGCGATGTGGGGTGAGTGCCTGCGAGTGTGGTGTGTATACATGAATGGTCGGATATGAGAATCGGGGCTATATCTGTTTGATCTAGGTAGTGTGTAAATGTGGAGGATATTAAAATATAGTCTATTCTAGAGTAGGAGTTGTGAGGGGCCGAATAGAATGTGTAATCCCTTGTATCAGGGTGTTGTAGGCGCCAGGTATCTTTCAAGTTGAATCTAGTACAAATTCTACGCAGTATGTCGTGCGATCGAGACGGGTGAAATTTGCACCTTGACTGTCTATCCAGGAGGGGGTCTAGTGGCATGTTAAAGTCCCCACCCACCACCAGAAGGTCGTCCTGGGGCAGATTTGCTATGGTATTCGAGACTGTTTCCCAGAATTGAGGTTCATCAGAGTTTGGACCGTATATATTGATCACATGAATAAGATCCTCTCCCCTTTGTAGATGTGTGACTAACAATCTACCTTCGTCATCGTGTGTATGGGAAACAAGTGAAATGTTTGATTTTTTGGCGATGAGGGTGATAACTCCTTTTTTTTTGTGGGACGCCGGTGAGGCGGTCAGATGAGAAATCCAATTGTATTTGATGAAACTTATGTCCTCTTTGGACAGTTTTGTTTCTTGGAGAAGAATAATGTCTCCTTTAGTTTTTGCTAAGTAATCGAATATTTTCCTACGTTTCATCGGGTGGTTTAGGCCCTTAACATTCAATGAAACGATGTTAAGATCCTCCGTGAGAGTTGTGTGCTGAGACATCATATGGGCTGATGTATCGCTACAGTGTTTGTTAGGGCTATGACGTGGGAGTAATGATATCGGGTGATATTTACTGACTCCGGTCCTAAGATCGTGCTGGTTGTCAGAAAATCTGTGCCTTGGTGTGTTTCATGTGTGTCATGATGTGTGCCTACTGTAGCAAAAAAACATAATTGAAATAATAAATATGAATATGACCATAAACAGAAGAATAAGCATAGAAGAAAATTAAATAAGCTAGGAACAACCTTTTCAGTTTCTACTTCCCCTCCTAAATCCCCATCTACTACCACCCTCCCTCCCTCCCCCCTCCCTCTCATCCCCAAAGAAAATTCGAATGTAGGGGCTGCGACGACAGAACCGACTGTCGGCAGACCGATAGGGGAATTGGATATTGAACAGTTGAACAATTGAATATTTAAGTAAATTTGTAAATTAACATATTTACTAAAGCCTTTCCCCGCATGGTTATTGCTGCGAAGATGTTAAAGAACATATATAACGTGATTACAACATTGTGCTGGGATCTAGTGGTCCCAATGTAACTTCAACAAGACCCCCACAGACTTGGTCTTAACACTAAATATGAAAGTAACTATGGCATAATCAGACTCAGGTTTCCATCTTTTAAAGAACATATATAACGTGGTTACCACGTTGTGCTACGCTATGCCGGACCCCAGTCATCCCAACGCAACCTCAACAAGACCTCACAAATTTGGCCTTAGTATCAAGTATGAAGACAAATATGTCAGAATCAGATTTAGAATTCCGTCTTGCTCATTATATCGTTGTGCTGTAACCTAGTTATTCTACCATAATCCTACAAGACCTCACAAATTTGGTCTTAACACTAAGTATGAAAATATATATGGCAAAACCAGAATCAGATTTCCAGCTTTTAAAGAACATATATAACGTGATTACAACGCTGTGCTGCGCTGTACTGGAACCTAGTGGTCCCATCCAAACCTCAACAAGATCCCACATATTCGAACTTGACATCAAGTATGAAAGTAAACATGACAGTCGGTCTCAGTTTTCCCTCTACGCTCAGTACAGTAACTGTCATGGTTAATACTTAAACTAACTGAGGAATCAACCTCCCGGCTAGGGTAGAAACAGGATATCAAGTCTCATGCAAACAAAAACCACTGAGCTGTGAATATCTAAATTAGGGTAAAAAGGATATCACGTCTTCCTCTTATTGGAAAGTCCTGTAGCAAGATCCATTTCTTGGGGCGGGGCCCCTTCAAGATGTAACGCCAGTACTTGAGGATCTGTGAAGATCATTGCTCTGCCATTGTCCATAATTCGAAACCTCGAGGGACCAATGAATGAGAAGAGGATCTTCCTCTCTCTCAGTTTGTCGCGTAGTTGGAGAAATCCTTTCCGTAAGTCGACGGTGTCTTTAGAATAGTCCTGCGTGAATGTGATCTTCCTGCCCTCCCAAGTTACTTGGTGTGATTTCCTGGCATATGTTAGGATGGCTTCTGTGTGTTGGAAGCGGAGTGGTTTACATATCATCGGTCTGGTACCAATTCTGTGCGGGTTGACAAAAGTAGGGATTCGGTGCGCTCTGTCCAGCTCCAAGCCGGGACTGAATTTTATCCCCGTTATCATGGGAATCCATGATTCCAGGAAGGCCACACAAGACCCCGCGTCCTCCTCCGATTTTTCTGGGATGCCAAAAATTCGTATGTTCCCTCTTCTATTTCTGTCTTCCAATTCTGCGTTCTGTCTTTTCAGAGAGTCGGTGATTTTATGGAGGTGCACCAATTCTTTGCAGGCCTGAGTCGTGATATCTTCTGTGGCACTTATCCTTTGTTCCGCATCATCCAATCGCACATTCATTGTATTCATGTCAGCTCTAATTGCTGTGAGTTCCAGCTGCATGGCGTCTGTGTTCTGTTTTGTAGATTTTGCTAGGTCATGGACCTCCGCTAATTTTTTTAGTATCATTTCCATAGTGCTATGGATGTCCGGTTTGGCCTTAATAGGCGAGTCCGAGGTGGTGGGGTCCGGTCTGACCTTCTTAGTGTTCCTATTTTTTCCTCCGCCATTTTGATGTGTGTTGGCTCCGCTTGGCTCCACCTGGCAGAACTCTCCCAGTTTCGTCTTTCTCTTGTTGCTTGTTGTGTTCTGTTTTTCCTCCTTATTCGCCGCCAGTATTACCTATGTCGAACCAAATCTGCCGTATGTCTAAGTCCTGGTTATTGTATCAATATAAAGCGCCCTAGCGTGCTAGGTTAAGGCTGGTTGGGGCTGGTAGAGCCTGGTTGATCCTGCCTTTCTTTGAGGGGCAGCTGCGCTTTTAGAGGCGTTCTTTTTGTCGGAGCTTGCCCAGGTGGTATGTAAGAGGGACTATAGTCTCTTGGGTTGTTGCGCAGACAGAAGGTCCCTGTATCTTGTTTGTGAGTTGTCCCAGCTCTACTCTGCTGTCAAGGTAGGTATTAGGTAAGTATTAGGTGGACAGACAAAAAGCAACCGTGTATGGGTGCAGGCTTTGCTGACTTTGCTGGCTCTTGCTGGCTTTGCTGGCTTTGCTGTCTTTGTTGTTGGGCTTAGCAATTGAGGCAGGGACTAAGGTGGGGGTAAAGGATCTGGAAGTTCCCAGGAATGCTCCCAGAAATGGCACTCACAAAGGCACCCACACAGGCACTCCCATAAACTCTCATATGCATCTGCAGTTGTGGCTTATTGCTGGCTCTGCCGCTGGTCTTGTTGAATTTATCAGCCAATGTAAGAGCTGATGGAACGATTTGGCATCATAGGGATAATTTTGGAGCTGGTCGCTCTGAGAATCGTGTTCTAAGACTGTGCATTAGGCAATGAGGACGAGAAGACGCCGAGCATTGGCGGCCATTTTAGGGTCAGGCAGAACGTAGTGGGCCCTCTCGAGTAACAGGCGGCGTTAGAAGAGCGCTCGTACTAGCTCTTACCGGCTGGCAATAGGCACTAGCTGATATTCGGCATCGGCGCTGATCATCATCTCCTTAGCAGGTCGCATTCATTGTGCAGGCTCCGTTTTGCTTCCCGGCGAGCTTCAGCGCCATTTTGCGAGCTCCGACGGGCGCGCGCTTCCCTCCGCAGAAAGCCTGCAAAACCTGCTTCCACTCCTCCGATTCCGCTATGGCTGGACACAATCAAGTCTCCGTTGTGTCAGCAGCGGGAGCCTCGTGTTTGCTGTCGTCCTGGTCGCCCATTTGCGCTCGTATATATTATTATCCCCCTAACGATGTGCCGAGCTGCGGAGCTAGGCAGCCATTCCCTCCGACGTCCAAGCCACGCCCCCGTTAGTCAATAGTTTTTGACGATTAAGGCCCAAAGCTTTGTTCTAGGCCTTATCAAGTGTTTTTTGACTATAGCCCCTACCTCTGAATCTTGAAATGGCATACCCCATTTCCTTCTTAAACACTGCATCTTTGCTACAATTGCGCCTAATACGTGTTATTTCGCCAAATGGTATAAATTCCACTTGTGATTTAGGGTGGGCAGTATCCGCACGTAGTACAGCATTACATGCTGTTGGTTTCCTAAATAATGTAGATAAAATGGAACCATCTTTGACATATAGTTTCAGATCTAAGAAGGAGATTTTCTCTCTGCTGTGTTGGTATGTAAAAGTGATGTTACACTTATTTGAGTTAAGAAAAGTACAAAACTCATGTAACATATCAATATCTGCCGTCCAAATCATAAGAATATCGTCTATATAACGCCCCCAGTATAGAACATGGTTGATCAAAGGAGCAGGGCATTTGGACCAGACATATATTTTTTTTTTTAAACCAACCCATAAACAGATTTGCTATGGAGGGAGAAAATTTGGACCCCATTGCCACACCTTGGTCTTGTTTGTACCAAGTGCCATTGTGTAAAAACACATTGTTGTCAAGTACTAAAGTAATCATCTCAAGGAACATCTCGGTATGCTCCCAAAGGGAGGCATCCCTACTTAACATGAAATGTCTGACCGCCTCCAATCCCAGATCAGTAGGTATCGAGGTATAAAGAGAGGCAAAGTCCAATGTAACAAAGCAACATTCTTCCGTCCAAGTGAAGTCACTAAGCTGGTTCAACAGGTCCTTAGTATCTAAAACAAAGGAAGGTAGATTTCTCACTAGCGGTTGCAAAAAGTGATCTATATATTCGGAAATGTGTTCTGTGGAAGAACCGATTCCCGAAATAATGGGTCTGCCCGGTGGAAACCCACCGGGTTTGTGAATTTTCGTAAGGACATACAAACAGGCTGCCACCGGACATGGGACAAATAGATATTTAAACTCAAGGTCACTGATGAGGCCAAGTACTCTCCATTTCTTAAGGTTGGTTTCCATCAAATTAGTGATGCCCCCCACGGGATTAGATGTTAATTTGGCATATGCTTTCACATCGGACAGTTGTCTATCAATCTCCAGGAGATAGTCATTGGTGTCCATAAGAACCAGAATTCCCCCTTTATCAGCCTCCTTCAAAATTAGACCTGGGAGTCGGTTTAGTTCTTGTAACGCTCTTCTTTCCCCCCTTGCGAGATTATCAAATTTGTCAAGATCTTTTCGTACATATGAATCCTCCCATTGGAATAGATCCATTGTTACTAAACGGTGAAAAGTTTCAAGGACATGTCACTTCCTAACACAGGTTGAAAAGTTAACTTTGGCGTAAGGCCACAATCTGTGCTCAGATCTGGTGGAATATCTAAATCATGTAAAAGTTGTGACATAGTGGGGTCATTGTGTTCTTCTTCAGTTAATGTTAGAAGTGTTCGTACATTGTACATATCCTGAATTGTCCTATCACTACATACTACTTTAGATGTCTCATGAGTAGTTACAACCTTTGGATTTAGGGCAAAGAACTTCTTCAGTTTCATCTTACGAACAAATTTAAAAACATCAATGTGTATTTGAGTGAAATTGGGTCCAGAAACCGGACAAAAATTCAGGGCTTTAGACAATAGTTTTATTTCATCATCACTAAGGACATGTTGTGATAGGTTAACAATCGCAATATCATCCAATTTATCATTACACAAAGCAACATCATTGATACCCATATCCCTTGACAATTAGATGTAACTATTTCTTCTGTGTCTTGGACCTGGTCAAGTAACCCTCTTTTTCTGTTTCTGAGCCATCTGTTGTAGCCCCTCCTGGACTTTTTGCTATATTTTGGCGTTTGTTGTATTCCGCTTTGGTCCCCTTTCTGTATCGTTCTACTTCCATTTAAAAAGACATAGATGTAGGTGCTAATGCAGTAGTGCCTGTATTAATACTAGTACTGGGCCCCTCGTTTGGTTCACTTCTGATACTTGAAATGTCCGACTCACTATTGTTAACCCCACTGTTAAGATCTCATATGCTGATTTGATCTTTTTGGGGGTTTAGTTGAATATTGTCGAACTTGCGAGCAAAGGTAAAGACTCTCCCTGAACTGTAGTCATTTTCGTCCCTTTTAAGTTTTCGTTTTTTTTTATCTTTCAAATAAGTCTGATGTTTATTGAGCACCTCTTCCAGAATTGTATAGTTTCTTTCCACAGCATCAGCTAAATTAAGCTGGCTGATTGCCTCCTCTAAAGTCTGAATCTCCAGTAATAACTGATCACGTTTTCTCTCGGCATGTTTAATGAGGATAGACATCATGCCATACGAGGAACTAGACAGAAGATCCTCCCATTCTAACAATAAGTCCTCAGCAAGATCATCAAAGGACGGGAAGATGATAATCCTCAGTCCACGTGGAACTTGTTTCATCTCTATGTATTTCTTAAGAATGGTAGCATCCCACCATTTAGAGGATTCCTGTTTACGCAGCCGCCTTTCTAGCCTCTGAAACTTCCCCTTAAGACCCTATTCCTTATTTGAGGAAGTAGTCATGGTAACATTATTTTTATTGTGGAATAATTCCTGGAACAATTTGTCTCTATCATCTTTAAAGCTGGCCATATCAAAGAATAGTACTACAAAATCAGCAGGAAAATCGGAGTGCACAATAATACCACACAATAATGACAATTTGAGAACAAATGGCAGTGGTAATATAGACCAAGTCAGCACCTCCGCAATGTGTTCCAATCAGTTTTAAGTATATATGTAAAAGCGTGCTCAATGTAAAACACTGTGCCACTTAACCAGTGTTATCCTGTATAGAAAAAGAATTTTCTCTATATATTTAGAAACCAAACATATAATACAGAGCACAGCAACAAATTAGTTTAGCAACCGACCTTGTTGTCAGTTGGTTTTAATGAACATAGCACCATGCAATGTGTACAGTAGATCATAAAATCATCCTAGTACAATAAATAAAAACAAGAACAATATTGGTTGTGTTGACGCGAAGTATGTAACGTAGATGCAGACAGCCGACACGTGTTTCGTAATGTAGACGGCTTTTTCAAGGCTGTTGACAGAAATATTCAATCCAGCTCTAAACATTACATAGTACATGTCACATGTGCAATATTTATCTTAACGTTATTTGACAATAAGAAACTAGTGTTCTTGTAACCAGCTACAAAGAAAGAGATAAGCACGGTGAGAAAGACCAAGGGATATCAAAAAGTGCAAATAGAGATAGCACCAACTCCATATATAAGAGATTTCAAGAAAACACCCATGACTGTATTGGAGAAAAGGAGGAAGAAACCAATGAAGATCATAGCATAAAGGGAAAACAAAAGACGTGCTCCAAAATTTAAAGATGTGCAGATACAGAAAGGGGACCAAAGCGGAATACAACAAACGCCAAAATATAGCAAAAAGACCAGGAGGGGCTACAACAGTTCGCTCTGAAACAGAAAAAGAGGGTTACTTGACCAGCTCCAAGACACAGACGAAATAGTTACATCTAATTGTTCAAGGGATATGGGTATCAATGATGTTGCTTTGTGTAATGATAAATTGGATGATATTGCGATTGTTAACCTATCACAGCATGTCCTTAGTGATGATGAAATAAAACTATTGTCTAAAGGCCTGAATTTTTGTCCGGTTTCTGCACCCAATTTTACTCAAATACACATTGATGTTTTTAGGTTTGTTCGTAAGATGAAACTGAAGAAGTTCTTTGCCCTAAATACAAAGGTTGTAACTACTCATGAGACATCTACAGTAGTATGTAGTGATAGGACAATTCAGGATATCTACAATGTACGAACACTTCTAACATTAACTGAAGAAGAACACAATGTCCCCACTATGTCACAACTTTTACATGATTTAGATATTCCTACAGATCTGAGCACAGATAGTGGCCTTAAGCCAAAGTCAACTTTTCAACCTGTGTTAGGAAGTGACAATGTCCTTGAAACTTTTCACGGTTTAGTAACAATGGATTTATTCCAATGGGAGGACTCATATGTCATTAAAATTGGGGGAAATCTTTTTGGCGGCAAACCTTCAAGCACAACACTATAAAACTCTATTTAATTTATACTATACCCCAGCAAAACCTTTTGGTTGGGGGAAACGAGAGACCGATCAATGTCCTAGATGTCAGCATAGTCCTGTCTATATTATACACATGTTTTACGCATGTAAGTCCTTGACTCCGCTAAAAAAAGGTTTAGAGAAATTCTGGCTAGAATCAATTAACTGTGCGATTGTTGTCAGCTCACCATTGATGTTATTTGGATATGACAGCCGAATTGGGCTAGCCTCAGTACATCGGGATTTTGTGTTCGTTACAGTAGCGGTAGTAAGATTACTGATAGCTACGGTATGGAAAGACTCAGAACCACCTGTATATACTGCCTGGCTTCATCGGTTAGTGAGTATATATGCTCTGGAAATGGCTCTCTATAAGAACAAGGGGCACCGAGGCAGAGTGAAAGGGGACAAGATCTGGTCACCCATGACAAACTGGCTTAAAAGAAGCCATATGGAGCCGCAAAGTAGAACAGGAATTGGCTAATTTCGTTTTGTATTTGTAAGAAAAGTGAGAATGAGATGATTTAAAGTCTTTCCTTAAATGTCATTTATGAGAAAAAATGGGGAAAAAAAAACTATATATATATATAAATATATATATATATATGTATATATATATATATATATATATTTATGTTTATGTTTATATATTGTAATATAATGTATGAATTTAGATGTGTAAATTTCTTATCTTTGTTCCTCACGATGTACCTTACGGCATAAAATAAAAATTAAAAAAAAGGGAGGACTCATATGTACGAAAAGATCTTGACAAATTTGATAATCTCACAAGGGGGGAAAGGAGAGCGTTAAAAGAACTAAACCGACTCCCAGGTCTAATTTTGAAGGTGGCTGATAAAGGGGGAAATCTAGTCCTTATGGACACCAATGACTATCTCCTGGAGATTGATAGACAACTGTCCGATGTGAAAGCATATGCCAAATTAACATCTAATCCCATGGGGGGCATCACTAATTTGATGGAAACCAACCTTAAGAAATGGAGGGAACTTGGCCTCATCAGTGAACTTGAGTTTAAATATTTATTTGTCCCATGTCCGGTGGCAGCCTGTTTGTATGTCCTTCCGAAAATTCACAAACCCAGTGGGTTTCCACCAGGCAGACCCATTATTTTGGGAATTAGTTCTTCCACAGATCACATTTCCGAATATATAGATCACTTTTTGCAACCGCTAGTGAGAAATCTACCTTCCTTTGTTTTAGATACTAAGGACCTGTTGAACCAGCTTAGTGACATCACTTGGACGGAAGAATGCTGCTTTGTTACATTGGACATTGCCTCCCTTTATACCTCGATACCTACTGATCTGGGATTGGAGGCGGTCAGACATTTCATGTTAAGTAGGGATGCCTCCCTTTGGGAGCATACCGAGATGTTACTTGAGATGATTACTTTTAGTACTTGACAACGTGTTTTTACACAACGGCACTTGGTACAAACAACACCAAGGTGTGGCAATGGGGTCCACATTTTTTCCCTCCATAGCAAATCTGTTTATGGGTTGGCTTAAATAAATGTTTGTCTGGTCCAAATACCCTGCCCCTTTGATCAACCATGTTCTATACTGGGGGCGTTATGTAGACAATATTCTTATGATTTGGACGGCAGATATTGATATGTTACATGAGTTTTGTACTTTTCTTAACTCAAATAAGTGTAACATCACTTTTACATACCAACACAGCAGAGAGAAAATCTCCTTCTTAGATCTGAAACTATATGTCAAAGATGGTTCCATTTTATCTACATTATTTAGGAAACCAACAGCATGTAATGCTGTACTACGTGCGGATACTGCCCACCCTAAATCACAAGTGGAATTTATACCATTTGGCGAATTAACACGTATTAGACGCAATTGTAGCGAAGATGCAGTGTTTAAGAACGAAATGGGGTATGCCATTACAAGATTCAGAGCTAGGGGCTATAGTAAAAAAACACTTGATAAGGCCAAGAACAAAGCTTTGGGCCTTAATCGTCAAAAACTATTGACTATCAAAATCAAGACGAAGAAGGGTACTAAGTTCAAAGATAAGGTTTCCCTAATAATGCCATACAATTCAGCCAGTCATGTGCTCTATAAAATCCTGAACAAGCACTGGCACATTTTTCAAGTAGACCCGATTGTGAACAAAGTTATACCTGCCAGACCGAGTGTTATTTTCAGACGGGGTCAGACTCTACGCAATATTCTTTGCCCAAGTTTCTATAATCCCAAAACACCCAAGAGGGATACACATTGGCTGGGGTCACCACCAGCTGGATTCTTCAAGTGTGGGCACTGTAATATATGCCAATATGCCCTAGATAAAACAAGAAGCTTTAAATATAACACTCACACAGAACACAATATTAGATCGTTCATGAATTGCAATACCAAGTTCATGGTGCACTGTATTATCTGTGCATGTAAGAAAATCTACGTTGGTAGTACTATCAGAGCAGCTAAAGAAAGGATACAAGAGCACATATGGGCTATTAGGAATGTGAACACTAATTACCCCCTGGCCGTACATTTTAATTCAACACATGGATTAGCAGACCTAACTCGTGTAAGATTCCATGGACTTGATATGGCGTTTGATAACCCTAGAGGTGGTGATAGGGTACACAGCCTGCGCAAGCTAGAGGCGTCTTGGATTAATAAACTAAGGGCGGTGGACCTGGGTCTCAATATTGACAGGGAGCTGTCGGTATTTTTGAAAGATTGAAATGTCGAAGGGGTGTACTTATGCTTGCTTACCTTTCTTGTAAAAATTTGGATTTATTTGCTCTATCTGTGTATGAAATCTTTGAAATTCTTTGACATCTTACCAATGTATATCTATTATGATATCTACCAATGTATATATAACATGACCCCAATGTTCATTTGGGTAGAAACTTCTTTTATCGTATGCAATACCCCCTTTGTTTTTCCTGTAAAAGATGTCTACCTAATGTGACCCTTATGTAGTTTTGAGGGTAGAGAGAGATAAGTGATCTTATCATGCTATGTTGTACTCTCTCTAGTCTCTATATCAGAGTCACTCTGTATGTTTTCACCTTTTCGCTATCATCTTGTCTGGATTACTACTCACCCTTGTGCTCTTTATTTATTTTTGTTTTTTCACAAGTCGTTAACTTTTGATATTCATCTTATTTTATCTTATCTTTTCTGTCCTTATTTATGTTGGTTCATATTTTTCCTACCAAGAACCATTTTGAGATTGTTATCGCATAACTTCTGTTCGGCGGTTCGAATACCGCACCTTTTTTTATATATTTTTAATTATTTTCATATTTTTTCTCCCATAGCGTCGAACCACTACCACTTGAAGCTTTGATGACTGCTAGATAGTCTAATTTTTTCAGTTACACAATTTCGCTGTTCCCTTACTTGGTTATAAGTAACTGAGATTTAGGTCCATCTAAAGATGGCGCCAATTAATCACGTAGAGGTGTCTTGCCTGACATCCTCTTTCTACTTCTATTACTTTTTCAATTTGAGTTCGCGCTGCCGCCGGGACTATTTATTTCGGCGTGTAGAATCGACAACTTGAGGACTTCTCCATATGAAGCGGGACGTGTTGCTATACGACAGGTAAAGTGCTCTTTGGCATCGGTCTATTATTTTTTATGAACAAGCTAAACATTTTGAAGACAGAGACTGCACGATAGACAATACGTACAGTGTATGTTTGGGCATGGAGAGTATGCACTTTATGTATAGACAATGACGGGTCAGCTACATTCTCCCCACCTTAACAATTCCGGGTACCCTTTGGACTTTTCGTGCTCATTGTCGACAATCTAAGATCCATTTAAACCAAATAGTTGCATATCTAAACATGCGTGCCTGTAAACCACGATGTAGGTTATTTAGGCTACAGTAATATCTCTTTTTTTAGATTCCCTTACTGGTTCTTACAATTTGTACAATCAGATTAGTACTGGGAGTCGTTGGTTTGACATCTAACTAATTCTGTCTAACCTATTAGTTTGGATTCTAATTTGGTTTCTTTTTGACTATTGTAGGTCTTGTACAGCCGTGACTATGGATGCTGTACCATTAGGCTCACAGTCTCTCTCTTGAGGCTTCGTTTATCATAACGAGCAGACTGTTTTTCTACGCCTTACAAGGTATGTGAGTTGTCTGTAGGGCATGAATGGGTTTTGCAATCCCCTTCATTTTTCCAACTTGGTACTTAGGTTGGACTATATGAATATGTTATCCCTTGTGGTATCAGTAATGCAGCTCTTATTACCAACACGTCCCTTCTCTGTACAAATGTCTGTTCTTACTTTTGTATCTTTTACCTAGATTTCTTTCACTTGTGCTCTTTGAAAATTGGATATACGAACTTCACATCTTTCAAAACGCGCTGCTTATATAGCACTACACTTTTTGAAAGTGTTTTGAAGGTATGAACAGTGAGTGATTATATATGCATACAATACCCTTTACATATGGGTGCTACGTATACTGTAAGAAATGGGAGCACTCATGTTTTATGTTGCGTTACGTTAGGCCAGGTCCCTCGTAAGAAAAGAGAACAACACTTGATCTATATTTAGAAATTGACAATTGAGTTACGGCCCCACTCGACATTTATTGATTATCATGTGTTTGGATCTTACTTCGTTTTTAACAAATAAGGTTTGCTTATTCTGCTCCTCACACACTGAGTAGCAGCTAATTTTTACTTTTAACCAACACGTGGATTGTCTGAGGTTTTATTGATTCAAGATGCTGTTATCGCAACTAACTCAGCTTACTTTTATACTGACAGCATTGTTCTTTAACAAAAATTTGAAGTTTGGACTACCGCCATTGCTGATGTTTCTTTCCCGTACAACAAAGGGAATCTTTGATTTTACCCAGCATCTTTACCACTTTGCTGCTAAGGTATTCGTTCACTCACTTTTTATTTCTTGCACATCTTTAAATTTTGGAGCACGTCTTTTGTTTTCCCTTTATGTTATGATCTTCATTGGTTTCTTCCTCCTTTTCTCCAATACAGTCACGGGTGTTTTCTTGAAATCTGTTATATATGGAGTTGGTGCTATCACTATTTGCACTTTTTGATATCCCTTGGTCTTTCTCACAGTGCTTATCTCTTTCTTTGTAGCTGGTTACAAGAACACTAGTTTCTTATTGTCAAATAACGTTAAGATAAACATTGCACATTTGGCATCTACTATGTAATGTTTAGAGTTGGATTGAATATTTCTGTCAACAGCCTTGAAAAAGTCGTCTACACGACGGAACACGTGTCGGCTGGCTGCATCTATGCTACATACTTCGCGTCAACACAACCAAGATTGTTCTTGTTTTTGTTTATTGTACTAGGATGGTTTTATGATCTACTGTACACATTGCATGGTGCTATGTTCATTAAAACCAACTGACAACAAGGTCGGTTGCTAAACTAATTTGTTGCTGTGCTCTGTATTATATGTTTGGTTTCTAAACATATAGAGAAAATTATTTTTTCTATACAGGACAACACTGGTTAAGTGGCACAGTGTTTTACATTGAGCACGCTTTTACGTATATACTTAAAACTCATAGAAAGACATTGCAGAGGTGCTAACTTGGTCTATAGTACCACTGCCATTTGTTCTCAAATTGTCATTATATTTCAGTATAGTTTTGTCCAATGAGGGCTTGTTTAAAGTGAAAATGAATAATAAATACAAAGTTGCCCTGCGTAGGGGGGCCAAATGTCAGGTCCCCCTTGCCCTCGTCCCATTTGTCACTTATGAGGTATTTCTAACTCACAGGACAGAAACAAGCAAGAAGTATGCTATGTATATGCCCCTCCCACAAGGCGGCAGCCTATAAGGCTATACTCACACAGGGTCCTAGAAATCCAGAAATAAGATGGCATTGGCTGCAGTGGGAGCCTGCCCCAATGTTTCTTCACGTCCCCCAGTTAGGTTACGCCTCACCCACTCTGTCAAAGATCTCCTGCTCCTCCCATCTCAGGGCTCAACGAAGGACCACCTTCATCTGAATCCACAATAATTTACCCACTATTAAATACATTACTTACTGATCAGAGATCGGACAACATTAAATAGAAAATCTTGCAACACTTAGCAATTCAATTTGAAGTGTTCTTTGCATGGATATATATAAAACACCATTGAAACGTGTCACACACAAGAGCACAGCAGAAATGCCATTTCCCACATGCACATCTATACCCTGTGTTCGTCGGATAGTAGCTTCTCCGAATTTTAGTAAATTGTGGTGCTCTCCAGGCAAAAGAGCCCCCCTCTGCCGACAGGGGGCAAAAACAACTCTCAAGGTGAAGCAGCCGCCCACCTGGAGTTGAGATACACAATGCACAAACTGCCGAGGCACACTAAACAGTCCAGAAATCGTACGACTGGTTTTGATCAGCCAGATATGTATGAAAAGAAGTCCATATATCAAATTCTGTTATCCTTGGTAAATCCTTTATTTCATATCAGAATCAAATTCCGAAAAGAGCTCCTCCCATCTCAGGGCTCAACGAAGGACCACCTTCATCTGAATCCACAATAATTTACCCACTATTAAATACATTACTTACTGATCAGAGATCGGACAACATTAAATAGAAAATCTTGCAACACTTAGCAATTCAATTTGAAGTGTTCTTTGCATGGATATATATAAAACACCATTGAAACGTGATTAACATTACTGGAAGGAAATTGAACAGCTCTATAACAAGCAATAAACAAGAATACGTTAATTATAAGAAACACACCTTGCCACAAAGAACATGAACACACTTTGAAATCACACATAGGGGCCGATTCCGATTCATGCCGGAAATCACTCCGACCAAGCTGGACCCGGAGAGATTTCCAACCGAATCGGACTCTAGCAGCCTGACCGAACGAGTACGATGCGTACGCATGCAATCGGACTCGATTCGGTCGGACTCCCATTGAAGTCAATGGGAGCCGGTCGTACAACGCGTACGCGGGCTTCCATTGACTCAATGGGTGCGAGGCGAACAAGGGCGCCCCCTACAGCGGGTACGCGTCGATGCGAATCGCGCCGTACATGCACAGGTAGGGGGGACCCATGGGTTCCCCCTGTGTGCGACTCGCGAGGCTACGTGTGCAGGGGGGTCCGACCCGGACCCCCAAAGTCCGGCTCCGACTGCCCTTTGGAGCCGGACGGCGCGAGTCGGTCGGACTGCTCGAGGCGCGCATCGTACTTGCCCGTCCGGGGAACGTCTCCATTGTGCGGTGCGAGTCGTGTCCGTTCGAGTCGGTCGGAGCGGGTCGGACCCGCGTACGAGTTGGTTGGCGATTTCGCGGGCGCTCGCATCGTACTCGCTCGCCCGGACGCACGTACGAATCGGTCGGGAAAGAGGGCTCCGAATCGGATCCGGTTAAGCCGAATCCGATTCGGTGCCCTACCGGCCGAGATCGGAATCAGCCCCTTAGTTTTTCCCAAACTAAACAATCATTCTCACTGAGTGCACGTTCAGGCGCCTGCAAAATGGCCGCAAGTGGTTAAAGCTCCCGCTTCTCAGTCTGGACTTTTACTGTTACCACTTACCGGTGATGCATTTGGCCACTATACGTGGCTGCTGGAAACAGCCCCATGTCTGGGGAATCCAGCTGTGAGGTTTTTTTGAGAGCTTGGGTCACCCGACATTGTTTCTCCTGCATTCATTTCCTCTATGCGAGGTGGGCCGCGGTCGGCGTTTCCCGCCACTTACACTGCTGACTGGAAGATGAGCTTACTATGTGAGGTTGTTTCCTCACCATAATGCACAACTTTCTCCTCCTTTTTCAAGTCATGGCCTAATCTTCTGAGCTGCAACACTTTCTCCTCCTGAGGATTTTCATCTCCTGCCCTCATAACTTTGTCACCCTGCCAGAACTCTCATTTGGTCTAATTCTTATCTTCTAACCTGCCTCTGTTTTACCTCCTGCACCGATATTGACTTGTTTTCGGCAGTTTTGTTTCATCAAATCAGACACTGGCAGAGAGCTTTTCTTTTCCATACCTCATCGCTTATTTCACATTTCATCATACCTTGGGGCTCCTGCCAAGTACTCTCACAATACTTATCTACCGCTGGGAAAGCTGCTGTCAACTCCTGCAGCCCTGGCGTGTTGGTGTCTCAATTACCCAACTTATGGCATTTACATACAATTTGCTCTACTTTTAATATGGCAGACTGAGGCAGTCCTCCTCTTAAGAATGGTTCTACCACCAATGCTATCTCAGTTTCATGCAAGGAGATCCTTGGTGGTGGAAACAAAAGACTTAAGAAAGACCCTGCCTCTCCCTGGAAATATCCCTTCCCAGTTACTATGGTGTATATAATGGATGAACTAAAAATGTTGAAACCCTTTATGAGGGAAACCAATTCTTCTCTCCAATGGCTAGAAGACAAATGGACTTTCCTTGAGTCTAGGGTTTCGGATATAAAGCTTAATATAGCAGAAACTCGGTATGTAACTTCAAAAGTGGACGCTATGGCCAAGGAGATCGACATTCTCAAAAGACAAACAGAAGATTTAGAAAATTAAAACAGGTGTAACATTCTCCATGTATATGATATTCCAGGGAGAGCCAAAGGGGGTGACATGATTGCCTTTTCACACACACATTTACTCAAAATTGTGGGCCTTACCAGTGGTACCCCCTTAACATCTAAAGAGCCCATTGTCTTGGACCCAAAACCTCTGGCTCAAACTTCTCTTCCAAACCCAAAGTTTGAATGCAAGATATGGCCTCATACATTCTCAACTTAAAGAGTTCATCCATATTCACAAGAGAGAAGCTATGGACACAGGTGACACATTATCCTTTTTCTACATAATGTCTTTATAGCCTCTTGTTTATTGTGTGTAACTGGTTTGATATTTTTGTATTGATGCTTCTGTTATCTAATTAATGTCTTCTCTCCCCTTCTCTCACAGGTCCTTTGCATGTAGCTATTGACATAAATAATGTTGTTCATTGTCCTGATGTTGTCTATTTATCTTTCAATTGAGTGTCCATTCCAAGCCTCCCTCCTTTTATTTTTACTTTAGGTATTTTCTTCATCGTTGCAGTCAGTTCCTGTTGGTATTGCATTTTCTTATTAGTAACTTTTCTTTTCTCATTGGTCATTTTCTTTCTCCTTCCTTAACTTTATATATTTTGGACCGGGTGTCCTGGTCAATCCATCCTCCATGGTGTTCCTCTATGCTTCTCCTCCAATTTATTCTCTCTCTCGAATTTCTTCTTTATGGTTCAGGTCAGTCTGACTTTTTACCATACTCCTCTTCTTCCCTACTTCTGGGTCTTGTTTATACTTATATCCGACTCCTTTCTTTCCTCTCCTGTCCTCATCCTTCCGTTTTTCCTAAATATTTTTTCCATTTTCCACATTGTTAAATTAGCTTGTATACAGTTACCTTGTATGGTAATTCTCATGTGTGAAGAGGTTGTGATTCTATCCATTGTTTACCACTATTTTCATGAATAGATTTAGAATTGTTTCTTGGAACGTCAAAGGTCTTCAGAGCCCTATCCAACACCAGTGCTTAATTTGTAAAATATTAGGTGCCAGGGCTCTGACCAGGAGGCCACTGCAGCTTGCACCACCCATCGCCCTTGTCATCGCTGCCAAAACAACTACTAACCATCTCTCTCGCATGTAAATGCGGCAGTTCAGATTATTCCAGGTCCCCAAAGCTAAGGGAATGGCTGGAGAGGCAGTTATTAGCACTATTTTAATGTATATTGTATTCCTAAACAACCGTTGTTCTGCTCATCTCTAAATTAGATGAGCAGCACCACCATGTGGTAGACTGTTCTAAATTTGGTGTTGACAATAAGGTACCGGTGCCGAGCACTGGAAACCAATGAAGTGTCGGTGCTGAGCACCGGAAAGCACCGGCTCAAATTAAGCACTGCAAACACCTCTCTAAATTTCCTTGTCATGTCGCTTTGATACAAGAAACTCACCTTTCTGAAAAAGACATTCCTTTGCTTAAAAAAAGTTGGGTTGGTTCTGTTTACTGTTCCCCTGCTGTTCATCACAAAAATGTAGTTATTATGTTATTTCTTATTGTTATTTCATAAAAGTTTATCTGTTAAAATTCTAAAACAAGAAACTGATGCTGATGGCAGATGGCTTCAATTAGATACAATGATTAATGGGTGCCCCTATTCCGTTTTTAATGTATATGGTCTTAATGGTGTTGATGCACACTTTTGGGATAAACTTTCAATTAAACTAATGTTGGTTTTGAATGTCAATCTTGTTCTGGGAGGAGACTGCAAACAATTGCTAGCTCTTTTTTTTAGATAGAAAATCTGCTTGCAAGTGTATTCCTAAATAACATGCAAAAGGCCTTTTACAGAACAGTTTCTGACTGAGGTTTAGTTGATGCCTGGCGCATTTACAATTCTGACCATTTAGAATATTCCTTTTTTCCCCCACCTAGCATTCCTCCTCTAGAATAGAATATATTTTTGTAGACAAAAATCTCTCACAAAGTGTGATCCATGCTGAACTAGGCCCCAACCTCATCCCTGATCACGTCCCAGTGATAACTGACTTGGAACCCACCTGTTCCCCTACCCGCATTTGCAGATGGCGCTTTACTAACTGTCTGCTGCAGGATTAACAGTTTGTCACAGGATTCAAACACTTTACCACTGAGTATTTTGAAAATAATATGAGACCTGAAGTCAAGTTTCACCATGTCTGGGATTCCTTCAAAGCAACTGCACGAGGCTGCATTATTAATTACGCATTCCCCAAAAAAAGGCTGCTGCCAAAGAATCTTCTACTCTCCTACCACATATTACAAATCTAGAACATGAATTCTACTCTTCATCCCTCAAAGATGCCCTAGAATGACTCGTTTTGCTGAATTTTACTAAAAATTATACACAGAAGATACACCTTCCAATTAAGTCTCTCTAGATTCTTTCTTTCATACAGTTCCCAAATTAGAAGCTCCACAGATTGGCTTTTCCTCATTGGTGGCAGATATCTCTTGCGAGGGGATCCATTCAGCCATTTTCAAACTCCCAAAGGATAAGGCTTCAGGTCCGGACAGCTTTATGGTTGAATTCTACTCTAAACCTTCTAGCCTTCTGGTACCCAAGGTCCTATTACTTATACAACACCTTCTGGTTTGCGATTCTATGATGCCCTGGTTTTTTCAGGTCATCATATGTCTAATTCCTTAAAAAGAAAGGATCCACCTAAGTGCAAAAATTACAGACCAATATCTCTTATCAATACTGACTGAAAAATCTTTTCAAAGATTCTGATGCTCTGTGTCAATGAGTTAATTCCTTCCCTATTAGGCATTGAGCAGTCTGGTTTTGTCAAAGGCTGCAATGTCTCAATAACTCCTGCACCTTTTTAAACATTATTCATGGTGCCTCCAAAAGCAAAACCACTACAGTGGTCGTCACTTTGGATTCTGAAAAAGTTTTTTGACCGTGTAAAGTGGGGATTCATGTTCAAAACCATTAAATGGCAGGTTTCAGCCCTAGATTTCTGCAGTATGTCAAAATTCTCCATACTTTCTCCTCCACATCAGTGTTTGCTACCAACCTTCAGTCTCACTATTTCCCCCTCACAGGAACCAGACAGGGTTGCCCTCTATCGCCTTTACTGTTCATTCTCGCTTTGGAACCATTTTTAGAAACTCTACGGAGATTCCCAGACTCTAACTGGTTATAATCACAGACAATTAAATTCACTGCTTATGTAGATGATATTTTATTATACGATTCTAATCCTCATACCTCCATCCCAAAGTTGTTTAGATTGTTATCTCAATACTCTTTGATTTCTTGATATCGATTGAACATAGACAAATCCAAAGTTATGCCTCTCAACAATTTTTGTCTTAAGTTCAAAGATACAGATTATTGGTGGAACTCCTCTAAGAGTCAATGTCTAGGTGTTATGTATACCCCTTCCATTAAGGAAAACATTAAGGCTAACATTGATGTGCTAAAACATAAGATTTCTACCCTTTCTGCTCAATGGTCTCCCTTATATCTATCATGTTGGGGTAGATTAGCTACAATTAAAATGATATTCCTGCCCATTATTAATTTCTTTCTACAAATACTTACACTTTGGTTACCTCAAACTTTTTTCAGATCCATTGACTGCTTATTATCTAAGTTTTTATGAAATAACCGACCAGCTCGGATTTCCCTATCCAAACTCAAGAAGCCAAAAAGAATTGCTGGTGTCAATTTTCCCAACTTTACACAATATCATTCCACTTTTATTCTCAAACAAATATGGTTCTCTTTAGGAACATCAACCTTTGCTTTCCCTCCGCTCTATCACTCCATTGAGCTTTTTTTCGTTTCCCCCTTTTCATTCATTCAATTTTCCCTTATTGCTCAAAAGCCAGTGTCCATGGCTGCTCCACTATTACATCATTCCTGTCTTATTGCCAAAAAGTTTATTTCTTTAGTCTACACACCTTCTCAACTACTGTTTCTTTCCCCTATTTGGTACAACCCTACCATCACTATAGATAGCAAAGTTCTTAAGTGGTCTCCCTGCCTGGCCAATGGTATTACACTGATTTCCCAGATCATCTTCAATAAGCAGTTTATTCCATTTGAGGAATTTGCACTTGTTTTCATATTCTCTCCTCATATCAGTCCATTCTGAAACACAGTTTGTCATAGACCCTTCCTCTATCCCTTTTCGATTTCCCTGCGATCCTATATCATCTCATGATTTCTCCACCAAAGTCAAAGCTTCCTTTTTATTTAAACAGCTTTCTTCTTCAGACTCAGATAGGGCTGAATCTAAAATGGAAGATTCTTGGGAACAGGACTTACTGTCCATTTTCACCATTTCAATATGGAACAAATTATGGCTCAAAATACATTATACTTCTCGTTCTGCCAGCACCACTCAGACCACATTCTTCTTTTACAATATGTTGTTTCGAACTCCTTGTTTTTTATTCAAAATTAACATTTTGAACAGTAATAATTGCTTGACCTGCAACACCCCTAATGGGGATTTCCTTCATATGGTTTTTCAATGTCCAAAGGTTTCTCTCTTTTGGAAGCAGGTACGGCGCATAATCTCTGAACGTTTTTCCTTTTCCACCCCTTATAACATTGTTCATTTCTTTCTCTGCGGGTGTTCTGATCTCTGGTCCAGACATAAGGTTAAAGGCATATTGGTGGATCTATTTTTGGCAGTGGCCTTTCAAGCCATTACCTCTAATTGGAAAAACTTTAACAACATTACTTTTCTTACATGGTGGAACTTAACCCGTCATAACCACAGATTTGATACTGCACATTCACCAACACTGCAGATAGCCATTAAGAGAGATTTGCTTTGGTTGCCTTTGACTTCTTACCTTGTAAACGTTAAGTCACTGGAGACAGGCTGCAAGAGAGAGCTCAGGATAAGTTGGGGGATTGTAGTGTGGCGATGGAAAGGTTAGAGGGAGAGGTGTAGGGACAATAACACAAGGCAAAGACATGATTAAGAGGTGTAGTACAAGGCAGACTGGGGCGGCAGGTGGAAAAGAAAGGGGGAGAAAATAATTAATTATACAAATAGGAGTTATTGGTAAATACGCTGACAGAACAGTAGCAAGAGGGGGCAAGGAGCTGTGCAACCAATAGAGGCGCTAGTTGCTTAGGGTGGGGGGATGGGTTAAGAGAACGATGTTTGACCTGTTGCTATGTTATTAAAGAGTAAGGCTAAGATGAAGGTTTGCAGAAAATGTGAGCCCTCCAATAAAGTGGCCTTTTCCACATCAAACTGCGTCAGGAGTGGTCTGCTGATCCCTCTCCCAAAAGTAGCGGAAAGACTGCTAGTTCTTTATTCACTGAAGCAGTAGAACTAGCACTAGCAGTAAGTTGCATTTCTGAATCAGTTTTTAGTGCACACATTGGTAACAGTTCCATCATACCTAGAAACAAAAATTGAACAACTCTGTAGATTGCTTTTAATGTGCTATGGCTTACAAAGCATGGAGAATCCATTTTGAGTGTGCTAGCACTTTCATGCCAAAACAATTGGCTTTACCACTGATTCATGACCACTTGCAGATTATACCTGAGCTCAACATTGAAATGATAATCTAGGGCCTGATTCACAAAAGTAATCTGAGACAAAATCCTAACTTTACGACTTTCGATATTCACAAAGGGCATTTAGGAGTACTAAAGTTAGGATTCCTAACTTTACTACTCCTAAATGCATTTTGTGAATACCGAAAGTCTTAAAGTTAGGATTTTGTCTCAGATTACTTTTGTGAATCGAGCCCATAAAGTTTAAAACACAAAAATGCACCTTGGGCACAAAGGCATTGCAAATCCAAAAGGGTTTTGCAGCTGTGCAAAACCCATTTACAATGCAGAAAGACACAGCAAATTGTTCAAAGATTGGCAAAGCCAATAGGTCTACGTTTGACAAGCTGGAGTGAGGTTTTTTTTAAAATTATTTTATTGCAAGAATATGCCACAAAAGTGGAAAAAAAATAGATAGTATGCCACTTCCTAAATGTGATGCCATATGCTCACAATACCATTTTTAAACGTAATCAAAAAGGAACCATTGTGTATAATTCTAATAGAACAGTAAGAATGCTTCCAGGTGTGCCAAAAACTGATATTATAAAACCTTTTCGTTAAACATCTAAAGTAAATATGATCCTTATTGATGCAACTATTTGTGGTGTAAAATTAGAAAACAATTTTTTAATAAATCTAAAATGGCGATCGTGTTGCGTGGCGCAACGTGACAACGAGCGGCAGAGTGACAGCCGTAGTGAGCAAAGAGGCATGGAGAGCAACCGAATTGAAAAAAGAAAAGCCAGATGGAAAAGCAGTGGAGGAGCTGGAGTGGTTAGCAGGGCACAAGTCCTAAAAAAAGAAGTGGGGGGACTCTCCAAGTTAGGTAGTATCACAG
Organism: Calotriton arnoldi; assembly: GCA_963921515.1. Lineage (NCBI taxonomy): Eukaryota > Metazoa > Chordata > Amphibia > Caudata > Salamandridae > Calotriton > Calotriton arnoldi. Next base: position 940,078 of record CAWUFW010004727.1, on the reverse strand, counting down.
GAAGTGACATCACGGCGTGTGGCATTGCAGGCAGTGACATCACAGGAAGTGACATCACGGCGCGTGACAGGTTCCTTTACCCAAGGATTGACTAACTCTGCTGCCAGCCTACCCCACCAGGCGTAATATTCCATGTGCCGCACATTTCCATGTAGATGTGATTGCTTTAGCTGCCTGGTGGTTAACACATTTGATGGAAAGATCTGTTTTTTTCTAGTCCTTGTTTTGACTTAGAGTAGCATACAGGGTTAATGTGATAACGCCGATTCTTATCTAATTATCTATAAGAACCTTCTGGCCGCCAAGATCTTTTTACCTGTTGAATAGTGTAAAGGAGAGAATCTCATCAGGTTAGATATCAGCATTCATTTTTGTCTGAAAGGACCACTGACTCCGAATTCAAGTTTGAGAATTTATTATCGCCAAAAATAACTGAACGTGCAGGCACCTCAACACGAGGTTAAAGAAATAGATGGGCACTAATACAAATAATAATCTACGCAGGAGTCTCATCCGACTCAGGATAAGAAGAATACACAGTTCTAGGAGGACCAACCAGAATATGATTGCTCCTATTTCTAAGTTGCTCTTCATGGGCCTAAACAAGCTTAAAATCAATTGCTGTCCCTACACTAACGCTAAGTGACATCCCTGCATAACGATTTTCCCAGGCAAGAAAGAATAAAAGGTGTCAGCTGTGAAGACTTCCTAAGAAGTGCAATCACCATATACCTAAGCTCAGCTCTGTCCTTCTCTCTGGTCTCCCCTACCGATTCTCTGGCCTCCTCCCTCAGGGCACTATCCCTAATACAAAACCATACTACAAAGGTACACGCCTTGTTTACGCCCTCTTGGCCAGGTCTTCTTTCTTGTGCTTTTCCATTGAAACGGTGACTTCATCCTGGACGGTTTCGTTGACCTTGAGTCCCAGGCGCCTTCTCCGCTGAAAGTATCATCCCTAAATTCCATTGCACTCCCCGTACCATGCCTCCCATCTTTCTAACTTTTGAAAACAAAGAGTTAGTCTTTACTAACGAGACATGTGTCCTTGCACCTGCAACAAAAGATACGTTCAACAGAAACCTTCTACTGTGCTAATTAAATCTACCGTTTGTGCCCAGAGAGCCTTTCCAAGAGAAACCCTTTTCGGCCTACCTTATAAGCTAACATAAGAATATACCAGGCCTTCCTTAAGCATATATGTAGTCAGGCCCTTACATATAACTTTTAAACACACATCTTACTTTTCCCTATAAGCATATTCATTACGATTCATTATGCAACCAATGAATTACATGTGCAACTTTAATATGGTGCACGTTTAAACTACTGCAATTACATTTCATACACGAATTAATTCCTCTAAGCATTATGTTCACACAATTCAAAAAGCATTACATTACATCATTATCCTAACACCATTATACTGCTGAGTTCACTTTGTCTCAGTGAACTATTCATTCTTTACTAAACACACATGAGTATACAATGGAATATAAACGAATATATGTCTGAATACACATAGATGCGGTCTATCAGTGATTATGATGCACCCCTACAATTCACAAGAACATTTCGCTCTATCAGTTCCCCCCTTTGATGACTCCTGTCATCATATCTCATTCTACTCCCTCGGAGAAGGAACCGACCTAAACAGAACTTGTTCCCATCTTCCCTGATCTGAAGTTCTCCATGCTCTTGAGCCTTTTATACTGATTGTCCTGCAGTCTTGCCAATCTCATGTCATTTTCCCTCAAAGCTCCCTTGACTCTGCCTGCTCGATACCATTTGTAGGCCTTGATCATAATCCACAAGCCAGCCACACAAACCACCAAAATAAGGAGTGGTCTCAGGAAGTACCCAAGGAATCCCTTTCCTAGGTTCGCAAACCAACCTCCCACTTGACCAAAACCCTTTCCGACCTTTTCCCAGGCCCCTTCTTCGGTCAAATCCGCTATCTTTGTGTGGATCATAGTGATGTTACTTATATATTTCTCCAGATCCTTGCTACGGTCTGGTATATAAGTGCAGCACTCTTGAACCTTCAGCATTTTACAGACTCCGCCCTCTTTTGCCAATAGGACATCTAAAGCAAGGCGATTCTGCAAAACCATTCCCCTTATCGACAACATCTCTCCTTCCACCAACACCAACGATTTTGCTGTGTTCATCGAAAATTCATCCACCACAGTCGCTAACCTCCGGATCTTCACATCATTCAAGACTACTCCTAGACTAGGTATCATAGCTCCAAAGATATCTCCCACAACGATTCCTGCACTTGCAGCTCTTCTCGTTCTTGAATGCTCTCCACCCTCCAGAAGATTTAAGTCTTCTGTATGGTAAATCTTTGGAAATATTATTGACAAATAACATGTTCCATACCAATTTGCAGGCAACCTCACATAAGCATTCTTCCCACATACGTAATACACCGTAGGTATCACTTGTACAGGACCTTGGAGAAAATCTTTTGCCTCATCTGCCATGGTGAAAACGTGATCACAAGTACTCTGTCCCACTGGAACCTTTTCGTAGTAAGTCTGATAACGCCTTATACACAACTTACCCCTCTGCTCCTTATCTAACGCTATAGGACCATAGCTTCCCTTGGTCTTGTGCAACCGTTCTTCCTCCGTCCAATCTGTCCTGTGATGCCCTAAATCTCGGGATTCAGTCAGCTTTCTATACCTATCTTCAACCTGATCTACAAACTTTCTCTCTACATCCGACATCAAACAAGTCAGATTGTGCCTGTGTGCGAATGCTGTATCCAATTCCAAACTCGGTATGAAGTACTTCCTCAGTCTGTCCTCGGTCTTATAATAGTCATACTTATTCAAATGCTTGTAAGCTGGAACTTCAGGAAGCACTGCGTCGAAATTGGAAAAGAAATACTCGAACTGCTCTCTCTCATAAAACAGACTAAGCAAAAGACTACATGAAATACCATAAGTCAGTGGAAGATGATGATACCTAATGCCCTCATCCACTGAAGTAGGCAACTGCATACACACATAACAATCTTTCGCATCCATCACGTCAACATACTCATACAACAACTTAGCATATGCATTAAGCTTAAAATCACCCTTGGACAAATCGACATGTAATCTACGACTTTCTTCTAATATCATAGCTCTATCAGCTGCCCTGTCTACCCCCTTCTGACTAGGTGTGATAGGTGTGGGTGTCCCTGTCACTGCCTCTACTTCCGGCTCATGCGCACCAGTATATGAGACTACAACTACTATGATTATAGAAATTATCACACTACTTATAAGAATGCCTATAATCCATTTTGCTCTACGATTGGGATTTCCCGGCTCCATGATTTCGAAAGTTCTCAAAAAGTCTTGGTTATCGCAAAGAACTCAGAAAAGTCTCTGTCCTTTATTTATGACTTGCTTAACCAGCTCGAGCAACCATGAAATCTCCGGGCTTTCCCTTTTCGATCACAACTTATTTACACAGTCCAGAAAAAGACTTCCCTAGTGTTCGTTCCTCTTCTTGTGGAAAGTCCCTAAGTTTATTCTTCTTCCACTTGGACCTAGGTTATCTTCTTCTTTTAGACTTTTATTTACAGTTCATTACTGATCCATAATGAGATCCTCATTAAGCACGACCAGAACGTGATACAAAAGTTCAAGACGCAAAAGCAGCACTTCGTGTGAAAACGGCTCAGCTCCGAATGGCGGGAATTCGACCCGATGCAGAAGCAATTTTCGGACTTCACTCAGAAGTGGGGGATTCGGAATCGTGAGTGTCAGTGTTCCGTCTATCTCGAACCCTGGCATCCGCAGCACCACCTTCACCACCAGTTTCGGGCTCCGACTGAACACTTCCACTGACTTCAGTCTCCCTGTATTCACCACCCCCTGCATCAAACACAGTGTAAGTCCACTCAGGGGTAGAGTATCTGCGACAAGGCACTCTTGTTCTTTTGGACCTTCGCCGACTGTCTTGTGCTTGGTCTTCGTCGCTTGCTTCGGTTTCAGATACTTCGGACACTGGAGCAAGGTCTCTCTCAGGTGCTAACCTCAGGTTCAGTCGCCTCTGTCTTTCAGGCCAACTTTCAGCACTCCTGTTCGTTCGTCTGCCTTCTCCTTCTATGCCCAGTGCACTACTTCCTCTTTCTGCTGCATTTGACTCTTCTCCGCCCACTGCACCTTCTCTTTCTTCAGTGCCTGAATCAGGGTTCGAACTGTGGAAACCCCCTCCAGCTTGCTCTAGTGCACCACCAGCTGTGTCAGCGACCCTTACAGCTTGACTTGTCCTCTCATGTGGCCCTACCACGTCAGCTGGGTTTTCATTTACGAGAGGAGCTGTTTCTTCCAAGGGTGCTGGAACTCTGCGGGTATGGGAAGCATGCACCCAGTTCGGCAATCCTCCACACTTTACTGCTGTGTTCGTGATAAGTATCACCTGATACGGGCCACGCCAACGGGCATCCAAGCAACTCTTCCTCACGTGCTTCCGGACGAGCACCCAGTCACCGGGACACAAGTCGTGGCACAGATCACTCGAGGCTGGAACCACAGCTGCTTGCACCTGCTGGGATACAGAACGGACCACATCAGAGAGTCCTTTACAATAATCGAGAATCAAATCATCAGTGATGTTTATCAAGGCTGTAGTTGGTACTGCTGGCAGTCTCATTGCCCTCCCCATTATTATTTCATGGGGAGACAACCCGGTCCTTCTGTCTGGGACACTTCGCATGCTCATGAGCACCAGTGGCAAGGCGTCGGGCCATTTCAGGGATGTTGAAGAACACATTTTTGCCATCCGGGCTTTCAAAGTTCCATTAACTTGTTCCACCATCCCAGAAGCCTCTGGTCTGTAGCTACAGTGGAGTCTCTGGTCAATGTTCAATGCTGCACAAAGTAACTTCATGATTTCGCTATGGAAGTGCCCACCTCTATCTGATTCCAAAGAGGTCGGGATCCCGAATCTAGGGATAAGCTCCCTCAACAATAATTTAGCCACTGTCAGAGTGTCACACCTGCGTGTGGGGTAAGCCTCCACCCACCGTGAGAATATACATACTATCACTAGAATGTACCTCAAGCCATTGCACCTAGGCATCTCCACGAAATCCAGCTGTAGTCTATTGAAGGGCCCTCCTGACCTTCCAATATGACTCAGTGTAACTACAGTTTTCTTTCCAGCATTCATCTGTTGACATGTAACACACCTCTGACATACCGTCTCAGCCATTGCTCGGAACCGTGGGTTATACCACGTCTGTCTGAACACCCTCATCATTGCGTCTCTACCCAGGTGTGCCTGTCCATGTATCAATCTAGCCATCGGACTCAACAATTCTTCCGGCAACACAGCTCTCCCATCGGTTGATACCCACACATCCACGTCTCCTTTCTCACACCCAGCTTTGATCCAGCCCTCTCTTTCCTTGGTTGAGACTTCATCTTGTAATCTCTTAAGCTCTTCCCAAGTGTCTGCCATGGTCAACATTATGCTGAGATCGGTTCCCTCTTGGCTCTCTTCTATCTCCCTGCCTGTGTATATGCATCCTTGTTCTGCGCAGAAGCGGGCTACCTCATCTGCGTAGTTATTACCCAAGGATACAAAGTCCTCCCCCTTCCCATGGGCTGAACACTTTACAACAGCAATTTCTTTCGGATGCTGTAATGCTTCTAACAATTGTCTTACATATTCTCCATTACGAATGGGTGAGCCAGATGATGTCAAAAATCCCCTCTGAGACCATAACTGCCCGAAGTCATGCACCACGCCAAAGCCGTATTGGCTGTCTGTGTAAATCGTGATTCGAATTCGATCAGCGGCCAAACAGGCACGGGTCAAGGCAATGATCTCAGCTACCTGCGCGGAGCGTACTCCTTCTAGGCAAGCGGCGTCGACCACTCCTGAAATAGTACATACAGCAAACGCTGCTCTCAATTGCCCCACACTGTCTCTTAAGCATGAACCATCGACAAAGAAAATTTCATCTGGGTCGGCCAATGGCTCATCGACAATGTCAGGTCTCGGTTTGGTGCAAAGTTCGGTCACATCGAGACAATCATGGTCCTCACAATCTTCATCATCTGTGTTCGGTATAGGCATCAATGTCGCAGGGTTCAAGATGGAGCACCTTTTCAGAGTCACATTCTCTGCGGCAAGTATGACTTGCTCGTACCTTGTTAACCTATTGTTCGTTAGGTGCTGGGTCTTGGTCCTGGTCATTAATAACTCAACCGAATGTGGTACATGTACAGTCAATGGATGTCCCATTACAATGCTTTCACATCTTTCAATGCTGACACCTGTTGCAGCAACGGATCTTAGACATCCGGGCAACGCAGAAGCTACTGGATCTAAAGTAGCTGAAAAATAAGCAACTGGTCTACGGACACCTCCATGGTTCTGAGCTAACACTGCTAATGCACATCCTCCTCTCTCGTAACAAAACAATGAAAAGGCCTTGTTGTAATCAGGCATTCCCAGTGCGGGAGCCCTGCACAAATCATCTCTCAACTGCAGGAATGACATCAAGCACTCCTCGTCCCATGGTACCGGATCACTCACATCCTTGTGTGTAAGCCTCTGCAGAGGCTTTGCTCTCAAGGAGAAACTAGGAATCCACTGTCGACAATAGCCAACCATTCCCAGGAACATCCTAACTTCCCTCTGTGTAGTGGGTACCGCCATGCTCATTATTGCCTCAATTCGATCTGGTGACACCTTCCTCTTGCCGTTTTCTAATCTGTGTCCCAAGTACTGTACCTCATTCAAACAGTACTGCAGCTTGTTCGGGGACACCTTATGTCCATTCTCTGCTAAGTGGTTCAACAAGGCTACTGTGTCAATTCTGCAAGCATCTTCTGTTTCTGAGGCAATGAGCAAGTCATCTATGTACTGCACGAGAACTGAGTTCTGCGGCAACACAAGACTTTCAAGGTTCTTCTTCAGGATCTGGTTAAAGATCGATGGACTTTCCGTATACCCTTGAGGGATACGACACCATGTTAACACGCGATTCTCTAGCCTGAACGCAAAAAGAAATTGGCTTTCCTCGTGGAGCGGTATCGAAAAGAAGGCTTGACACAAATCGATAACCGTAAACCACTCGGCTTCACATGGGATCTGGAACAGTATTACTGAAGGATTCGGTACCACTGGGCAACAAGGGACAACTATCATGTTGACCTTTCGCAGGTCTTGCACGATCCTGTATTTCCCGCTCGGTTTCTGTAGTCCCATTATGGGTGAATTACAGGGACTACCTCTGATCTCCTTCAAAATACCCTTCTCAATGAAAGTCTCGATCACAGGTTTTATTCCTGCAATCGTTTCTATCGATAAATTGTATTGAGGTGTTCTAGGGAAATCAACATTCTGTTTCACCTCAATCCGCACTGGTTCAACCCCTCTGATTAAACCTATTTCGTCTCCTGCGAAATCCCACACCACAGGCGACACTGCGTCTCTCAGATCATGTGGAAGTTCTTCCACCGTCACCATTGGGTACAGATCTATACACAGATGCTGATTGGCCATCTTAAAGTCAGCATCATCATCTCTCGTCTGGACCTCCACTCCTCGTGGTGTACAATAAATCGTGCAGTTCAATTTGCACAACAGATCTCTTCCCAAAAGACAAACTGGACTCGTGTCACATACTACAAACTGATGTCTAGTTTGGAAAGTACCTATCTTTACTAAGATCGGTTCTGTCAATGGGCTGCTCATCTTCTTGTTCGCTACTCCGACAACCTGGATTGATTGTCCCGAGAGGGGTAGGTTAGGGACCACTGCAGATCTTACAGTAGACCGGGTAGCTCCAGTATCAACCAAAAGTGTTGCAGGATTGCCCTCAATCTCTGCCTCTACAAAAGGTCCTCTCTGGTCTACCTCCAAGACCGCTCCAAGTGTGCAGTCTTCCTCCCCTCTCAGGCACCGTCAGGATAAAGGGTCTAAGCTATCCTCAGCATATCGTTCGAACAGGGGCATCTGTTGATATGTTCGTGCTCCTTGTGAAAACCTTGGAGCTTGGGGAATCTGAGCTTGAGAATTGTAAACCCCCTTTCATCGTTCTAGGTCTCGTTATTGTGTTAACCACCTCTTGCGCGGGTGCCTGAGCCCCCTCTTCCTCTTCCTGTACCTGATTAGCTGGGTTCAAAGGACACTCGCGTTTCCAATGTCCGACCTGGCGACAAAGATGACACGCAGTGGTCTTCTTTAGTGTGGCCACGTCCACTCCTGTCTTGGGGTCTACTGGTTTTCCCTTTCCCTGTACCTGCCCATTCTGGTTTCCCTGGAAATTTCCTTGCTTTCTCCCCAAGGTCCCTCCACTAGGCTGATTCTGTGCTGTCTGCATCTGGACAAGCATCAATTTGTCTTTTAGCTTTCGATGTTTTGAATCCACCTCATCACTACAGTACCTCGCGTACCGCAAAATTTCATCTAGTGGCTTGTTCTGCCAGCAGATCAAATGGTGCTGTATCATGAGGCTGATTTCCCCTCTCAGACCTGTTACAAACTTTGAGACAAACTGTCCCATATCCTTAGGGTCCAAAACATCCAACCCACTATACTGTTTAAAAACTTGCAGAAGTCTTTCGTAATACTCATGCACCGTTTCCTTGGGTTCCTGTACAGTCCGATCTATCTTAACCCAATCTATATCCTGCGGTGAAATCTTCGACTTCAACCACGTAATCACCTGCTCATACTTTTTCATGACATCAGGTGATGGACCATTTGTAACCGCCTCTCTTTTCGGTTCCGAAGTCGGCCACTCAATAGCGACTTTACATGCTGTCCACAAATCTCCTGGTACCACTATGTCAAACAAAGTGTTCAAATCAATCCACAATACTTTTGAAATTTTCACAAACCGCTCAACCTGTTTGTACCACTCCACCGGTTTTTCCCTCAGCCGAGGAAAATCATTTGTAAATGCAGCCAAATCACCTCTATTCCACGGCACATGCACGTACCCTCCATTCTGTACTTCTCGTAAAGGAAAATTTCCTACACCCGTCGCCCCCCTCCAGGCGGCGGCGTTTCCCCTTCTGCTCTCTTTACTGGTTTCTTTTTGGACCACCTTTCTTCCCATTTGTCCAACAAGATCCATATTCTCATTCCTATGATCAGGTCTCTGGTGTGCGTCTTTAACCCTGTGATTCTTTTCTCCTCCAACTCCTGATCACTGTAATGCAATCTGTGTGGTCCCTGTAACGCTTTAGTTTTATTCAGGTCCACCTCATATCTTTTGGCCAAATCCCTCAATCTATCATGTGCCATTCTAGCTTTTCGAGTCACATCTTTTGCTACAAACAGCAGCTCATCTGATCCATAGATTTCTATCCTTTCCAGAGGCAGACCCCCACTGATCATTTCGTCTACCTCTGCTTTCAGCCTCACTACATCTAGCAACCTTGCCTGTACTGCACTCCTCAGTACATCTCGACAACCTGAACCGTCCCGCTCATCACAGTCACTATTCTGTCCTTGTGACCTATTCCCTTCCATATTCCTGGAACCTGGTCTGTCTTCCGAGACATTTTGTGCCCTATCTCTTTGCATCCTATCCTCTTGGTTCGTTACTGTTGGTGTCCACTCCCTCAAAGCTGACTTAGATTCCCGTAAAGACCTTGGTCTTTCCGGTCTCTCCTCTTCTCGCCCACATGAAGAGTCCGCAGTAGCCGGTAACGGCGTACTTGTGTCTATTGGTCTTGGGAAATGAACCACCCTTACTCCAAACCCATTCCCACTCTCACTGTTTCCTTCTTCCCTTCTCATCGGCACGGAGCTCCCTTCTCTCACTCGGTCTGGGTCATATACCGGTACTATAGGGCCAATGGTAACCGGTACTGTCAAGGAGTCCGGTAATCTTGTGTTCCCCCAGGAGGCTGTGTTATCATAGACGCCGTAGCCCCCTCCGTTCCTGTGGAAATTCTTCCCACTACTCTCATGCTAGTCTGGTTCTGACTCTCATCAACTATTGCCACTGCTGGGGTTGTCTTTCCCTCTTCTGAATCTGGATTAAATGGTGGTGGCCTCTCCGCCAACATCCTATCCAACAGACTGTCATCTAAATCACTGTCGT